>QUSE01000041.1:1163597-1482050 GCA_006508115.1 Apiospora malaysiana | reverse complement strand
CCCCACCACCCCCCCCCCCCCCCCCCCCCCCCCCCCCCCCCCCCCCCCCCCCCCCCCCCCCCCCCCCCCCCCCCCCCCCCCCAGGGGTCCAACTTACCACTCCCGAGAAGATACCTGCGGCACCAACACCGGCGATGGCCCTACCGATGATGAAGACGACCGAGCTGGGCGCCGCACCGCAAATGGCAGACCCGACTTCGAATAGTACGACTGTGGCAAGGAAGGTGTTTTTCACGGAGAAGAAGGTGTACAGCTTGCCGAACATCAACTGGAACGAGCACGTCGTCAGGAGGTAAGCGCTGCCGTACCAACCAACATCCGGAAGCGAGTGGAAATCATCCGTAATCTGGGGAATAGCCTGTTTGGGGGGAGCGGGTGCGTCAGTTTAGAGTAACCTTAGGCGTATAAGGTGGGTAGAGTTTGAGACAGTAGCGAGCAACAGCCAAAATATGGTATTTACTTACCGTCGAGATAATCAGTCGGTCGAGAGCGACGAGGAACATGGAGACGAAGATGGAGAGGAGAATCAGGGCCAGGCGGACTCCGGTAGGGTAGTCGCTCTCGGCTCTGGTCGAGGCCGACGAGACGGCCTTGGTGACCTTGCCGCCATCGTGTTGCGTGGACAATTCCTGTGGGTGCTGGTGCTCATCTGCGGTCGTCGTCGAGCCGCCGTCGACATTCTCGGATGCACCAGCCGCCGTAGCAGCTGGTGCTTTGCTCTTTCGGAAGAGCATGCCTGGGTGGTTTGGTTACACTATGTCCGATGCTGGTTGATCTAGATCCCCTGCCAAGATGGACGCTCCCGAAGCTTGAAATGGGGCGTGGCTGCCGAATTAAGTATGGGGTGGTGGCCAAGCAATACTGCTATTGGATATGTAATCCGTATTATAGCAAGTTGGAGAAGTATACTTAAATGGTTATGGTTAAGAAATCCTGGTAATTCGCCACGGGATGGAGAAGGTTGCTGGACTTGGCATGGCAAAAACAGAAGGGGGACTCTTGCCGTCTTTTATCGGAAAGCGAAGGGCTACTAATAACAACACCAATCTCTGTCCATCAT
This sequence comes from Apiospora malaysiana, assembly GCA_006508115.1. Lineage (NCBI taxonomy): Eukaryota > Fungi > Ascomycota > Sordariomycetes > Amphisphaeriales > Apiosporaceae > Apiospora > Apiospora malaysiana. The sequence continues at coordinate 1,480,990 of QUSE01000041.1, read as the reverse complement.
GTACTGGATGTCTCAGCTTCCTACTATCATGAAAATACCTTAACTAATCAATGGGGTGTGTGTGGGTGTGCGTGTGTGGCATTCCTCTAGGCTGACCGGACATCAGTAAAGGCCGAGCACCGCTTATGGAATAGGTATGGAGTATTCGTCCAGACAGCACTCCAGACCTTGCTACGGCTGTATGTACACTACCTATTCTCTTATTGGCAACCCTTACCTCCCCGTCTCGAACTGGCAAGGTATCTATCATCTATCTGCTTTGAAACCTGGAAAACCACAGCAATGCAGAAGCCATCATCCTGCCCCCTTCGAAGCGGGCTTTGGCGTTTGTTACCATTATCCCCGGCTGCATTGGTTGACAGTCGACGCACAACAGGGACGAGTCAGACGTGACAGCTCGGATCCTGTATGACTGCAGCAGCAACAGTTGCACCCGGCGACCGAGCTGACGGAGCCGATCATATCGTAGTAGCTCAGCCGTCTAGAGCTCACAGGGCATAGTCGTATGCTTCATCCGACACACAAACCACTAGCCAGTCGAATGGGCGACGTCTAGGTCGCGGTAGGGTGGATAATGAATAGCCGCCAGTGACTCAGGTTGGGCGTCGTTAATGGTGATGTCAGGGGAAGCCCCATCAGGTAAAAAAAAAAAACTAAGCCGAGACCGAGAGGAGCTAAGTCAAGTAAGCTCGGTCGGAATCTCGCCGAGTGCGACCAGCAGTTAGTTCTTTTCCTTCCTGGGGCCCGGAGTTTAGCAATGTGCGACAGCTGATTTCCGAGACAGTCTAAGCATCCAGTATCCCCCTGGTAGAAAGGAGGAAAACATTTTTTTGGCGCGCGATTAGATAATTACCAGGTGGATGGATGTCCACCGGAGTCTTGACGCCTTGCTATACTCGGCTTCGGTTGCGGGAACTGACTGACTTCCACTTCCATGTCCCTGGTTCCTGGCGGATGACTCTTTGATCAATGACTCCCTAGCGGATGACTTCTCTTTCCCATCTTGATGGATCTGCGGCGGAACCGACCGCAGCTTCGGAACCGAGATACAGCACTGGCAGACTGTATGTAGATAAGGGTCGTCAGAGACTCGGGGCAACTCCATGGCCGCCATTGCCATTGCCATTGTCAGCTTGGATGCACGGAGTTCCAAGAATATCTATGCAGTTTCATTATGTACATGCGACTTGATTGCTGAATCGCTTACGATCCGTGTACATCAACGCTAGCCACCAGTGGTACTGAACCAGTATTGTTTCCTCTTGTAGATTGGTGAGCGTTGAATTCGTGAAACGTGTGATTAGATACCAGCTCGTCCATCACCGCACCACAGACAGTATGCGTGTTCTATCTATTTATTATACAACCAAGTCCCGTTCTAATACATTGAACCCTAAGAGTCACAAGCCTGATCTATAACATACCGGTCCCTTGCTGCTCAGAACCAGCCGTTGATGTTCATTACATTAACCCCAAACCCCGGCGCAGCGGTCCTGTAGTCGGGGGCTTCGGCCGGGTTGGTCCCAAACATATCCCAAGTCCCCGCGTTCTGGGGATCGACGTATCCTAGTAGCTGATCCCATCGCATATCGATCTCAGTCGACGGCACGTGAATACTGTCAGGTTCGCCTTCGTACTCGCTGTGTTCTTCTCTCTTCGCATCGTGCGATCCAACGAGATTCTCCAACGCCGAGATGTAATATGGCGTCACTGGTGGAATTCCTGTCGACTGGCGTATCTGCTCTGATCTCCTCTTCCATGCCCGAAGTACGAATATGGCAGCGTCCGCCGATGATTTGATGCTTAGGTCCATCAGCTCCAGGTGAAAATGGTAGCACTTTTCAACCACAATCCACGCCCTCTCGACGAGCGGGCCACTTGTTCGGCTCATCAGCTGGCCGATCATATACTGGAACACTTCGACCTGGAAATGAGCCTTGATGAACCATTGGAACTTGGTTCCTACATCGACCATCTCGATAATGTTGTATAAGTGTATCGTGTGTTCGGCAGAACTAACCGAGATCTTGAACAGGTTGTCTTTGGCGGAGAAGACCTCAGTTCCCCATTCTGGTTGCGATTGTGGGGGGCATATCATCTCTCGTAGCTTCCCAATGAGTTCGGGTCTGGTTTCTTTGGCCATTATGTGTACTGGCCCCATGGTAACGTCGCAGTATTGGGCTAGTATCTCGGCCAGCTTGGCGTCTAGTTGATCGACCCGAATCCTGGCTTGTTCGAAGACTGCGGGCGGTAAGGACTCCACACCCGTCTCGTTCTGGAACATGACCTCGTCGAGGCTGGGGAAATCTACAAGCAGCTGCGCGATTTCATAACAGCTCATGCAGTATACCATGTCGGTTGGACCAGGACGGCTCTCCACCTTGGTCATGGTTGGAAACAGATCCGAATCGGGCAAATTGGCGGGCTTCTTTGTGTCCCATGAACGCGGTACCATCGACTGACCCAGGCCCGACATCAGTGCATATGATGCATCCAAGAGCACGATCTGCCACCAGATGCGCCGGCGCATTTCGGTATCGAACGGGGGTAACCCGAGCGCCTCGCCGTCTCGATGAAGCCCCATTATCTGAGCGATTCTGACAATGGTGCCGTTCAGAATCCATGCCGCATTTCGATCATAGTGACCGCTGAGAGAGTGCTGGTGTATACTGTCAGCAAATTCATATCAGAAAACGCGCTCGGTCACAGCCACTGGTTTACCTGGTATAAGACAAGAGCTTGCAAGGTTATCAGATCATATTGTTTGAAGATCTGAATCCGCATGAACGCAACGCGACAACCCCTGGAGAAACGAGTGATGGCTTCATCTCTGCTGTAGCCTAGCAGCGCCAGGCTCTCTTGCGGGGATAATGCGGTCGCTCCCAGGACATAGATAGAAAACAAAAGGGCCTCGACCTTCTTAGACAAGGTGTCCCGCTTCGTAGCAGCCTCTACTAAGAAGGGCTGGACTGAAGGCACGTGTATAACTTTGGTAAGCGGGTTGACTCGGTCCAGAAAGGTCTGCCACAAGCCGAATACATGGGCCGGATCAGGGTGCAGGTCCTCCAAGCTGGCATCCGTGCCTTCTGAGAATAGCAAGCCGTTGTTATGATCAGGAGTTTGCCCGTCAGCCGGGGTTGAGCAGCTCTCATCATCCCCGACATCATTGTCCATGATCTCGCGCATTGCTCGGAGCTAAGATAAATTAATTTAGCTGACAGACAACACAGCTTAGAGCGATGCACGATGCAGTGACGAGAACCTCGGGTCAGGGATGAAGGAAAGGAGCCGGGGTTGGGAGCAAGTATCCAGGACTCACCTCATCGTAGACCTCAGCCCACATGAAACTATTCATGAACCGCGGGCCACTATCACCGTGGATGAGCTTGCCCACAGGCCTTATCCCCTTTTCATCAGGGGCTGGTCCACTGGCAGGGCCGGCGGGCTTGGCCGTGGCATACTCCTGGAGTAGCTCCTCACATCTTGCCAATCGCTGTTGTAAGTCGTGGTTGGGCCGCCTTCTTTTCCGAGCGGGCGCCGGCGTACTTGGTGTACACGTCACACCAGCCTTTGTCGCTTGTGAGCATTAGGATCAAGCTTAACTGACGAGACACGGACGGGGTACACGGCAGATAGACAGACCTTAGTACAGTTGGAGCATGGCGAGTGGCGATCGCATTTGATTTTTCTGTGCTACATGGAAGAAAGAAAGGGAGCGTGTCAGCAGGTACGACCCGAGAAGGGGGCGAGCATCACTTTGTGCAAGGCGTGGCTGTCTTACTTGGCAAAGCACACATGCCCTATAACATGGGGGGTTTTATTAACAATCTATCCAGGTATTCGTGGGCTGGGTGCAGTTGCGAGTACTTACAGGACCCGGGGAGGTTTCCCGGACGGCATCGAAGGCATGCTGTTCCCCGCTTCCTGGGCCATCGGCGGCATGCGTGAGGCTCACGCAGATTCAACCCCACTTGACCAACTGATAGGTGATAGCTGAGCTAATGGGATGTAGATGGTATCCCGTCGCACCGGAGGCGCCTTCGGAACGGGCTGTAGAATACACGGGAGAGGCAAGCACGGCAGATTGTCAAGGGATAACACATGCGATGCCTTTGGGAAAAGGAATCTGTGTTGTGTGTTGGTGTCGCGTAGGGTGAGCAAAGCCTCACAAGTCAAAGATAAGATAGAGCAGAGCAGAGCAGTAGTAGCCGGGAGTGTCTGTGTTTGTGCAAACGTGGGTTGGCAGTTGAGTTGGATCCAGGATTTGCGATCCAGCGGGCGCTGTCCCGAAACAGATGCCAGAAGGTTCTGATGTCAAAGTTGGGTTTGGCGCAACACAAGGGAGGGCCGGACGCGTGCAGTTGACGTTGACGTCGTCGCTTGTGAGATTGCGAGATATAATGAGATGGAGCCCTGAGCCAATAGCCAGTCAATACTCCAATGGAATAGGCTGGTTATCGTGTAAAGCGTTGGGGAGTGTGTAGGTAGGAATGAACAAGTCAGCAGACGGCGGGATAAAAGGCCGTCAATCAGTTGATGGCTATGCCTGGTTTTGGCTGGTTCGTAGCTCCGTACCGTGCCGGCGTAGAGCTTTGGAGAGATGGAGGAGTGTGCGTCGGTTGGAAGTGCGAGAGAAGCCGGGGGAAGAGAAAGGGAGAGAGGGAGAGAGCGCGCTACAGCATCACCTAATCAATCTCAATCTCATAAGCCAAATTTCATCATTGCAGCCATCCATCCAGCTGTCTGTCTTGGCTTGGCTGTCCTGCCTGTCCTCGGCGACTTTTCTTTAAATCAACGCCGTTCAACTAAAAACGACAGTCACACAACCTTATGTAGACTCGTTCGGAATCGTTTAGCTTTTTGCTGGATGGGCCCAGGTCGGGTGGTCACTGGGGTCACTTGCTCGCATCCGGAAACATAACATCGAAGAAAAGTTTAACCCCTAAACAGCCACCTCCAGCGGGCTGGCTGGCTTACAAGAACCGCCCCCAGGCCTCCTCCAGGCCGGTTCCTCTGTTGTAGTGGTACCTCGTTAACCCCCACTAGCGACAACCTCCGTCCCCCAACCTTTCGCCCAGCTGCAATGAAATCCGGAATCTTCTCCTTGGTACATCGGAATGATTGGCCTCCGATATGCACCGCAACGCTGTTGCCTGTTGCCTGGATTTAGAGAAATATCCATTATGCCAAAGAGCCAAAGAGCGGTTTGGCAAGGATAAGGATGGTTGCGTAATGCTACCGCACCAGTCAACAAGAGCCAGAAAGGTGTTGCTGCTCAATGTGGTGCAGGTGGTACAGGTGGTACATGCACGCACCTAGGAAACCCCGTGAGCCCGAAACTCCGTCCCGTGGGCTGGTTGCGGCTGGAGTCCACCTACCCAGACTTGGGAGACAGTGAGCCCCGAAATATTCTCGTCGCTTTTTCATAGTTAGTAAATTTTGATATGGGTAGTTTGTATGCGTGATGCCCAGAGGTTGACAGTTGGAATTGATGTATGAGCTCGAGTATAAAGAAAAGAAAAAGAAAAAAAAACAGGCGGTGCCAGTTTACGTACCTCTAAACGTACATACCCATATCCGGCAGATGATGTGATGTAAGACACAACCCGGTAGCAGTAACCTGGTAGATCTAGTTCTGCCAGACCTTATTTCCACGCGCGCCCCCAGCATTGATAGGTAGCTCAGGTAGACTTTATCTCTATTTACTTAGTGCGTACTTACATTATGTTGCTTCTTTTGTCCTGTGATCAACCTCGCGGCTTTTCTTGATCCTGTGTACCTCGTCCCATACTCAACCTTAGAAAAACATTAGCTATCAGCTTGAACTTCAGATATAGATATATGTACAGAGATAGAGAATAACCATTGCTGTTCGATACCTGCAACATATATACAGCTGTGACACAGACCAGTAACAGAGGGTAAAGAAGGGAGATACATGCTTGCGGGTGAGCTGTAATTTGCAGTCACGGACGGGCCCAATGCATTGCTTACAGCACGTGACCACAGACGATATACCGACAACGAAAATGCTCATATAGATAGAGTCTTTGGCTGAAATTTGTTCTCTTCGTGATAGGAGGTAGTCTGGTAGCTAACAAGTAACGAACCCCCTGTTTATCGAGTATCCATCCGAAGCCCTCAGATCAAAGTATGTATGTTCATTTAAATAATCGTCCCGTCGTTTCAACACAAGTCATATCTCACGTCTATAATATGCGAAGCGATGTACTTTTCTTAATGTCCACCGTCGACGCCGACTATCTTCTCCGTTGCCATGCCAAATATCAGACGCAACCAAGGAGTGTATTACCCCTCCAGTCCGGCTCAGTCGCAATGATGGAAAAACAAAACCGGCCATGCTCGCCTATTTATGCGTATAGAAACCAGCCTCTACCTCCTTTCCTCCAATTACTACACACCATCATTGGGGTTCCCCCATTAAAGTGCTAGACTCTTAACGCACGTCCAGAGGACGACGGGAACGACCACGTTGTCGTTGCCACCTGTAAGCACGGCCTCCGTAAGACTGGCCACGGAGGCACAGAATCCCGCCTTGGAAATCGTCGTCCCCACGCTATCGATCTCCGTCGAAGAAGGCCAGCCGCCGACGCGAAGCCAGCCATGTGCAGCCAGCAGGCCCACGAAGACGGCCAGCGCAAAGGCTACGCTCCCCTCCAGGCTCTTTCCGCCACCCCAGAGCCATTTTCGGTGACCATAGCGCCGGCCAATAAGAGAGGCGGCCGCATCGCCGAGCCCGACGCAAATGACGCCGGCCACCATGCTGACTTCGCGGGTGGGCACCTCCCAGCCCTCAAGGTAGCCAGTGCCGCCACGCGGTAGCGACCCGAGTGATAGCCACAGCGGAATGGCACATCCAATTAACAGGAAGATGTGGGAGATAACCACCGGACCTCGTAGATCGCGACCATCCACGTAGGGCGCGAGGAAGGCTGCCAGGGGTTTGGAGAGCGGCGGGAGCTGACTGGCTCGCAGCAAGTCGAGCAGGAGGAAGATGGCGAGCACAATAGACAAAGCTAGCCCAGCGAAGGTTGGATCAACGTAGATGGAAGGCGCAAACATGGCTACCATCATAAAATGGAAAACCTTCCGACGTGTGTCCACCTCGTAAACGGGCGACAGTCGCAGCACGACTGCGAGACCAACACCGATCACGGCCAGGTAGTAACCGCTGAGCAGCAGTCTGGTGTTAGCCTCACCGATGACTGCATGGCGCAAGCGCTGAACCCATCCACCGTCAAGAGAGCTGATGTCATCGCTGTCAGGACGGGTCGGCAGACATATCCACCACTCCAAATTTCTGCTGACGACTTCAAACCGGAATCTAGGCTGGTCACCAAAGAGGTAGCCCAGAGCCCACCCAACTGGCTCAAAGTCATGCAGTGCATTCGTCTGGACAAAATCCTTAACTCCTACCCATTTGTGGGGTATAAAGACGGCGCCTATGATCAAAATGTACACATATAATGCGTAAAGCCACTTTCGCCATGTGGCTTGTTCGTATGTCAGCGAGAAGAACGCTCGAACGGAAGTAGAAGCAGATCGTTTTTTTCTGCCCGATGGAGTGTGGGTGTATGACTTCCTAGGCAGATGTTCAACACTAGAAAGCGTATGTCTCCTTAGATGACTCCCACCCCGTTTGGCGTCTAGGGAACTAAAGCGGACTTCTTGCGGCGATGTCGCATCGAAGGCAGGGACGTCAAGTCCGATGATACTTGCCTCATTGAGCCCAGCACTCTGGCGTCGTGTGCGAGACTTAATTACTTTTGATTGCCGGCTTTCACTGTCCTCAGCCTCTTCGTTCGCTTCACAAGAACTACATGACGAGCTGTCCATGGGTGCGTGAAATAGGTCATGCCGCACTATTTTCCAAGGCATCCAACTCAAAGCTGTAAGGACAAGTGTTGCGAGAAAAGATGATGATCGCTTCGACGTGCTCAAAGCCCGCTTGAAACGCCACTTGGGCACGCGCGCCAGCGAAATGCCCCAAGTGATGACATTGGTGCCGAGGACGAGCAAATCAAGTCCACCGACCCATAACATTCCCTTGATGATGACTGCCTGAGGAGACGAGGATGTCAAGAGCACATTGATGAGGGCCACTGAAAGAAGCTGAAGCTCTGCGGTAAGAAGACTCGTAGTCGTCAGAGAATGCAGGGTCCTGCACAAGTGCTGATGTAACGGGTAGAGGAGTACCACAGTCTCTGATGGCAAGGTTGTGAGCTGGGGGGTGGGCAGACCCTCCGTGGGATCAGCCCCTTTCAAGGATGCTGCTCTATTAGACAGGAAGAGCGGAATGCATGTCACCAGCCACTGCCACTGATTGCACGTGGAGTCCTGAGACGAGGCGAAGAAAAGTGATGTGGGGAGAGAGCATAGAGCAAGCATTATGTTAGGTAGTAGGATAGCCTGGTTATCCATGGAAATTAAGGAGGATACGAGTAGGGTGATGGCAGGCGGGTATAAGAGCGGCGCAGGGTCGAATGCCGTGGGTATTGATATGTTTGTCCAAGCCGGCGGGGAATCTGAAGTCGATCTATGTTTATAACTCCAAATAACGAGTCGCAAGGGGTAGAGTAGCACGAGGGTACCCATGATACCCAGACTTGCGATTAGTTCTACCACAGGTCAGCAACTTGCAACAAGTCACCGTTTATGGATCATCAAGGGGTTTTACCTAGCCGCCATTGGTGTAGAGCTGGCCGTGCCTGTTTATTTGTATATACAGCAACTCCAAGGGAGCCAAGTAGCAGGACCTCGGCGAGTCGTCGCACAATCTCCTTGTTGCGTCGCGACTTTTCAGCTGCAGTTCGAATGTGTTTTCCTGCTGGGACTTCCTTCTTTGGCGCATGCGATGTGGAAAAGTGCCTCCGACCGTCATCATCGTCGAATGGGCCTGGCGAGGGAAGAGGGGTGGACGTGCCCGACACTAGCTCGTTGTGCCCTCGTAGACCTTTGTGCAGCCTTGCCCGTGGGGCCGGCAGGCCTTTGAGGAAGTGCTCATCGTCGGCTTCGGTGCCGCTGTCGCTACTAGCCGACGTGTCTCGCGCGATGGATGGGAAGGTGGTCGCCCTTTGTGGGTGCTTGTCATCTAAGCTGGCGCGTAATGCCAAGTCGCGGGGCGGATAGGCGAAGCTGCCAGAGGGCTCGAGCAGCTCGAACTTTTGGCGAGCATATGGATGTGGTGACCTAGACAAAAACCGGAGGTTCTCCTGCTCTTCGTTCGAATCGTCTCGAGGTTTCTGGGCAGCTGTTGAGGGATCGAGCTGCTCTGGCATGACGGGATCGACCCCGGGGGAGGCTAACGAGTAAATGACAGCAGCACAATCGTATGAGTTGGGGTTTGATGAGATTCAATTCGATGAGTGCCCAGGTACATCACTGAAATGGCCTTGCAAACGACAATGTCGGGGGTGCCGGTGTCTGTTTTCTTTCTAATGGAGGCCCTGCTGGGAGAGTTCGCGTGGTTCGTTATTCGTAAGTTGAGAAATCTTGAGTTGTATTCACATGCAAATGCAAATGCCACCTTCCTTCCAAGCTGTCGTCAGTACAGGAAGCTTAGGTCTTGGATCCGATGGCCTGGACCCAGTTCCTGTGGCTGAGGCCCCTGGGCAGATCTTTTGAGCCCCAAAGCTACATTTAGGCTTGTACCTACATCCTTCTTTACTTCAAAACAGCGCCCATCTACTGATGGGCGGAGGAAAAGGGGAAACCATGGTATTTCTGCCTACTATATGTAGAAGAGTCCTCTGCCTGCTATTCCGAGGCCACCTCGGAGAGACTTAATGTTCTGTCTACTGGCCCGAAGTTAATACCGGATCAGTACCTAGATAGAACTATGATCCGTTCAAGATCGGCATCATAGCATGTAATGCAAGCCGCAGCTCGGTAACAGCTTTTAAATAGTGGCTTATAAGTTTAAATTGAATTGGCAATATTGGACCCGTTCATGCTTTTTACATGTATATAGTGAATGGATAGGAGAGCCTTCTACTGGCAAGATGTGGCACGATGACAGCGGTAGCTACTACTATGGTCTCCGTCCGGACTTTGCGAGAGCGAGCTCCAGTCCCGTTCTTGGCCAATCACCAATGTTCACCTGTACTTTATGTAGTAGTAGTTTGGGAATACTACCTAAAAATAGTAGACGACTGAATCAACGTCGAAGTTTGTCGCCGGCTTCCCATGCCAGTTGGCCGCCAGACAGCCTTACCTTTCAGGCAGCGCTAATTAGGTAATAGGTAGAGGACGAATTCTCAGCTTCACCTGAGGATTGATTTGCAACAGGGCCTTGGACTGTATAGCGGTACTCGAGCTTCAGCGGGCCGAGTGAGGCCTCTGAGAGTGTCGACTTTTTCAAGCCCTATGGCCGCTCTTTCTCTCGTTTCAGGTATCTATAGGTAAACATTTTTTTGTCAATCGCCAAACATCCGATATCGTAGACGACCAAACGTTGTTACCAGAGCAGAGTCTCAGGTTAACCCTCCCTCGATCAATTGCGGGATGTGGGGTGCGAAAATACGTGCACCCGCCATACCTACTGCAAGCCCATACTACTACTACTACGCTGGCAGTTGACGAGAGTAGGTTGCATCTTTTTATCTTTTATTGATGGAAAGCTTGGCCTGATAGGCTATCGCTGAGAAGTATAACCTTGGATCTGGGCTTTGTGGCTTCTAAATATCCTGTTTCATGGACTTGTACGCGCATTCTTCTCGATTGCTCCCCAAGCGCTGAGTGGACGGCGAGGGGCCTTGGCGTGCATGGTGGTGCATGTGTGATCAGGTTGCACAGAACTTGGGGGGAAGCCAATTGTCAAGACGCCGCGCTGAATAACAACGTGCATGTTAATGGTGGAGTGGCGCAAAAAGATCGCGGCCTATGATGCCTCTCTCAGCTCACTGCATCATGCGTTGGTCGTCTGAGATGAGCAGGAGAGAAAAGAGGTCATCATTCCGTAGACACCGGGAGAATCTACGTAAGCCGATACGAAGTCGTGCAGCTCGCTCGCCGGCTCCCAGGCTTCAGACTGCAAAGCCCATTGAGGAACGCCCTGTAATCTTATGCGGACGGGATTCTATCTCGGACGAGGTGAAGCCCGGCCGTACACGGCAAGGGAAAATTCTCGTATTCCGACGTCATCAGTGTGAAAAGATCAACACTCCCAATTGGTTTCTTCAGACACGATGTGGAGTGTTGCTCCCCCTACTGTGATTAGACGCTTGAGAAAAACCAATGATGATTTAACGAACTCCTATCTCTCGGATCAGAATCTGGTCCAAGTTAAAGGGTGCTGCTAGTGTGCGCAGCCTAGCCTGGCCGGCTTTTGCTTGCCGTACACACATTTGACATTGAGGCTGAGCAAAGCCAGTGCCAGATCATCGTCGATGCAGCCACTCTGCCACTATCAAGTTGCGTACATGCCATCATACCTTAGCAAAAACTTGGCAAATTCACAGTGGCGACCATGCTAGTTTGTAGCGTATAGCATGGTGGCTCGAATATGGCTTGTTGCCGTTGGCTTCGACCATTGACGTTGACGTGTTCTCGAAGGACTAACATACGCATATCGAAATTGTGTTAGCCTGTAAGTGCAGATGGAGGCATGTACCTACCCTTGGTGAATCCAATAAGCTGCATCAGGGGTGGTAGACCCGGGTAGCGATGGAATCGTCAGAACCGAAAGACAGGTCGTATCGGAGAAAAGCGGCGAAGCAGTTCTTAACGGTGCCACGGTGAGATGTGGATAGCATCCTGCATAGGACCCCTGTCCTGGGCAGATGCCTGTCTCCACGGAACTGATGCCCGGGCCCAACCTCTTTTTTCGTACCGTAGGCGCGCCTACAACTAGTTTGTATGTACTCCGTAGTACGCATGTAAACCCCAACACACTCCACGAGATTTTCTTCACAGTGTACCGAATGCGACAGTCCATCTCTAGGCTGCCAGAATTCCACTCTGCTAAGCAGGGGTCCCTATGTGACGATTGTTAGGCGTTGCCGTGCGGTGTCTGTGTGTTTCGGGTTTCCAGGTTGACCTATCTCTCCCTATCCATCCGTTTATCCTGTCGTATTTGACTTTGGGGGGGTGGCATCCACCAACGACCTGATCGTTTTCCTGTCTTGTTGACTATTTGAAAAGACTCAAAACGTCCTCTTCACTCGCAATCGCTCTCTTAATTTCTTGCCACTACCGGCAAATCGGTACTCTCTTGCATTAGCTTCGAGCAGACTGTTGAACCGGCTTATACACCCGTTCCATACTAATACTAGTCGCGCCTCCTCCCCCTCATCATCGACCTAATTCCTGCACTACAACCTCAGTTTCTCTCACAGTCCGGCCCTCCATGATGCAGTAAGGATAACAGCCGACTTAGCCACTCGTTATTCGTTACGTTCTTCCTTCGCTTTCTGCCACAACAGCTTTGCATTAGCCCAACCGGCATAACTAGGACTGAAGAAATATTCCATATCACTTCTTCTCATTCCAACTTCACTTACAATGGCTCCCACGGATCTGCCAATGTACCGCGACGAGAAGGCCTGTCTAACTCACGAAGCGAGCGCGAATCCAGTCACCAACTCGGCCTCTGTCAAGTCTTGTTGCAAGGCACACAAAATGTCTTCGGCCCGCAAATGCTGTCTTGGACTGATGCTCCTTCTGTCTGTGACGACGTTGGGGTTGGCAACTGCTACCGTATCTGGAACCGGCTATCGGAGGGGCTGCAGCGGCATGGCAGAAGGACAAGCGGTCGTTGATGGACATGATTCTGGGATCTCGGAGGCTTCGGGCTCAGCACCCCCTGATACGTTGCACAAGCTTCTGCACTCTTACTTCCCAGACTCATTCAAGCATGGTGTCTTCTCGTCGGATGAGGATGCCCTTGAAGCCGCTCAGTCCCAAGATGCCACTGTGGCGAGTTCCATGATCGAGCTTGCAAAGCGCCAGGGCGACAACAGCTCCACAGCCGCTGGAGGCTCGGTCAGCACCCATGTAGTGACGGAAGAGTCAACAGAGACGGCCACGGTCACCCAAACCCCGGATGCTTCTCCTACGTCCAAGCCCGAGACCAAGCCCCAGACGACACCGGAGACCAAACCCGACACAAGCGCCCCTACAACGACGGCGGCCCCTCCGACTACGACGAAGGCCCCGGAAACAACGGAAAAGCCTACACAGCAGCCCACAACCACGCAGCCGCCACCATCGCCATCAGACAGCAAACCGACGACGACCGCCAACCCACCAACCGCAGCCACTACGACTGACAAGCCCGCGGACCCCCCGGCGACAACGACGACCGCCAACTCGCCCCCTCCCGCTAACCAACCCGGGACGACGACTACTGCTAAGACGGCCGAGACTAGCAATGTTAACAAGCCTGGTACGTCCGCTGAATCCACTACGCAGACTCAGCCGACGACTATTGTCGTAACTTCATCTCCGACGGCGGCTGCTCCTGTTACTATTACCATGACCAAAGATGCATCTCTTGTCTCTTCTACCCCCCAAACAACCCCTACTTCTCCTGGTACTTCTCCCGGTACTTCTCCTAGTGAAGAAACCACCTCTACTGCTCAGGGTACGTCATAAATCGCACTGGTTGCGCTTGTACTGTCCTGGTTTCATGTGTCTTTTAACGACGTACCCTTTCTTTCCTCTCCCCTTTCCTTTACTGCCGTTTCGAAACATCCCCTCGCTACACCAGTTTGCCACGCTCATATTCGTACAACTTTGCTAACATGGTTTAAAGGAACCACAATGGCCACGCAGACGGTTGATGACAAGCCCCGTACTACGTCGAGCCGCACTTCCACCTTCGTGTCGACTTTGCCCGGCGGAGCGCAGACTACCATCACCACCGTGGAGATCGTCACTGGCAGCGGCGAAGCTGCCGCAGCGACCCCGACCGCTGACGGCAACGGCGGAGCCCTGCAGACTGGAAACCCCGCCCCGTACCTCGCGGCGCCGGTCTACAAAGCCATGGCAGGAGCTGTCGCTCTTGGTGGCGCATTCCTGATGTAATAGGAGCGAGAGGGAGAGGGAGAATGAACATACCCGCGACCAATCAGCCAACATATTGACCACATTTATGGATTCACGGCCAATGGGTTACAACCAAATTTCACTTTAATACGGCGTTCAAAGAGGGCATATACACACTTCCAGAGAGCATTTACACACTAGCGTCAGCATTTGCATTACATGAGGAGCATTTGATGGCATACACATTCCTTTAAATGCCAACTGGGAGTTACATAGTTGGGATACAGAAAAGATTTCTAGTCGAGCGAGCGAGCGAGCAAGCAAGCGAGAAGACAAAGGGGCATATCATGAGTTATACGGTCACAACGTCGTCCGGTCCTTTGCGACGTTGGCATTTAGTAATCATAGAGAGTAAATAAATACACCATAATGTACCTTCTCCATCCATCCGCCCTTGTTATATCAAATACCCGATAGGTCTTGTTTCAGTAGGTCGCAGCCACAACTAAGCGCAGGTCCCACTGCAAGAATGCGATCAGGATGACCATGGTGATATTGTAATTTTGTTGATAGGGGCTCCTCGCACAAATTTGCCCGTGTCTATCGACTACCGTTTTTACTGACGAATTCGTCGACGCCGAGGAAGGTATAGCTTCCCAAATACAAAAACAGAAGCGCATGCCAGCCAACCCAATGCCAGAAGACTCCGTTCGTCGAACCAAACCACACATAGGGGCTCGAGTTTATGTTGTACATATGATTATTCGAATAGAGTTCCTACTTTGTTCCATTTCTTTGATTCCGCCATACCCTTCCAATCTTCTGGTGTCTGGCTGTTTGGGCGGATCGATGCATTATTGGACAGTTACAGTTGAAATATGGAAGCTGGTGCCACGCCGAACAAGTCGGGTTTCTACCACACCAGCAGTAGACGCGCAAAGAAGAGACTGTATTGATGAATGAACAGCACTAGCCAGGTCCAATCTTGGGCATATCGTGATGCTCGCTGAGTTTGGATAGGTATGTGTTCAGCTCTTCGACCCTCTCCTTGTGAGTTTTGAGGAGCTCGGGGCGCGAACTCGAGGACTCGGATAACTTTAGCAACTGTAGATCAAACGTCAGCATTCGCCTCTCTAGTACCGTACATCAAATAGACAGCATCGTCTTCGTGGCGTCGGCGGGTGTGTGACGTACTTTCTTCCTCTGGAACTCCTCGTGCCGCCTCTCGGCCTCTGTCTTGTACTCCACTGGCCTATCGTCGTCATCCTCACCGTCGCGCTGCTTCTTCTTCTCTCCCTCTTCGTTGTCGCTTCCTGTTTCTCTGCTCTTTTTCTTTTTCTTCCTCTCTTCCGACGTCGCGTTGTTGGTCTCGCCTGTGGAAAGCGACTTCTCGAGGTCGCTGCCGGCGCCGCGGTCCTTCTTCTTCTTCTTGTGTTTGGTTACCTTTCCACCTTTGAGCTTGAGGGCGCCCCCTCCGCCGAAAGACGAGTAGTTGTCGGACGGCATGGTGGTGGGAAATGACTGGATGGGCTGTCTGGGGGTGAAAGATGATGGTTGGTTCCAACTGGACTGGTATCCTGATTGACCAAAGAAAGTTGAGGCTGAGGTGGGCTGTCGCCTTCGACGGCTAAAGGTGGGGCAATACGCGAGCCAATGCGGATATTCCCATCTGAGTTGGGTGGCTCCAGACTTATACATGTGAGCTGAACTCAACCTCAAGTCCAAGATATCTCCGTGCTTCTGGGCTATATGTTCTAGGCTTTCCTTTGATGGCAATGATACAGTACTCATTGTCTAGTATATTTTCTGCCCGTTGCACCCGCCGCGAGTTTCTCATCCGGTTACAGGTGGTGCTGCTGCCATTTCAAGATGCTAGTTCTACAGTGCTGCTTATGTACCGTCCAGCTGTCGAATCCTCAACTACCAAACCATATGTGAATTTTACAGTGAGAAAGTTGGAGATAAGAGAGAGAGATGTATTTACCAGCCTCTGCGATAATTAGAAAGAACAGTTCGTATCAATTACCATAATACGAAGGTACTGCGCCCACCAGTATGAAGCTGTTGGGTAAGCGCAGCTTCCCGCCTGGCAGAATCAGCTTCGCGGGCTGGCAGAAATGACCTAGCGGACCGACAGTAGCTGATTGCTCGAGACCGACCGCGCCCGTGGACCCACTCTGCAGCAGAATAAAAGGCCTTCGCGCTGGACTCGAACTTTTCCCTTTCTCTTCTTTCCTTCCTTAGATCAAAAAGTAACCCAAAGCCGCCACGACCATCACCTCGATCTTTCTACAGTGATGTGTTGCCTTTCTCATTTTTATGAGAAATGCTTTGCAGACCAAACTCCTGATAGGAAGTTTCTCGCGCGACGTCTAGTCAATGCGCGTGGAATGTCGAAATTTCGGGAAACATTTTCCATACCATATACCAATTTTTGAGTACCGATCCGTGATAAGGCTTAGATGAGCCTCGGGTTGGCCTAGTAAAAGACCATGTACAAAATGCCAGTGGTTGCCACAGCAGGTACGCGTAAATGCTTTCTCAAGCCATGCCGTCCGTAAGTTGATGCCGTCTGTACATGTACAGCTTGAACCACTCAAGATGAAGGCACGTTGCGTGTATCCCATCACCGCTGCTAAGCCCGGTGTGTACTTGACCAACGTGCTTGAAAAGGCAATGAGCGATATCAACATATGCATTCGTACGTTGATAGATTGATAGGTTACATACTTTTCTTGTTACTTGGCACGCACGTATTTTCGCATGCTTACAATCCCACGTTGTGACGAGCGCCGCGGCGACGGAATGGGTATGCGCTGTCTCACGACTGTCTCTGCAAGAGAATTCCGCCTAGCCGGCGTAAATCTCGCTTCTTTGCAGGCCACAATCCAGACCACACCCAAGCCGTTGCAGCGACGTCAAGTAAAAGCATTCTCGCTGCATATTGCTTTGTGTGTTGCCAAGAAGGAATGCCTCGTAATCCCAAGCCCATTCTTTTCCAGGCGAAGTCATCACATCAGTAATCACCGCACCGAGCCAGCCATGGCATCTCATCTGCTGTTTACATTGCAAGAGGTAGGATAATGTTTTGAGACATCCACTTGTTGTGTTCGTGATATGGGCTTCCGTCTTCGTTATAAAGATGCCATGCCAGACCTCTTTCAACATGGTCTCTCTTCTGTCTTCATCAGCAGCAGCAGTCCTTTGCACAAGCCCCCTAATAATCAACACAGTCACTCGTTAACAGGCCCCTCGGTCTACCACGCTCATTATCAACCACCATAGTACACATTACTATCTAACTTCCTCACTTATTGTACATCACACGCAATAAACAAAAGACCACCAACCAACAAGATGTCTTTCAACAACGGAACTTCCACCGCCGCCTTCCTGTCGTGCACCACACCACCCCCCGGCGGTCTGGCCACCGTCACCGGCACGCAGACCGTCTTCACCACTGTCTACCAGACGGTCCTGCGCGCCGCCTGCCCCACTAGTCAGTGGATGGCCACCTACACCATCTACGAGACCTGCACCGGCAACCAGGCCGCCTACACTCCCGCCGCCATCCCCCCGGGATTCGTCGTCACCACCGTCAAGTGTGACGCCTGCAAGCCTACCAGCGACGTCGTAATCACTTGCCCTGGCGCTCAGCCTACTCTGCCCCCGGGCCAGCTGCCTACCGTCACCATTCAGGGCAACGGTGTCACGGCTGCTATCACTGCAAGCCCCGTCGCTGCCCCTGCTAAGGGTGGTGCTGCTTCTGGTGCCGGTTCCGGCGCTGGGTCTGGTGCTGGGTCTGGTGCCGGTTCGGGCAGTGGATCCGGCTCTGGCAGCGGCTCTGGATCTGGATCTGGATCTGGATCGGGCTCTGGATCTGGAAGCGGTTCCGGCAGTGGCAGCGGCAGTGGCAGCGGCAGTGGCAGCGGCAGTGGCAGCGGCAGTGGCAGTGGCAGCGGCAGCGGCAGCGGCAGTGGCTCAGGCTCAGGCTCAGGCTCAGGCTTCGGTTCCGGCAGCGGTACTGGATCTGGTTCAGGATCTGGCTCCGGCTCCGGCAGCGGTTCTGGTTCTGGTTCTGGCTCTGGTGTTGGCAAGGGCAACAACGCTGTCTCCAACGGAACGATCAGCAGCCCGCCTGCCGCAGTCACAGCTGGTGGCCCCTCTGTGAAGAAGATCTCGGTGGCCTTGTCGGGCCTGGCTATTGCCGCGGCACCTTTCCTCCTTCTGTAATGTCCAGGTGGTTATTATTGTAATAGGGGATGATTGGTAGCAGTAGGTGTTCAGGGTTTATACTTTTTGGAAACATGTTTCATGACTTATGCGCGTTTAACTCATCAGAACTTGTTGTTGGTTTAATCATAAAGGCGAGGCAAAATGGCATTGGGGGCAAGCTAGCTATACACCAAGGGGAGGTGCGAGCGCTGGAGAGTACTTTTTTCTCAGATATTTCGTATTTTTCACGTTGTTTGCTCTAGCATGAATTTCAAAGAAAGTTATCACACAATCAGTCTTCACTTTAAATGAAATATGCCATGTCGCTATGACTTTATTGTCCATTGTTGGGAAGAGTGTCACCGGGATGCAAAGTAAGGCTGGTCTGCTTGCTTCCACAACCAGGGGTGCTCTTCGTAATGCCATTGTTCACCCATTATTCGTCTTTTAACTTGCCAACGCCTAAAGGCTTCAAAGACAAAGGATAATATCTCGCTAAATCTCACAGCCTTATTTGCGTATTGCTCGTGACGGCGAGAAATGACCACAGTAGGAATCCATGGATATCGCGATGCAAATCGGGCATACATAAGAGCCTCATCATTTCTATCAAAGTGTACACATACACCTTGCTGTCTAGCTACACCATCAGAATATTACAAAGACTACTCACTGTATACCCCCTTTCCACTAATTACTGTTGAGATATGGGACTGAAAATCGACAAAAGGGGCAACAAATCGCCTCTCACCACGTCGCACAGGGACTTTAAATCACTACTGCGCCGGGACTCTTTGATCGATCGTATAAAGAGGTTGAATCGTACGGTCAAGGCGCAGCAGATTGAGATCCACGCACGGTACAGGGAAGTAGCAGCGCGATACCAAGAAGTCCTTGAGCTCCGCTGGATTTATCTGAAAGCGCAGTGCATGGAACAGGCACAGCAACTCTTCGGAACGCATCTCAGTCACGTGGTTTACGACGCGGTGATCTGGGGCATCGCCGGAGTTTGGGACGGCATGAACGTCAGAGAGGAAAACACAACCCTCGTGGTATCGATCCACTGTGTGAACCGTCGTGCCAGGAGGAGCTGTAATAATAACCCATCATCGTCCTCAGAAAACGTAATGCAATCACAGCATCCACCTAAAGAGCAGCAACTATACGAGCTCGAACTTTTGGACGGTTGCCTCGCCGACGCACTGAAACAGAGGCCACAGTGGATGCCCCGGCATCTTATGCTGGAGATCTGGGACTGGCAAACTAGTAGTACCAGCGACGGGAGCAACGATGCAGCAACGGCAGCACCGTCACGATACGTTAGCAGGAGACGAGCCGGACTTTGCCGGGGCACTTTCGATGCCTGCGCGGCCATGCGGAAGGAAGCTCAGGCGCAACCGGCGGACGTTGCCAAGGTTTCGACTGACACCGCGTTTATATGCAATGATGGCTTCGGTGAGGAGTCACAAGAGGCTGCCGCTGTTGGGTCCTACTGTGAATAGTGCCGGTCACTTACCTCCATGCTTGCTGTTGCCATTAGCTTGGCCTGGGCCTCTCAGCCGGCCGTGGGGTCAATGGTAACTTAGTTTCTATCTGTATTGCTGAGGCAGCATATCTACATGTATATTGTATCCGAATATATCCTGTTAATTAGATAATTGTATAGTAATGACCCGCTTCACAGAGGGGTACACGTGTACTTCAGTCTAGAACTGTGCTGAAACCGACCAGACCTCTCAGCTCCTGGGGTGTACTTACCTTACCTGGCAGCGGACTTGCCAGCAGGCTATACCGCTTGGCATAGACTGAATCAAAGATCTTGGTGTTGTCTGATTGGCTGAAGACCAACTTAATGCCAAGCCGACAGCAAGATGGCTCCCCAAGACCCAGGCATGGTGCTCTACCTACATGTAGGTTACTACCTGCTACCTACTTGCTCTCAGGTTAGCTGCCCAGGTTACTTATTGGCGGGAGATAGGAGCACGCTGCGGCTGTTTCTCCCAATTGCAAATATGAATGACAAGCATGCATGCGCCGCTCGGTCCCATTAGTCAAGAAGTGTCGGTGGTAGACAGTTATTTTATGTTTTTGTGGACTTGCATGTGTATATGAGAGGGGAAACTGACACATGCAAGTGAAGTCGAACCATTCGTCCTTGTTGGCCCCCAATCACATGTCCACTCATGGTTATATGCACTCAATTGGCATGCGTACTTATGCATATGGAAGTAGAAGCAGGAGGCAGGGAGGGGAAAGAGCATGTTCATTGTCTTCAGGCGCAGGAGATGGAGGTTGCGTAAAGGCGGCAGCTCACATAGAACTGCCTAAGCGAGATGTGGTTGAACAACGATCGACCCCATAATTTTATACATGCCCATTTGACGTTCTCTGAATCAAATCGTTCTTCCTAGGTTACCTATTGACTATCACCTGCTTAAGAGGTAGGTATATGCATTCTGCGCAGCAAGCAGCTAGCTGGCTAGAGTCTAGACAATCACACCACCCACAAGCTTGAACCACTGCTCTGGGAACTAACGGGGAACAACGATGATCTCGCCGGCGGCGGTGCTGTTAGTGCCGCTACCTACCTATATACAGTACCCCGCAGTACATGTAGTCAGGGAAAAAGAGAAGGCTTGATGGTCGAACTCTCTGTCTCTCGTTATCTTTCTCTTTTTTTGGCGGGGCAGGCTGAAGTCAAGACTCCATAGTGCCTGAGTGAAGGAGAGCTCCCCCTGCTCCCCAGTATTTTATGCCTCGAAGAAGCTGTGAGTTCACTTCTTCTATGGGGAGGGGGGCGATCACCAGACATCTTACCAGGAAAGCAAGACAACAACAAAGCAAAGCATTGAGCCTCTATCATCCCCTGTTCTGTTGCCCTTGCAAACACACGACCGTGATCAGTCACACGAGCAAAACGTCTTTGCTTATTGAATACAATTGCACCTCTCTCTCTCTCTCTCTCTCTGCGTGCTCTTTGCGTGACCGACGCGTGTCGCCTCTCTGCATACCTACCGACCTACCAAACCGCTAACCTACCTGCATTTCCTCACTATCGGCTAAAATTCTCAGCCCTCCATTTTTTGGCATTGTCCCTCCCTCTGCTTCGAATCCACCGTCCTCCATCTTCGAACGTATTGGGCAACATTCCTACGTCATAATCTTAATAATTGTAATACCTCCCTCCCAAGTTGTTGTGATCTATTTGGCCCATCACACACCTTGTTCAACATTCACCAAGTTCCTCGGCGAACCTGTCCCCTCCCTCACTCCACCTACCGACTTTAAAGATTACCTCCCGTCAGTCGCGTGTGATGCCGGTGCCGTCTAAGCAAAGAAAGGTTGCCATAGTGGGTAGCCGTTCTGTCGGTAAGTCTTTCCGACACTGTTATCTTCCAGCGTGTGCTTGCCGTAAAGCTGTATCGTGTCGCCGACACTATACAGTCTCGGCGACATTATACAGCCTCGGCGACACCATATAACCTCGCAGACGCGCAGGTCCCACGCAACCATTGTCGCTATACTGACCGTGCCAAATCTTATACCTACAGGCAAATCCTCGCTTGCAGTCCAATTCGTCGATGGCCACTTCGTCGAGTCCTACTACCCCACCATTGAGAACACCTTCTCGAAGCTGATCCGACTTAAGGGGCAGGATTATGCGACCGAGATTGTCGACACAGCTGGTCAGGTATGCACGAGCCTGGCTCACAAGCCAACCGTCCCCCCAAAGAAGCAATTGGGCCAGCTAACATTGCGCGTTTCACCACAACAGGATGAGTACAGTATCCTGAACTCGAAGCACTTCATCGGCATCCATGGCTACATGCTAGTTTACTCCGTCTCCTCCAAGGCCTCCTTCGAGATGGTTACCGTCATCCGCGACAAGATCCTGAACCACCTGGGTACGGACTGGGTGCCCATCGTCATTGTCGGCAACAAGAGCGATCTCCGCCCCGAGCAGCGCCAGGTCAGCAACGAGGATGGTCAGAAACTGGCGGAGAAATACAACTGCGCATTCACCGAGGCCAGCGCTCGCTACAACGAGTGCGTCGCCAAGGCGTTTGAGATCCTCATTGCCCAGATCGAGAAGGGACAGAACCCCAACGAGCCTCCCGATGGCGGCAAATGTCAGATCATGTAAAGTGGAGTTGCGGCAGAGCTGGGCTCAGCTGTTACGATGATTCACGACCAGAAGGGTCGATAGTACCTAACTGCTAGAGAGGCGGACCGGCATATGAAATTCACCGGATACTGGATCTTGGAGTCATGAAAGGGTCTGTGGCATAGACATGAGTTGGTTTCCCCTGGAGTTGGGTTACGATGTTCGGATTCATGCTTTTCCAGTACTTATGTCAGGAAGTAGGGTTTTGATTTGGTAAATAGTCGTTTGGAGTAGCGTCTTTTGCGGAGGACTTCATGTGTCTATTTTGAAAGACTTTGAATTCCCGCCAGCGGAATGGATGTCTACTTTCGAGGTTCTAGTCTGGCTGCTGGCCTGTATATAATGTTCAGACGACAACTAGAGAACTCTTTGCGAGAAGAATCCAAAGAAGAGTGAAAGTTGAATTTCATATTCTCGCAATTCCGCATCGCGTGATGTCTTAATACTAACTTCCCAGGGATATAGAGCTAGATATTGGCCACGATAAGCCTCGTCGGGCGCAAGCAATTGTTCATGACAACCGTGGTCAATTCTACAAATAAATGTCCCAAGACCAAGTATGGTACAAAGCGTACAGCTGTCACAACATAACTAGCTCAGTATAAGCTGGATATTGTGCGTCTTCGCCGGTGGTCGAGTCCTCAGTCATGAGTCGGTTGACTGTTGACTCAGCCCAGCGGGCTGTTGATACCGTAGTTGCCCGACTCTCCTTAGACACAAAAAAAGCCCAATAATGCCCCACCATGCGACGCTGATATGCTGCCCCTCACCAAAAATTCAACCCCACCTTCCTTGTTGATACCGACGACTTGAAGAACGTACCACGTTTTGAGTCATCTAGAATTTGTCTTGTCGCGCGCTCTCTGTTCAGCTTTACTGCTGTGTTTTTTCTTTCTTTCTGAAGTCTCTCTCTTCTACCCTTCATCCGCCGTCTATCAACATGCTCGACGTCACCGATTTCATCAAGGAGAGGGGCGGCGACCCCGAGAAGATTCGGGAGTCGCAGCGCCGGCGATATGCCCCCGTCGAGGTCGTCGATGAGGTTATTGCCATGTGGGAGGACCACCGTAAGACGAACTACGCTGCTTCTCAAGTCAACACCAAGATCAACGAGACCCAAAAGGCCATTGGCGCCAAGAAGAAGGTTTGTCGCAACCGTGGGGTCGCAATACGAGGCTGATCACTAATACCGAATCTGTCGCAGGCCAAGGAAGACGCCTCTGAGGAGCTAGCCAAGAAGGTCGAGTTGGAAAAGGAGAAGAAGGCTCTCCTGGAGTCTGCTGCCGAGAAGGACGTCGCCCTCAGGAAAAAGGTGGGTTCGATCGGCAACTACGTCCACGACTCTGTACCGATCCACGACAACGAGGACAACAACGCCGTTCTCCGAACTTGGGCCCCCGAGGGCGTCACCGTCGAGAAGAAGGATGTGCTCTCGCACCACGAGGTGTTGACGCGCCTGGACGGATACGACCCCGAGCGTGGTGTCAAGGTAGTGGGACACCGTGGATACTTCCTGAAGCAATGGGGCGTCTTCCTCAACCAGGCCCTCATCAACTACGGTCTCGAGTTCCTCATGAAGAAGGGTTACACCCCTCTGCAGACACCCCAGTTCATGCTGAAGGACTACATGGCCAAGACCGCCCAGTTGGAGCAGTTCGACGAGGAGTTGTACAAGGTCGTGGACGGCGAGGCTCAGAACGACAAGTACCTGATTGCGACTTCGGAGCAGCCTATCTCTGCCTTCCACGCCGACGAGTGGCTGCAGGCCAAGGAGCTGCCCATCAAGTATGCTGGTTTCTCGACCTGCTACCGCAGAGAGGCTGGCTCGCACGGAAGAGATGCCTGGGGCATTTTCCGTGTCCACCAGTTCGAGAAGGTCGAGCAGTTCGTCATTACCGACCCCGAGAAGTCGTGGGACATGTTCGACCAGATGTTCACCACCTCGGAAGAGTTCTACAAGTCGCTTGGACTTCCTTACCAGGTTGTTGCCATCGTATCGGGTGCGCTGAACAACGCCGCCTCCAAGAAGTACGATCTTGAGGCCTGGTTCCCCTTCCAAGGCGAGTACAAGGAGCTTGTCTCGTGCTCCAACTGCACCGACTACCAGTCTCGAGCCCTCGAGATGCGCTTTGGTATCAAGACACAGACGGAGACCAAGAAGAAGTATGTGCACTGCCTCAACTCGACTCTGACCGCCACGGAGCGTGCTCTCTGCTGCATTCTCGAGAACTACCAGACCCCCGAGGGTCTCGTTGTGCCCGAGGTGCTCCGCAAGTACATCCCCACCAGCCCCGAGTTCATCCCCTTCACCAAGGAGCTGCCCAAGGACTCGACCTCAACAAAGGCCAAGGGAAAGTCAGACAAGGGCGCAAAGCCCAAGGTGGCCCCTGCCCCGGCCGGTGCGTCGACCTCGGGCCCGGTCGCGGAGGCTACGGAAAAGCTGGCCAAGACGACCGTGTAAGCATGGATGAAATGAAGACTGGTAAAAGGGGTGATGTGATGATGATTCCACAGAAACCACAATGAAAATAGATAAGCTCTCTATACCTAGGTACTTGAAATAAAACGTTATGACAACCAAGCCCATTGCCCCGAATGGCTATACTACAAAACACACTGTGGCTTCAACTGAATTTACTACCGGCTGTCTCGAGATTGTTTTCTTGTCGCTATCCCGTTGCCAACTATGCCAGTCAATTATCTTAATACAGACCTATTCGAGACTGGAGCATGTAGAGACTTTGCTTGTACGGGCTTCTTCTACCGGTACCCGACTGCCGACGATGGACATGACGATACAAAGAAAGCCCACTTCCATAAACAGGGGATTTCCTGTTTCCACCTATGGATTGCTTTGACTGTAAGGCTAGCTCTTTGTTACGGACTCCTTTGTGCGATCCAGGACCCAATACAAGCAATAGTAATCCGGGGGGACCAATTCAAGCAATTGTCCAAGCCACCCCTGCTTGGGTACCCTCCCTTTAGTTTAGGGGTCCAGACCCGACTTTTGCGATACCATCAGCCACTAACAATGCACGCTGAAGACGGCAATGCGAACGAGCCCCCCGTCATTCCAGACTTTAGGTCCAAGGATGATGACCAAGGTGGTGCAGCCAGCATGAGAGATGTGAGATGAGAGACGGGACGGCAGCCTCACACTCACTCATTCCCCCAACTCTTTGCTTGATTTGATCAGATCATTCTCCCTGTCCCTCCTGTTGAAACCTGTTCGACTGGTTTGCTTACCGAATGTGTCACTCTTAGTTGTATTTTAGCCTGGCCCGATGAAGAAAGCTTGCGTACAGTGACACCCGCACCACGCTTCCCACGCCTCCCACGCTACTACTTACTCTACTACTCTGTCGTACCTATTGAACCTTGCTACATACCACACTTGTACTTGCCCAACCCTGGTGTATACTCCCGACTGTGACAACCGCATCTCTAAAAAAACAACCCGAAACTTTGGACCCTGCTTCCCGGCCCTGCGGATTTTCGGATTTTACTCACTCTCCTTTAACTTAACCCAAGAGCTAACGCAAGCCTCCCCTACTCACTCCTAACACGCATTTCAGGGAATCGGATGAACTGTCATCATACATACAGTATTGCACAAGCAAACTTGGAGAGTGGAGGGAAAAGAGGATCGTCTATTGCCTGATCCCCCATCCCCCATCCACCATTATTCTTATCGCCGTGTCTATTGAATGGTTACAACCTTTCCCCACGTCTGATTTCCACGCTCTGCACTTTTTCCGGAGAGAAGGAAGGGAGGGGTGCGCCTTCCTCCAAAGCTGTTTGGGCAGCCAGGGGAGAGCGTTCATCGTTCATCGTTCATCGTTCATCGTCGTCGGGAGACTGGGCAAGATAGCTCGCAAGCGCCTGCCCAACTTTTGAGTTTTATTAGAGCCCGCCCCGGCAGCTACAACGTGTCGGTCCTGCGTCTCGTTCCATTCTCTTGGGTCTTTTCGTTTCGAGCCCCTTCATTCTGGGACACGGGACAGGAGGATTTCGGCAACATGGCAGACACGTTAAAATGCCCGTTTCTATGCGGGTACAGCACCCCCGACGAATACGACATATATCTGGTCGGTCAACCAATTCACCACAGAGCTATAAATAGTTCACACTTTATATACACAACTTGAAGCCTTACTGACGTCATATATAGCACCTCGAGACACAGCACTCGGAAGGCAAGTCTCCATTTGCCGTGGATGAGGGCCATCCTCAAGCCATTGAGCACGACGGGGCCCATGACGACGCCTCATCTTCTGTAGCACACAGCGTGGAGGAGGAGCAGTTTGCCGAATGCCCCATCGAGGGCTGCGGCGAGGTCATTACGCTGGCCGAGTACGATGACCACATCGAGCTGCACAACCTCGAGGAGGCCGCAGGGGACAGCAGCCGGAGCGCCAGCAGGTCCCCGTACCAGCATGCGAATCGGGAGGGCTACAAATCTCCCTATCTAGACCAGGAGACCACCATTCCTGCGCCCACAAGCACAACGCGACGCCATCACGGGGCCGGTAGTAGTCGGCAGAACAGCAACTCCATCCCGCAGTGGAAACATATTCTGCACATGCCCACCGCTACCGGCCACAAGAGGCGAAGTGATGAGTTCGAGCCGGCGGAAGAGAGACCGCGGAAGCGGTTAGGCGTAAGTGCACTGGGTTCCATTTTGCCAGCCCTACGAGGAAGCCGCCCTTGGAGTCGGAAGCTGATGAAACACGCCTGCAGAAAGCCGAGCTTGGGAAATACGCTCACGAAGACAAGATGCCCGATTGGTTGGTGTCTCTGCTGAAGAAAGAAGGCCAGGTGGTCGAGACAGGTACGTCTGGCGCTTTAAGCAAGCCAAACTTGGCTCCCTTGTGGCGGCTGCTAACCAATAGCTGCAGGGGTTATTGGCGTCCTTGAGCAACTGCTCGAGCAAAACCCAACCACGAAATATGCATATCTCTGCCACCCTTGCGTTCAACATGTTTCCAAGCTGAAGAAGGAAGGTGGGTTCTGTGGCTACCGGAACATCCAGATGATGTCGTCCTACATCATCGGCGCCAAGCCCCCGGGAGCGGAACACTTCCGGGGCAGGCTGCCTAGCATCTTCAAGATTCAAGATTGGATAGAGCATGCGTGGGATCTTGGCATCAATGCTCAAGGGCGCGTCGAGACGGGTGGTGTGAAGGGCACGCGTAAGTATATCGGAACACCAGAGGTAGGTACTTGCTATGCTTCCACGTTTCCAACTCAGACGGACTATCAACATTAATGTTCTACGCGTTAGGCCCAAGCCATGTTCCTCAGCCTAGATATGCCGTAAGTTTATAGCAAATGGTGCTTAGACGGCTATACGGCAGACTGACTAATATGGGATACGCAGAGTCGAAGCCCAGGGGTTCAAAGATCAGCAGCCGATCGTGGCGGAAAGAAAATTGCTCGAGCATGTGCAAGCCTATTTCGAATCGGGCGATTTCGACGCAGCACGAAAAGTTCGAACGACATCGCTCCCGCCCATCTATTTTCAGCATCGCGGTAGGTTGGGGAACTCTTTTGTCTCACGTGTACCTATTCTGTGCCGAGTCAGAATCACGTTTTGCTAACACTACAGGGTAAAAAAGGCCACTCGTTGACTATCGTCGGGCTAGAGAAGCGTTCCAACGGCTCGGTAGAGCTTCTTGTCTTCGACCCCATGTTCCGCGACCCCCAGAGCATCACGAAGCTGGTCGGGCGTGCATTGAGCCACAAGACCTCGCCGGACAAGTCGTTATCGCTCTATCGACGCGGAAACAAGTATCTGAAGAAGTACCACGAATTCGAACTCTTGCAGTAGGCACCTCCGTTTTCTTTTACTTCGAATCAATTATGGTCACGTAACTATGAAACACTGATTGCTGATCTGGTTGCCAGGCTGATTCCTCGTCGACCATCACGTACACGTTCTGTGGATGATTAAGTCGCAGCGCATAGGCCGAGGTGGGAGAGATAGGAGAAGACACCAATTATTGAGAAGCTGGTACATGACGACTTAACGAAATTCGCATAACATAGATGGCGCAGGTTTATTAGAGATGTCTCGCCTTGCCAAGGCGCAACATGCTTGGGGGGATGGCATGCGGATGGATGGATGGATAAGGCATGGATCTATTATGGGTTTTCATCATTGCAGCATAGCGTGATTGACATTCGTCGATGGGAGAGCCTATGGAAAGCGACTCGATTTTGCGAATTGATATACCTTATATTTACATCTCATTCCATCATCTCTTTTCGGTTTGTGCGTGTAACCTCAGGCTTCATACCTGCTTAGAGCAGCTGTAGTAGTAGTAGTAGTAGTAGTAGTAGTAATAGTAGTAGTACCGGTAGCGGTAGCGGTGACGGCAGCTTGCCTTGGCTACTAACCTATAGACTTGCGCCACAGCTAGGATCAAGAAAGCAAGTGTACGCGCAAGCAGGTTTAACTAAGTAGCCACAACAAAATTTGAAGCTAGGCCTGCGGAGCCGGAACTTTCAAATAGGCAAGCCGCCGATCTGCTGGATATGCATTGATGTGCAGTAACAAGTAACAAGTGAAGCGAGCGAACAACACCATAAACAAAAAACCACCAGGATAATAACAACTCTCACTCGATACATAAAGTACCTACCTACCTGCTACGTTTATTTTCTCCCAGAGATCTCTCATCTTTGAAAAGCAAGCAAGCGATTTCTTTCTCATCATTATCATCATCACCGTCAAAACCATCATCATGGCTGCTGCTCCTGAGGTCAACTTCATCACCGGCAACGCCAACAAGCTGCGCGAGGTCAAGGCCATCCTGGAGCCGGCCGGCATCGTCGTCCGCTCCCAGGCCGTCGACCTGCCCGAGCTGCAGGGCGAGATCGAGGACGTCACCCTTGAGAAGTGCCGCGTCGCCGCCCGCCAGGTCGGGGGGCCCGTGCTGGTCGAGGATACCTGTCTCTGCTTCAACGCCCTGGGCGGTCTGCCGGGCGTCTACATGTTGGTCTCCTTTCCGAGTTTCCCTTTCCCTCCCACTTTTGATTGGTATCGTGTATGCACACTTATGTACACTTGTGAAGAAACAAACGATCAAGTGGAAAACGACCAGAGTAGATGGATAGAAAAGACGAAATAACTAACAGCGAGAACAGAAAATGGTTCATGAAGAGCATCGGCCACGAGGGCCTCAACAACCTGCTCGCGGCGTACGAGGACAAGTCGGCCGAGGCCGTCTGCACCTTTGCCTTCTCCAAGGGGCCCGACCACGAGCCCATCCTGTTCCAGGGCCGGACACCCGGCAAGATCGTGCCGGCGCGGGGCCCGGGCCACTTCGGCTGGGATCCCATTTTCGAGTACGAGGGCGAGACGTGAGTTTTGATCTTTTCTTTTCTTTCTGTTTTTTCTGTCTTTTCTCTTCCTTCCCTTTCCTAATATCCCATATTTTTCATAGGTACGCGGAGATGGACCCAGCCGCCAAGAACAAGATCTCGCATCGCTTCCGAGCGCTCACCAAGGTGCGAGCCTGGGTCGAGGCGGGCATGAAGGAGGAGGAGAAAAAGGAGTAAAAAAAAGCGATACCAGCAAGATTTAGATATCACAATTCCGTAAAATAAAGAAAATGGAAGGTATCATGAACCCATGATTCTCTTCCTCTTTCTGAGAGGAAAACAACAACAACAACGGGTAGAAAACCCACCCACTACCCGCCGTCTAAAAATATGCCCACATAGATGATGATCTTTCATAAAACAACGCCGTAAATTTTATGCAATAAAGTCCGAATATCTTTCTCTCTTATGAGTAAGAGAAGAAGACACCACACCACCCCTCTTAAGCACTCGCGCCCTCCTCGGCGTTGTCTTTTCTCCACTGCGTGACCCACTGCTCGATCCTGTCCACGTTGCTGTCCATCTCGTCGGACGTGTTGCTCTGGAGCTCCACGACCATCTCCTCGTCGTATGAGTCGCGCGCCTCCTGGAGGAGGACCTGCATGATCTCCGAGTCCAGGTTCTCCTGCAGCTTGGCCTCAGGGTATTTTCTGAAGAGGAAGGTTAGAAAGATCCGGCACATCAATTTTCTCCCCTCCTTATTATGGATCGGGGAGAGAAAAAAAGAGGGAGGAAGTAAGAGAAGACATAAGCCTACCTTGCTGACAACCGGTCGTAAAGGGTACTCGAGTCCACCCGCAGCACCACGACGAGATCGATCCAGCTCTCGGGGAACAGGTCGCACGCGTGCCAGTCTATGATGCAGCCGCCGGCCTTTGCCTCGTCCTCCATGGCGTCCAGAAGCTGATGCAACGGGTTAGCTTGCTCGAATGCTTCTTCCTTCTCAAAACCGGGTGCGATATCTTTCTTTCCAGGAGGAATTGTGCGAAAGAACATGGCCTTAATAATCTCCTTCCTGTTCCTGGGTAGATAATATCACGCCCTAACCACAGAAAAAACAACAACAACAACGGGAACCCTTACCTTATCCTCGTCCACGATCCAGCACCCAAACTCGTCGTCCCAGCCCTCGTGGCACTCCTTGTCCTTGACAATGTGGTTGACCGAGACGTGGCGCAGCCCCGTGCGCTCGGCCAGCATCTCACAATGCGTCGTCTTGCCGACGCCGGGCGTGCCCGTGACGATGATGTTGGGCTGAGTCCGAGACATATTGTCCTGTCTTGCTGTGGCTGTTTCCCTTATGGTGTTTCTCTCTCCTGGTCGTCGTTTTTGGTTTTCTCACTTATCAAAGTGATATGTGGCCCACTTGAATGTGACTGACTGACAGACGCCTAGCAGAGCTTGCGCAGGGAAATGCTCTCAACACCACAATCTTCTTAGGCGAGTGAGTTATGTACTAGAGATGAACAGATGCAAGAAGTACGAGCTGTTGGTGGTGCAATAGTAGGTATCAGATGAGAAAACTGAAGCCGAGACAGATGGAAGGTTGACTGCTAAATCTGGGATAAAGTCTGTTCTATCTAGACTCCTCTGTAAGTAAAGGATTTTTGAAGATGTCCAAAAACTCCATAACCTACACTTTCTTCGATTAAGTGGGGTCACGTGGCACCTGCACCAAGTATCCTCCCCCCAAAGCCAACCAGCGCGCCCATAACTGATATAATAAATATTATATTCGCTTCACCCCTATACGTTTTCCTTGTCATCGGTATCATTAAGCACGTTTATCGCAGTACGCAGAAGACACCACACCACAAATGCGTTCAAAAATCCGGAGATGTTCGCTTTTCATCTCCAGTACTCGATAACTTCATGTACAGTCGTCTGTCTACGTCCACCTTTACCCCCCGATGTTACATGACCTTCTTGAATACACATACATCTCCGTCTCCCTCCTCTTTCTTTGCTTGTTTGACCCTATCTCGTCAACTTTTGCTCGCCCAAACCACACACCTCGTGTGTTGTTCCACCCATGCATCGTGTATGATCAAGCGAACAACAAACGCCATCCTTTGTAATCCGAGCAAGTCTTGGTCTAATTCAATTCCCCATTTGATATCCATTAAATGACATCTCATCGCTTGCGTAAACACGTCATCAATCTCGCATGGCGAGACGGACTGTGGGATGCCTGCCCAAAAGGCCGTAGCAATTGCAGCCAACTGTATGAATAACTATACATGCCTGCAATACAGCTAACCGACCGCGTAATGACTCGGTAGTCACTGTGGGAGCAGCAACGAGAGAGCTGGCGGTAACGAGAAACGTGGGATTCGAGCGCCGGGCCCCTATGCTTCAACGGCCTCGCCCTCCACGTCTTCGGTCAACGCACCATCACCCTCGTACTCCTCATCCAGCTTCTCCTGCTGGGCAATGGCCTGCGCAGACACAATCTCCGCCAAGCGCTTCAGTCTCGGGGTTTGGAGCCCTGGTCATCATGTTAGTCAAATTCCGTCTTCTCTTGTCAGGGGGCTCTCAGGGAGGGTACTCACAAGACGGGGTGTAGGTCTCCAATGCCGTAATGACACGGGGCTCGGCAATCTCATACGGGCCAGAGTCGTCCATGTCGACTGCCTGGAGCAAGAGAACATCGCTCTTCTCAGTGACACGAGAGGCGACCGCCTTCATGATCTCGCCGTTGATAGGCTGCTCGTAGTCGGCAACCAAGTATTGGTTCAGAAGCTTCTGGATCTGGTTGGGTGACAGCCTGAGAAGGGAGTTAGTAACAGGACAGTTTAATATATTCAGTCAACAGCTGTACTTACATCCAGCAGATGTCTTGGATAATCTCGATGTCGTTTAGCGTAGCCTTCTTGAGCTGAAGGAGCTTGGTCGCTTGCTGTAATGCATGTGTTAGTATGCCGGTACCAAGTTTATAAGCTGGTGATGTGCAAGACTTACCATCAAGTGCTCGAGCTGCAGAGTACCCTCGGGCATATCGTGGCTCTTGCACCACTCCTCAATACGGGTGATGTTGTAGTTGATCTGGAGACCACGCTTCCACGACAGGAAGTTGCGGCGCATCAGCAAATCGTTGAAGGCCGTGACACCGACCAGGCGGAGAAGCTCGGTCACGGTCTGGAGGATGATGGTGTCCTCGAGGTAGTAGGCCTTCATGGCCCGGTAGACGTTGTTCAGGAGGCTGAGCAGGTTGTCCATGCTGTAGGCCGGCTGCGAGTTCGTCTGCAGGAGCTTGCCGAGGAATCTATTACTTTCATTCGTGACAAAGCCGGGCAGGGACTGCGACTCGATAATGGCAGGAATGATCATCTTGCTGAGCTTCTTCTTCAGCACCTTCATCCAGGTGTGGTAGATGTTGAACTCCAAGCTCTCCAGGTCGTGCTTGACAATCTCGAGCAGGCGGTCGTACTCATAGTTGTCCGTCTTCTGAGCCTCATACCAGTCTTCGGCAAGGAAGACGAAGGAGAGCATCTCGTGAACGTTGGACAGCCAGAAGGCGCCGGGGTTGATGGCCTCGTCGCCGTCGTGCTGCATTACTTCCTGCTGGATCGATTGCATGACGTTGGCCAGGAAGCGCTCAGACTCCTTGACAAAGCCGTTGTTCCACATCTCCGAAGTAACGAGGTTAATGAGATAGGATGGGAAGAGGACCTCCTTGTCCGAGGGAGGGGGGTTGTTGTTGGGCGAGGGGATCTTGAGGTTGCGGATCAGGCCAATGGTGACCTCCTCGTTCAAGCCATCCTCGTCGGCAAGAAGGCTCTCCAGCTCCATCTCGATGCTGTCGACACCAGGAACGAATCCGGTGGGTTGGTATTGTCTCTGACCAGCGCCCGTAACTGCCATAGAGACGGGGCGGGGGTTGAAGGCCGCACTGAAGCGGTCCATACCCCGAGGCTCCTCGCCGACACTGCGTCGCTTCGTCGCCTTCTTGGAGTTGGACGAGACCAGGTTGATGAGGCCGTTGGTTGGGGGAGCAGCGCCGTGGCCGTTGATGAGCTCTCCGTTGATGGGTCCAGCGCGCCTGGCCAGCTCGAGCTGGTCTTGAAGCTCGTTGAGCTGCTGTCGGAGGGTTTGCTTCTCGTTCTCGTGAGCTTGCGTCTCCTCGCGTATCCGCTCGAGCTCCGTGTTGGTAGTCCTGAGAGACTCTCTCAGTTCGCGCTCTTCCTCTTGCATTCGCTTGACGTTCGAGTTGGACTCGTCGTAGTTGAGCTGCAGCTTCTTCATATCTTCCTCCATGGCCTGCAGCTTGGCGACGGCAATACCGGCCTGGTTGGCCTCGGCCTGCAGCTCCTTGGTTCGGGTCTCCAGGGCGGTGTGACGGGTCTTCCAGGACTTGATCTGGTTCTCGTAGTTCTCGACCTGGCCGATAAGAGTCTTGTTCTCCTTCTTCATGGATCCAAGGGACTGCGTCAGCTCGACGACCTTGTTTTCCAGCTTGTAGGAAATCTGCTTCAGGTCGCGAGCCTCCTCGCGGACCTTCTTGTACTCCTTTCTGGCCATGCGTCCGCGCCACCTGCTCTGGATGAGAGTCACCTTTCGGCGGTAGTCTCTCCATTCGCGCATCTGCATTCTTCGTCGCCAGACTCGCTGGATCAGGAGCACCGCGTTTCCTACGCGGGTTTCCATGATTTCTTTCCGTCGAAGGTAGCCCTTGGCCGCTGCTTGAGCGAGGACGACGTTGTTGCGGATGCGAATGTACTTCTTCCTTTGCCTTTGCCCACGCCAAACTCGTTGGATGGACGTGGCGGCTTTGACAGTTCGGAGCTCTTGGGCTTTCCGGCGGGTGATATAGGCTCTGGTGAGGGCCTGAAAACGAATTATGGCGCTACGCGCCTCGAGGTATTTAGATCGGTAGTACATGGCCTTCAGATTCTTCTGGATCATGATGGCACACGAGTTCAGGCGCTCGGTTCGCAGGTTCTCCATGAACGCAAGCATACCAGCACGGAAGAAGATCTTGGTCAGACCCAGTTGGTACTTGTCCTGTCCATCTCCGGTGCTCTGGCCAAGGGCCTTGGTCAAGATAGAGTCGGCCATCTGGCGAATCTCTGCAGTCCATTGCGTGGATGGGACCAACATGTAGTAACGGAGAGCAAACTCTTCGTAAGTCCAACGAGTCGGGTAACCAGCACAACTAATGCGAACTGTCTCGAGGACACCACAAGCCCTCAGCTGACTGAGGACCATGGGCCCATCAAATTGCCAGGCTGCCTTGGCCTCATTAGGTTTGATGCAACGAATGTAGTGGACGTCAGTGTTGCTGATTGTGTTCATAAGCTCGATGAGCGAGGAACGGAAGATACCACCGAGAGTTGGCTTGCGGTTAACAGCAACTCCAATCTTTCTACCCGCAGTCGGTTTAGCGACCGACGTCGATGCTGCCAAGTCCTTCTCGCGAACCGAAGCAGCAGCTTGAAGAACCTCTCCCAGGAACTTGTTGCTGCTGGCTCGCAGAACCTCCATGTGCTCATCCGGCACAGTATCTCTGTTCTTCTCAATGAAGCCTTCAGATTCGTAGGTGACATCAACAGCATAATGGCACACGGTGAACGAGGACTTTCCGAATCGAGGCTTCTTGTAGAACTTATGCTTCTCACCGCTCCCGGCAAAGTTGTTGTGCAACTTGGTCACGAACTGCTCGTCAGAGCCCATGGGAAGACGCGACTCTTCGTCCAAGAGCGACAGGATACCCATCTTGTTCTCGATAAGATCGATACATGGCTGGTTGTCGGCGAAGTCGATGAAAGTCCAGTCGATCTTTTCCCTGACATATTCTTCCTGCTCGAGCTTGAACACGTGAGCATTGAACTCTTGCTGAAGCTTCTCATTGGCATAGTTGATACAAAACTGTTCGAACGAGTTCTTGGCGAAATGTTCGAAACCGTAGATATCAAGAACACCAATGAAAGAGACCACTCTGTTCATGACCTCCTCCGTGGCCAGACTGTTGTTGACGACCTCAACCAGCCAGTCGAACATACTCGAGTAGATATACTTGGCGACGGAGTCTCGAACCACAACAGCTTGCTGCTGCGTGAGGTTGGATGTGATCTTCTCTCCGCGAGTAATGAGCTGCTTCTTGACGATCCATTTCGCGAAGTTGGTGGCATCGATTCCGAGAATCTTGCAGGCAATCTCCAACGAAGGCTCGTTCGGCGCCAGGACACTGTCGTTACGTGATGCAGTGATCTTCACGTTACCAAGGTGCAACAGACCAGCCAAGAGCTTGAAAATGCCTTGCTGTTGCGCGTCGTCGACTCCAATGGTGGTAAGAGACTTCTTGGTGGCCTCAAACTCGGCCTTGTCGTCTACGCCATCGATAACAGGGGCACCTCCCTGGTTCATGTAGTCGTACTGATCAACAGGCAGCAAGTTGAGCTCCTTTCGCTCAGCATCACTGGCACCAGCGAGAAGCTGGTAGAAAATGTGGTAGTTCCTTTCCTTCAGGGGCTGGAAGACCAAACGTGACCGCTCGAGCAGGTATACACGGATCTTAGCTCCGATAATGTTGGTGTTCTCATCAAACATAATCTCAATGTACTTTCCGAATCGGGACGAGTTGTCGTTTCGTGTCGTTTTGGCGTTACCGAAGGCTTCCATAATAGGGTTGGTGGCCAAAATCTGCTCTTCCGTCTCACTCATGGCCTCGGCGCCCTTCTTCTTGGCCCCTGGGTTGTCTGGGGATTCTCTGGTAGCGAAGTACCGCATAATGTACTTTGCGCTGACCGTCTTTCCTGCTCCTGATTCTCCGGAGACGACAATGGTCTGGTTCTTCTTGTCTCGTAACATGTCCCTGTAGCTTTGTCAGTCGACCGAACGGGCTTAAAAAGAGAGCGAAAAGCGGGTGTATTCACGCAAAAGCCTCCTCAGCAATGGCAAACAGATGCGGCGCCTGGGTCGCTCTCTGCTTGCCAGCGTAAACCTGCACCATGCCCGGAACATAGAGAGAGTCTACCCTTGCGAAGGGATTTGAAGCTATAAGGACGATACCACTGTATGTGTAAATCTCCTTCTGTATATATCGGAGCCGAATCGCTTGGAGAACTGGAGAGAAACGGGGGTCAGCGAAAGAACCATCAGACCAATGTTCCCAAGCTGACGCTCGGGCTCCTGGAGAATACTGGATCTTGGAGGGGTAGCATACCGGCGGGTTCGTTGAGATGGGACAGGTTCGTCAGATCATCACTGGCTTCAAGCATTGTAGGATTCATCAATGGCGGTAGTAACGGGTCCTTGCCGCTCTCTAGGCCCTCAAGCGAGAGCTCGATGGTTTTCTCCTGCCGGGCCACATGCGGGTCAGTCTCTCTCTCGTCTCCGGCTGGAAAGCACCGCTCTACGGCGGGCTTTCGGACTCGTACGCACCTCTTCATTTTCAAGCTTGAACACCAGCGTCACCTTGCTGCCATCGACTACCTTATTGACCACCTCGGACGCCACCCAGCCTTCGGTGGCATCGGGTTGCCAGGCTCGTGTTCCGACATCGTAGTTGGACGACATTAGGTCAG
The DNA here is from genome assembly GCA_006508115.1 of Apiospora malaysiana. NCBI lineage: Eukaryota > Fungi > Ascomycota > Sordariomycetes > Amphisphaeriales > Apiosporaceae > Apiospora > Apiospora malaysiana. The sequence goes on along the minus strand of QUSE01000041.1, from coordinate 1,443,691 downwards.
CAGCTCGACTCGGTCGTCGACTGGATTAGGTACGGGGAGAGAAGAGGTTTCCGGCAGCAGGTCGGGAATAACGAAAGGTCGTCGTGAAGTCGTATCGCGTCAATTCAGAGAGGGGAAGCAGGCCGAGGGTACGGTGCCAGTCGTTAAGCAGCAGCAACCAGAGTAGAAGACATTCGCGTGGGTTGGGATTAAGGATTTGGTTGGAGGACAACCCAGAAAGAACACGCAAACTATGAACTATGGTGAAACGAAGCTGCGTCTACAGCTGCTGTCAAAGAGAAAGCAGGGCGGTAGTAGAGGTGGGGGGGAAGCAGAGCCCTCGTGGTGGGATGCTCTGGACTTGGACGTGGGAGAGGTAGTGGTGAGTGGGTGTGAGATGTTGAGGTCTCGACAACAAAAACGCGTTGCTGTCTCTCTTTTCGCCCTCTGTGGAAAAAAGTTGGACAGGTAGGAGTTGTGTCGATGCTGGCATTCACCTACGGAGTTATTGTATGATAGGAAGCGCTATGCCAGAAATTGGGGATAAGGAGCAGCTGGAGCAAGCAATCACTTGGGATGGGATAGGATAGGATAGGGATCCTTAATCCCTGACAGGGGCTCGCTCCTGGGAAAGAAAAAGGGTCCGCTCGTGGATGGATTGCATTTGATCAAGCTAGGTAGGCAAGGTAGGTCAATCATGTATGTATGTATGTATGTATACTACTAGGTGTACACTGCACTACACTACGACTACAACTACGACTATGTACTTGTCTATACAGTACATTGACATGGGCTGCTACTGTTGGAGTTGTGGTGCTTCAACATCTTGACTCGACCTCCCTAAAAGTCCACTGTGAGCCCCCGTGGCCCCCAAGGACTAGTGCCAGCTTTGGTGCACTTGTTAGCTGTCATTTTCCGAACCTGCATGCTGGCTGTTGACCTGCCTGCAGTTGCAAGTGCAGCAACACAACACGCTCACACACACTCTCTCTAATATGGTCAATGATGTACGGCAATGAACCGGCAAAGTTAAGTACCTGCATATCTGGCTGAATCCGTCTCCCAGATTTGAAAATACCTTTGGCTGGCTGGTCTGCAAAGGAGGTTTGTATTATGTGGGCTGGTGTTGGGCCGGATGGGATGGTATGCCACATATGTGTTGTTAAGTATGAGGCTGGTACGTTATCGTGTTATTCGTTAGCTTCGCTTGGGGGGCTGGCCGCTGAATCAAATCGGAAACCCCAGCATGGCTTACTTGAATGATGAAAAGTGATCGATTGCAGGCAGATAGATACATACCTATGTCAAATAGTATGCAGTATGTCATGTACGGATACATAATAACTCACTGTTACGGGCGGCGGACGGCTAGACTGGGAGGGACAGGGAGTAACCTACTGTAGTATCTGCAACTTTCCCACACCAAACGCCGCCAATACCTATGTGTACGCAGCCACACCGTGCAACGCATGAAGTCGGAGGTCGACTGGTAAATAATACACCTGCTATACTCCCGTATCCTCGATGGCATCGTCGGGCGAACGCGCTCTCCCCGGGACCACCAACCCACATGGGCAAATTGCCATAGACATCAATATTTGGGATAAAAAGGGCATGCTACGTGTGGTGTACCTTGCTGGCGGAGCGTCCCTTTGTTTACTTGCCGAGGAGGGGGGGGGGAAGGGGGGGATGATATCTAGACCGCCTGATGGTTCTGGCGGCGGTCGAAGGAGGGAGAGGTTGGGGGACAACAAAGAGACGGTGGCCTTTTCTAAACCAGCACTAATTAAGCATCTGGCGGGGGTAGAAACATGAGAACCCATCTTTTTGGGTGCTTGTTGCTTGTTGCTTGCGAAATACTAAAACCCAGGGTTCTTCAGCACACAAGCGGTATGAGTACAGTAACTTATGTAAGTATGTATGAGCGTGGCCCCTCCATCACTTCAGCACTTCAGCACTTCAGCGGCGCCTAAACGCACATGGAGAAGCGCCGTGGCTTTGATAGTCATGTTGCTGTTTTGAGATGGCACATTACCCGATGTTGTGTGACTGTAGCTGTCGCCGCACCCAAATCTCAAGCAGACGAACCTTCGACGTCGCTGTCAGGTTCGTACTTTTTTGATTCGTCGTGGAGGGCAAAGATGGGATGGATTAGCCTACCGAGGTATGGTGGTACAAGACAAGTGCGTGCGTCCATCCAATGCCTGCCACACCTCTCCCACCTCCTAAAAGCAGGTACGCACGCCACACCGACAAATCTGAAATCTGCCCTCAACCCTCAACGTGCAAGGTGCATTCGCTACTAACTAACCTTAGGAACAAGCATGTCTCAAATGGCTACCTGTCTCTCTGTGTAATGCCATTTCTAGCTTACATGCCTTCCAGAGCCTCTCTGTACAAGCATTTGTTATGCATCGCTTTGTACAGTAGGGGCAATACGCTATATCTTACTTAGCATTGACAACAGGTGCCGGAGCTGATTCTCGACGTAGCCGTAGCTGGGGAATTCTGCCCACCGGTTGTCGTTATTGTGTCGTCTGTGTGCGGGTGGAGCCTCAGCAACAAGACACGATTCATGCTGGAGTACTGCCCGCTTTGGCCCATGTTTCAAAGTGGCTCTTTATTCATACAGCACCATGCTCGTCGTCAGCCTAGCCCTCCGGCTCTGCCACCAGCACCAGCGGCAATCCGTCTTAGGGGACCCCTAGGTTATGATGTTGAACAGGCAAGAACGGGAGCAGCCTTCCATGTGGCCTCTACTACTAGCAATACCAGCAGATCAGTCTACAACAGATACCCTTCGTGGCAGCTCCAAACGACCTGGTCAATCCCCGGCACTGATGCATTTTACCCGTACTAGTATCTTTAAGGCAATCTTCTAGAGAAACCTCGTGGGGAGAGGCCCATTAGTGCTGCAATGCACTTCCGAAGATCCATACAGGGGTAGTGCTGGCAGCTTCACGCAGGACAATGAATGGCTCGAGCTTGGCTTGAATATGCATCTTGATGCTGCAATCTATGGTCGCTTTTGTTTATTTTCCCCGGTGAAAGTCGCTCCTTTTTTTCATTGTTGAACATGCCCACTGTCCGCCAGCCGGGTCACGGGCCACGGCCCTTCCTCTAGATACCACCGTATCCCTCTGAATCTGTTGAATGTTACAATGCCCCGACTTAGCGGGCCTGATGTTTATCTGAACTTCGCCTTCTATCTTTCCCGCGTGAGTATAGGATGTCCTAGGCACCTAGCTTCATATCATACGTATACCGCATTGGTATAACGTGAAGAGGATCCCAAGAACGGATTTCATTTCATCGGGATGAAATTCGGGTTTGCAGCAATTAGGCGTATCTGGAATATGTTCTTGGATGATGTCCGAAGTTGTGTGTCATTAGTATAGTCTCGATGCGCCGAGACTCACTGGAGAGCTCCGCGGCCTTAATAGAGAACGCGGACCAGGATACGTGAGCTCAAGGCTTCCAGGGACTCTGTAATCTCCTTGATGTCGTCTTTGCTCACATCGCTGACGTCAGCAAGCAGGTACGCAACGTCGCCTCTGCTGTCACTGGTCTGCTTCGGCACGTTGTGGTTGCCAAGGACCTCGTTAACTTTGCGGAGCACACCCGGGACGTTCTTATGGATGTAGATAATACGAGCATGGTTGGACTCGTCGAGCGTCAGAGAACGCAGATTAACTTCAGGCATGTTGACGCTACCGATGGTAATACCCTGGTTGATGTATCGAACCAAAGCATCACCGACTAAAATACCACGGTTAGTTCATGCTAGAATTCCGCTAAGGGATTACCACTTGCCTTCAACGCCGATAGCCCTCTGGGCTTCTTCGGTGCTGCCACCGATGTGAGGCGTGAGGATGATGTTGTTCAAGCTTCGGAGGTCCTCGCCCCAGGAGTTGAGTTCGCTGTTGAAGTAGTCGCCGTTGGCAGCCGGCTCGTTGGGGTAGACGTCAAGGGCGGCACCGGCAACCTTTCCGCTGCGCATGGCATTGACGAGTGCGGGGATGTCGACGACGGTTCCGCGGCTGGCGTTGATCAAGTAAGCGCCGTCCTTCATTTGGCTGAACTGGGCCGTCGACATCATGTTCTTTGTCTCGGGCAGTTCCGGCACGTGCAGAGTGATAAAGTCGGCCTCGCCCAAGAGGTCGTTCAGGGTCGGGACCTGTCGGGCGGTACCCAGGCCCATCAAGCTCAGAACATCGAAGTAGATGACCGTCATACCCATAGCCTCGGCCAAGACCGACAGTTGGGAACCAATATGGCCATAGCCCACGATTCCCAGGGTCTTGCCGCGGATTTCCCAGCACTTGTTACTGACTTTGTTCCAAGTGCCACGGTGCATCTCCAATGATCGGTCACCGAGTTGACGGGCCAGAGTAATGATCTCGGCAATCACCAACTCGGCCACACTCCGGGAGTTGGCAAAAGGTGAGTTGAAAACGGCAATACCATGAGCAGCCGCATATTCCAAGTTGACCTGGTTGGTACCAATACAGAAGCATCCAACAACAAGGAGGTTCTTGGCATGCTCGAGAACCTTTGCTGTCAGCTTCGTCTTGGATCGAATACCAATGACGTGTACGTCCCTAGAAGTATGTAGTCAGCATCTCCGTATAACGTAGTGCGAGGCTAGATTCTCTTCTAGCTATTTGAGAGGGGGCTATGGCTGAACTGAAAGTTAAACTGGATGTGGCAATACCACTGGAAGTACAAGTGGGAGTAGCAGTGGGAGTGGCAGTCGAAGTTTGACTGAAAGTGGAAGCAACACTTGGAGAAACACTGGGAACAACACTTGAAACAGCACTGCAAGTTAAATGGAGGCGGAAGTAGCAATGGGAGCAACAGTGGGAGCAACAGTAGAAGTCGTAGCTCAGGGGTATCAAGCCGTCCCAAATTGCCCTCACGGGATTAAAACTGCGAGGCCCATCCTACCCCGATGGCCACCAATAATGAATCGCGAGGATAAAATCAAAGAAGCGGACTAAGGGGGAACCTGTAACTTACTTGATTTTCTCAATAAGCTGGTCCTCGGGCAGGGAGGTCTTCAGGGCCTCGACCTGGTAACCCTGGCCAGTCAAAATATCACGGCCGCTCTGGTTCACATTCTCCAGCAACAGAATCTTGATATCCTGTGTGTTGAACGGCTTGAGCGGCTTAGGCGCGCTCTGTGCGCCGTGCATGGCTCCAAGACTGCCGGCGCCAAGAGACGGAGTGTGGAAGGTTGCGTTGGGCGAGGTCGAGACACTATGACGCTCTTCCCGAGTAGGAATTGCGATATTCTGAGCCTGCGACATGGTGAGAATGAATCGTTCAGTCAAGAATTATCAAGAATTAAGTAAATTTGAGATTGTCGGCCGGAACAGAATTTCAGATTGGCCAAAACAGGATTCGAGATTGACTAGAATGGAATACAGCTTATTCAAAAGTGATTCCGGGGGTGTCGTGAACGTAGTTCGGTTTATAAAGAAAGCAAGAGTAATAGGTGGTGGTCTTTATTTGACTCATCCAAAACCAATGCAGTCAGTCAGTAGGTAGTCGTTCGACTCAACTGGCACCGGCCGGCGGGACCTTGGCAATGGGAGAAAACTTTTTGGGGAGACAGAGGGCGCTGGTAGGCCTGGGGTGGACGTGGTTAGGTAACGTGTAGCCAGAGCAGAGTGGCACAGGGTGGTAGAGTAACACATGGAATTGATCACCAACAGCCTGGACACGCAACTCGTCGCTGAGTTATTACATGAATCAACCCTCTCTATTGGTGCGGCGGCGCTTTCTAGTGGTTCGCTAGTATCCAGAGATGCTGGAATCTGGGGCTGGCCATGTTGGCCTCCGGTTTTCGGATTGCATCATCGCTCATATTTTCCACCTAGTACTGCTAGGTTAGTAGTGACCGAACCTAAAACCAAGAAATACCCATTTCATAGTGACGATGGCCCAGGGCTCTTCGCTATGTCCGACGCTGCCTTCAATGTTTCCATTGATTGATTAGCAAGCATGTAGTCTATGACTGTGTCGAGAACAAGAGAAAAGTAACACATCAATACACGGAGACACGCATAGCAGAATCTCAGTGGTCACATATATGCAAAACTGTGTACAGACAGAGAGTATAGGCAATAATTGTCTTACCGTCATAACTGCACACTACACGCCACATCACTCCCACACCTATGTTGTTTATCCATGCCATACTCAAATCGCCGGCCGTCAATCACTCACCCTCAGAGCATAGGCATACCATCCATGGACTTTGGTTTTCTGAACGTGAGTAACAATTAGAAGGTCCTGCGCTAGATACATGTACAGCTCTCTCAACGAGACAGGCGACCGAAGGCTTCATTGGCATATCTTCCCCAGCTGTTCTTCCTCTCAGGACCTTAAGCCGATGCCTTTCCATGTTCATAACCGAGAACCCATATCAGAAGTCATTCCTCTATTAGCGTTATACTGCACCCTTCTTTCACTGATTCGCCAGCCTCGTCCACCTGTCTGGCCGAATCTCCTAGGATGGGAAAGAAAACCTGTAAACTACCAGTGGACGCATAATGAGATTTCCGAAACAGCCCTATAACATGGGGGAATGCCAGTCTATTTTTTGGGAGGGATGATATTGCAGCGTCATGAAAAACATCACTGCATCATGTGCATTATTGGGAGTGGTGGGCAAAGGCCCAATGACCGGATTCCGTTGCGCATGTCAACAGTAAATTCGGCCAACAGATAATATACCATCTGGCCTGTGTTTATCGGCAACAAAACGCCGGAATAGAGAGTCAGTTGAAGGGCAGGCTGTTTAGCTCTGCTTGCACTCGGCAGCCTCCTTGTTAGGCTTCGCGCCATCGTCCTGTTGTTGGTTAGCATCAGATGGCCAAGCTCGAAAGGGGGTGGATTGGGTGGTTAGGTCAAAACGTACATCTTCCTCCGACTCCTCCTCATCCTCGTCACGGTCGTCGCTGAGATCGTCATCATCCTCATCGTCCTCCTCGTCGTAGTCATTCTCCTCGAAATCGTCGAGCTCTTCAAAGGCCAAGGCCTCACCGGTGAACCAGTCGATAGCGCGGGGGATCAGCTTCTCCTTGATATCCTCGCCGAGCTGGTAGTCCAGCTCGAGGCGCTCCTCAATATCCGAGGCGGCGGAATCGTCGTCTTCGGTAGGAGCCTTGGGAGGGGAGAAGAAGTTGAAGAAAGACTCAGTAGGTACCGTCTTCTTGACAATGCGGGTTTGCTTGGTGTCTGCAAGGCTTGTTAGCTTGTGTATCTCTAATGAATGCAAATGGTGGACAATTTTATGGTGGTGCGGCTTACTCTTGTTTCGCTGCTTCTTGCTCTCCACGCGAACAGTCAGATCCTCGCCCTCCTTCCAGTTGATCTTGTCACCCTCAGCGTGATCGTAGATGAAGTCGCCGCCGTAACCACTCTCGTTCTGGTAGAAGTAGGTTTTGGTGATGGTCTTGTTTGTGAAGAACTTGTTGTCGTCGAACTCGAAGATGAGGCGGAAACCGGGCTTGTCGAGGTACTCCATGCGGATATCGACCAAGTGCTTGAGAGCACCCTCATCACGGTCGGTGATCATCTCAGCAAGCGAGATCTGGTTCTTCATGGCAGACAGCCAGAACTCGGGGATACCCGAGACATTCTCGGCAGCCTCGGCAGACTCAGCAGGCTTCTCCTCCTCCTTGGGCTTGTCGGCAGCGTCGGCCTCAGCCTCCTCATCGTCATCCTTCTCACCGGCAGCGATCTCTTCCTCGGAAGGCTCGGTGCCACCGTTGACAATCTTGGCACGCTTTTGGTAGAGAGGAGTGAACTTGGCGAAGTACTTCTTCTCCAGCTGGAGAACCTCTTCTTGGAACTCAGCTTCCAATTTGGAGTGCTCCTTCTGGATGCCCTTCAAGCCAGCAACACGGCGGCGGACAGGAGCGGGGAGCGACTCGATGTAGCCTGACGAACGACCAACCAGAGAACCTAGGCGGCCCTGGATCATCTGGACGAGGGCGGGGTTCTGAGCGAAGATGGACGCGGCAGCAGCACGCTCAGCGAGATCATCTGCAAAAGAAACACACTGTTAATGACCGCATCCTACTATCCTGGATGGGTGTGTTGCGCCAGAAAAATTGGACTTACCCTCCTTGATGCTGGCCACGCCGGGCTGTTGAGCGTGGGAAGAGATGGGTGCATTGTTGGCGGGGGTGTTCTGCGGGGTCCTAAAATGGCATAAAACGTCAGTATCCGACTCCGAGGTGATGGAAGGCCTCACAAGATATCGCGGGTAGAAGCAACGAGGAAGGACTTACGGCGCAGTCACGTCCCGGCGGTTCTTGATGGGCTCGGCCATTGTGATTGTGAATTTGCGGTGTCGTTGACCGAAAATGGGATTTTTGGTTGGGGAAGATTTGGGTTGGGTAGCGGTAACTGCAAGACCGTGCAGCAGTCGCTAAGTACGTGTAGACGTTGATTTTTTAGACTGGACCAGGGGGGGTCGCAGATCAACAACAAGACAGGCACGAGGTTCGGTGCGAGGTCTAAGACACACCCCAGAAAAATCAAGTTGTCAGGTCAAAGGCGACAATGGGGATCAAATATGTAGGAGTCAGTCAAATCTGAGAGTTGGAAAAGGGAAGGGAAAAAAAAGTTGGAGGGCGGAACAAAGTCCCAAGTTCAGGGTGGAGTTAGTGTGAAGATGAATGGCCTTGGGCTGGACTGAGAATGTTCACAGCATGTAGACAAGTAGAGTGACGAGCTAGACCTAACCAAGCCCTTGTTGCTTGGGAGTGCTGGGAGTTGCTGGGAAAGCAGAGAGAGGTTGTTGGACTTGGGGCCCGATGAGTGGCCAAGTTTGCTGAATGGGTTGAGGAGGGACAAGTGGTTGATGAAAGATTCTACTGGGGCGAAGGTGGGGGAAACAAGAAGGCGTGGCCCACTCCAGTTTTTAGTAGTCGCAGTCGAAGTCGAGGACTGGACAGCCCAGACAACAGCAGCCAGACAGCCTACAGAAGAAGCAGATGGCAGAATTAGGTAGGTAGGTAGGTCTTCATTCATGTGCCTTCTACCTCCTGCCCAGGACCAGCCAACCCTTTCGCCCTCCAGAATCGTCTCTCGCGACTGGTATCTGTACTTCCCTAGAATGTATTGAATTTGTTTATTCCCTCTTACTCACTGCAGAAGTGGGTAGGCAAAAGCAAAATTTATCCCTCTAACATTGAACCGTCCATACCTACATGCCTGGGCACTTTAGTGCCTAGGTATTTGTACATAGCATGTATGGAAGGAGAGAAATGTTTCTATCCATCCATGGTTCGGGAGAGAATTTGAGCATACTGCACGTATCGCAGGAGCTGGTGCTCGAATGGCATAGAGTATCAACCTACTACATATGGCATATCACGACTGTTTGATCTTTCTGTGTGCGACGTACAAAGCCTAACTGTGTCATCGGGTCAACCTAAAAATTGGAAGTTCCAGATGTGTTTTTGTCGGCTACATACGGCAGGCAAGCCTCCATGAATATACATGCGCATACATCGAATCGATGTGTGTCAACGTGGAATACGTGAGTTTTCATGCCATCAAGTGACAAACCGTACTGTCGACAACCGCAGTTGTGGAATAATGGCTTTACAATGTATCCGTCTGGAGGTGCTAACGACTCATATTTCCAAGCATATAGCACATGTTGCTTCCTTCCTGGAGCATCTGTCTGGTTCATTGTATTTCTACGTTCTCGACAATGCAATACCACACAAATGAGCCGTTGATTGATGATGTCGACTGGACATCGAAGGCGCCGATAATTTGGCCGTCGATATGTCAGCTAAAATCGCACGCCGTGCAGGCTAGTTGGGAGGTAGGAAGCCAAGCACCCGTCAACACTATACCCAGGTGGGTATTCCGGCCCATGGAAGACGGCTCCGAATCGCTTATATGCCCCAGTACTTGGCTTGGTGAAAGCAGAAGTGCGTTATCACTTGGGTCTTTCATCCTCGGATTAGAGCAGTATCTGTGAGTGAATGTCTCATCAATTTCGCCATCCTCTGGACCAATCAGCCCGGCTTCCAGGATCCCGTTGAGCCGGTTCGCAAGTGATATGTGCGAATGTCGACACATGGGGGATCAAGGGATTCAGATGCACCATATGTACAACGGCTCCACCACTTGCATGCTTCAAGTTTAATTTGTTCGCAGAACAGCGGTGACCAACAGTTACTGACGCAGTTGGCGGCGCAAGACTTCCCGTAGCTTGTCCGCACTTGAAATTTTGAGACTTTTTACCAACCCACCTGGGCATTCATATATCTTGAGGATAAGTCAATCAAGGAGCACTTACATAGATTATACATATCTCGATATCAGGTCATGAGAACCAACCCAGTGGTCTACATTCATATTGCCTGTGTCACACTGGAACATCGAACTTCTATGCGATCACGTACATACATGCCTGCTGCATTCACAAGAGACGGGAGGATGGAAAAGAAAGTCGAGTCAGTCCGTTGCACACAATGCCTCACTTACACGGACAATCATCAAGCATCCACGCGACACGTGAAGTTGATTCATCTGACCCGCCGCTTATCACTAATAGCCAGTGCTTATCTCCCGTCTCTTGGTGGGGGCTTGGGGAGCCACGAAGCTTATTGACTTTATATTTTCGACGGCCTGGCCTGGCCTGGGGTATTGGTTGTTAGGTGTTTACTGGTAGCTAGGTAGGAACCGAACCGTATAATAGCCGGCCCATCATGCTGAATTGAGCCATAACGCAGGTACCACCGCCATCGTCATCGCCAAGTTCGCCTGTGATTCGATTAGGTCGGGCCATTTTTTTACTGTCGCCTCGGTTTGGGCCTGGGTGGAATAATTCCTGTCACCGAGCACCAGCCTTCAATTTGTCCACAACCAACCGTGGAATCCTCGCAAAATGCATTGCGACTTTTTCGACGGTAACTGATATATCCGAAAATGAACGACGAACGCGACAGAGAACCCAATGGGGGGCAGGCGCTTAATGGGCGCACGCCCTTCTACCGGCTGAACTCCAACCAGAGCAGTTCAAGTGTCTTTGAGGATGTCGAAATGGCGCAAGATGAGGTACGACTCTTTAATATATTGGATCCGATACAAATATCCGTTTCCTCCACATTTCGAATAAAACGCGTTCTATGTTATCTCAGATCATACGGTGGCTAACCCGCGCCTCTAGCTGTTCTCTGGACCCGTCGCAGAGAGCTTGCCTTCCAGCATTTCAGCATTTGCGCATAGACGAGGACGCGCCGATTCTACCACGAGTTTCGCTTACTACAATGAGGACGAAGATGATATCCTACAACTCGAGGACGACGACCGGGAATCCCACGTATACGACGATGGCTCGGTCGTTATCGATATCGACGATATACCTTTCGGTCTTGGGCCCGATGAGGAAGAAGCGAGCTCCGAAGGCCTGCTCGAGACCGCCCTCGATCATGAGCACTATGCGATGCGCCGACGATCTTCTACCTATTCCAGAAACTCAGTGCACACTAGGCTGCTTCGAACGGATAGTGGACGTACAGATGCGAGTGGTCGTGGTTACGGACGAGCCAGCCAGAAGCTCTATATGGTGAATGAAGATCTGACAATTGTCATTGCTGGTTTCCGCACGAGTCGCGTTGGCTTCGCCGTGTACATCTTCCTCTGCGTAGCAACATTCGGCTTGGCATACCTGTTGATGCGCTGGATTCCGAGGTGGCAGGTAAAGTTGATAGGAAAGTCCTGTCCCCTGAGGGAGTGTGAATGGGTTGTCTTGGAAAACCAGTGGAACGAGATGTCGGTACTGCCAGTCTCTGCCAGGGTTTACGATCGGTCCCTGTCGACCGTCTTTGGTGCCCCTGATAAGATGTACGCTCAGTATCTCGAAGATGACGCCGATCCTCTTCTTCCTGAGCTCCGTGTTTTGATCTATCGATATGTGCGATTCTTCTTCCACCCCCTGAAGGACAAGTTCGTGGTATCCACTGGCTGGGAAGACCCCAACTGGAAGAGAGTAAGGGCTGTTCGCGCGGGCTTAGACACGGATGAGAAAGATGAACGGGAGAATGTGTTCGGCGCCAACATCATTGACATCGAGCAAAAGTCCATCTTCCAGTTGCTAGTGGATGAGGTAAGCAGAAACTCCTGTCCAGCTAGTAGTAGTATTTGGCATACAAATATTGCTAGGGGCGCATCTTATATTACCGTGATCGTGATGTACTAATTCGGTTCAGGTGTTCCACCCATTCTACATTTTCCAAATCGCCAGTCTGGTCTTGTGGTCGTTGGACGAATACTACTATTACGCAATCTGCATCTTCCTCATGTCTGCTGGTAGCATTGTCACCACCCTCATCGAGACCCGCTCCGTTAGTATCTTTGGAACCAATCCCCTCGAACCTGATGCTAACATGGAATAGACAATGAAAAGGTTGAGGGACATTTCCCGCTTTGAATGTGACGTCCGAGTCATACGCAGCGGATTCTGTAAGTGACAATAGGCTCACTGCAAAAGTCATAAACTAATCGAGAACAGGGACAACCGTGACTTCTTCAGATTTGGTACCTGGAGACGTCTACGAAATCAGCGATCCTAGCCTAACACAGTTCCCTGCTGACAGCTTACTTTTAAGCGGAGACTGTATCGTTAATGAGAGCATGCTTACTGGAGAATCCATACCCGTCTCCAAGCTACCTGCCACTGATGAGACACTCAGTGAAATGAAGCTCGGGGCTTCGACCATCTCGTCCGAGGTTGCCCGTCACTTCTTGTTCTGTGGAACTAAGATTGTGCGGGTACGTCGGCCTCAAGATGAGAGGGACGATCAAGCGGTGGCGCTTGCCATGGTCGTACGCACTGGGTTCAATACTACAAAGGGGTCACTGGTTCGTTCGATGCTCTTCCCGAAGCCGTCCGGTTTCAAGTTCTACCGCGATTCTTTCCGGTACATAGCTGTTATGGGATGTATCGCGATCCTTGGTTTCATCGTATCATTTGTCAACTTCCTACGCCTCGGTGTTGCGTGGCATCTTATTGTCGTACGGGCGTTGGACCTGATTACTATTGTGGTTCCTCCAGCGCTCCCCGCTACGCTCACCATCGGCACCAACTTTGCCCTCAGCCGTCTGCGGAAGAAACAAATATTTTGCATAAGCCCGCAAAGGGTTAATGTTGGTGGAAAGCTTGATGTCATGTGTTTCGATAAGACAGGTACGCTCACAGAAGAAGGCCTAGATGTGCTTGGGGTTAGGCTCGTTTCGAGGTCTACCAACTCATTTGAGGATGTGGTGTCCAAGGCCGAATCGCTTGTGCCGAGGGCGAATTTTGGAGTCAACGACGATAACAGACACGACACACACCATGCAGCTCTCTACACCATGGCCACCTGCCATTCCCTACGATCCGTCGATGGCGAACTTGTTGGCGACCCCTTGGATCTGAAGATGTTCGAGTTCACGAAGTGGTCCTTCGAGGAGGGCCATCATGGCGGAGGCGATCACGAGGATGAAGATCAAGGGGGCTTGTCACCATCGGTTGCACGTCCACCTCCCGTCACGCTCTACGATACAAATGACTATGGCACTGTTAATGGCCAGAATGCCTCTATCGAGCTCGGCGTCTTGAAATCCTTCGAGTTCGTTTCTCATCTACGAAGAGCAAGCGTCTTGGTTCGTGCCTTCGGTCAACAAAGCGTCGACATTTACGTCAAGGGCGCCCCAGAATGCATGAAAGACATTTGCCGGCCAGATACCTTCCCATCGGACTACGAAGAATTGCTCTCTCATTACACTCACAAAGGCTACAGAGTCATTGCTTGTGCTACGAAACATCTGAAGAAGCTATCATGGGTCAAAACCCAGAAGATGAAGCGAGAGCAAGCTGAGAGCGATCTGGAATTTGTCGGGTTTATCATCTTTGAAAACAAGCTGAAACCCACCACAGCGGCTGTGCTCAAGGAGCTGACGCAATCAAACATCGGCTCGATCATGGTCACCGGAGACAACATTCTGACAGCTATCAGTGTCTCGCGGAACTGTGGGTTAGTTGACAGAGCTGCACATTGCTTCGTGCCTCACTGTGTCGAAGGAAACTTCCAAGATCCAAATGCCGATATCCAATGGGAAAGTATTGATGATGGCAACCTGAAGTTGGACAGTCGCACCCTCCTGCCACTTCCTATCCCCCCTGAGCAAGATGCTTCGTTGCCGTATGACATCACGAATCTGAGGAACTATTCATTGGCCATCAGTGGCGATGCGTTCCGGTGGATAGTCGACTACGCACCAGCCGACGTACTTCAAAGGGTGGGTGGAATCCTAGCCCCTTTATTTTCGCACTGCTAACCTTCCCCAGATGCTTATTCGAGGCAAAATCTATGCCAGGATGTCACCAGACGAGAAGCACGAGCTGGTCGAGAAATTACAAAGCATTGGCTATTGCGCTGGTTTCTGCGGTGATGGTGCAAACGACTGTGGCGCACTGAAAGCTGCCGATGTAGGCATCTCGCTTTCGGAAGCCGAAGCATCGGTTGCGGCGCCATTCACGTCTCGTGTCTTCGACATTCGATGTGTACCTGATGTTATACGGTCAGTAACCCCTGTGGTTTTGGTTGCGAGCATATACTTACAATTCAAGCAGAGAGGGAAGGGCTGCGCTTGTCACGAGCTTCAGCTGCTTCAAGTTTATGAGCCTCTACTCGTCGATTCAGTTCACGTCTGTCAGCTTTTTATATGCATCAGCGTCGAACCTCGGAGATTTCCAGGTGGGTAGTAGAACGTATATAGCTGTCGTTGAACGACTGCTAACATCTTATACAGTTCCTGTTCATCGACGTCTTGCTTATCCTCCCAATTGCCATATTCAGTAAGCAAAGCACTCGGGAGATAATTGAATATGGGAATGGTTGCTAATGAATTTCTCAGTGGGTTGGGCCGGTCCTTATCCAGTCCTTAGCCGCAAAAGGCCCAATGCAGACTTGGTCTCTCGGAAGGTCCTCACGCCTTTACTGGGGCAGATTCTCATCTGCATTTCCATTCAGGCAGCAGCCTTCCTACTAGTGAGAGAGCAACCTTGGTTTATTCCTCCTCGTATCCACCACGAGAAGTCCAACATTAAGAATTCGGAGAACACTGCTCTTTTCCTCGTTTCTTGCTTCGAGTACACCTTCATCGGGGTGGTCATGAGTGCTGGATATCCATTCCGACAGCCTATGCATAAGAACTGTAAGCCTCGGTCTTCTCTCCAATATCCCCACAGTCTATCTTGACACGGCTGCTAATCTGGACGTTTGTTATACAGGGCCTTTTGTCGGTACCATCATTGCCGCTCTGGTGCTTATCGTATACATGGTTTTGGAGCCGGCCAACTGGCTCCGCAAGCTCATGCAGCTGACCAAGATGAGCTACTCGTTCAAGACGACGCTCATCGCCCTCGGCCTGATCTACTTCGTCCTCGCGTGGGTCTCGGAGAACTACATCTTCCCGCGCCTGTCGAGGGCGCTGGGCAAGGCGAAGCTGGCGCTT
The DNA here is from genome assembly GCA_006508115.1 of Apiospora malaysiana. Lineage (NCBI taxonomy): Eukaryota > Fungi > Ascomycota > Sordariomycetes > Amphisphaeriales > Apiosporaceae > Apiospora > Apiospora malaysiana. Next base: position 1,428,172 of record QUSE01000041.1, on the reverse strand, counting down.
TCGGGCAAGCCCAAGCAGCGGAAGGAGTACAAGGTGATTGCGGAGAGGATGCAGATGTAATGAAATACTTCCATGTTGTACAACTCACACCAAAAACAAAAGTTGTCATCTTCTTATATGCGTTGTATTTGTATAGATTCGATGAAGTCTAGTCGTGTTTGCCTGTCTCCTTTAGAGAAGAGTGAAGAAGATAAAGATTGTATGCATCGAGTAAGATGCCAAGAGAATTCGGTAGACGAGGACCGCGGTTTTTACAAGCCTTCAAAGTTGATGCTATATAGAAAATAAAAGGATCGCGTGCTCACCATTGCAACTCATGATGCCTGTGTCCAGCTGACTTACGATTGCTTCGATTCAGGGTGGTGAAATGTTCAAGCGGTCAACGTAGAGACGATTATTGGAAATATGACAATTACGGCTGTTACGCATTATGAGGAAGAGTAATGGTTCTGTACAGCGGCGAGGAGCCCAGCCAGTTCTAATCCGCTGGCCATGCAATAAACATTTCATCTGAGTGAGCTATAAGGTATATCATCCACTTTTACACATACACACTCGCCATGCTCCCAATCCCTGTGTATCTCTTCTAACCCTCCATTTCTACGTCTTTGGTAGAGCCGTCAACGCCGTTGGTAGGCTCCTCGGTCTTTTCCCTCCGCGGAATCTCAAACACGACGGCCCCATTCTTGCCACCTTGGATCGTCTTCCACCGGCCTAAGCGGTGCTCCTTGCCCACGGCCGCCACCACGCACAGCCCGTCCGCGCCGCGGTAGCCCCGCTCGAACAGAGAGATGTCGTTCACGACACCCTTCACCAACCAGGGCTCGCTCTCGCCCACACTCGACTGAGTGCCGACATCCATCGCCTCCTCTTGGGATTCGCCTCCAGAGAACCCATTGAACTCTGGCAAGGGTTCCACGGGAGAAGGCTGTCCAAGGACTCCTACGGGCTCGATGGACCTCTTGTCCTCGCTTAAACGCCACAGTCGAACGCACCCATCCCAGCTTCCGGAAAGGATAACGTCCGAGTAGGGAAGCGTGCGAAGAGCGGTAATCCACCTGGGCTGCTCGGGAGAGATTTGTTTGAGATCGGGCACCTTTTCTGCAGATGCTTCTTCGGGTAGGAGCGGTGGTTCGAAGCCATGGGCGTGGGGTAGGATGAATAGGGGTTTCTTCTTGCTGATACTCCACAGGGATATCGAGCCGTTCTGTGAGCCTGTGACAAACAGTTCGTCATCTAGCATAGCGACCCGGTCCATGCTGTTTTCAGCTGCTAGAGACTTGGGATTTATATGATCGCCCTTGGTCTTTTTCTCGCTACCGCCACCACGGAAAACCAGCTGGGACTCCTCCACGACCTTCCATAATCGCGCGGTGCGGTCGCGGGCACCGACGGTGACACATCTCTCTTGGGATAAAGCCGCGATATCTACGACTTCGTCTGCATGTCCATATAACGTTTCCTAAAATTTCAAAGATTAGTACCTTGGGCTTAAGTGCGATCTGTGACCAAACGAAGTCCACTTACCACATAAGCAAAAGGAGGCCCATCATCTAAGCTCCAGACTTTTACAGTTCTGTCCTTGGAAGCAGTGTAAAGCTGATTGGTGCCGCGCCGGAAGGCCAGCCCAGTTACAGCGTCTCTGTGGTGTGTAAAGACTTTAAGGGGCTTGAGTGTCTTGGCATCGTGTATAATCAAGCGACGGTCGCTACCTCCAGTCACAACATACTGTCCGTCCTCCGAAGCGGCAACACACAATATTTCGCCAGTGTGGCCTTGGTAGTTTCTATTTTTGGCAGCTTTGGCCCTGTCACCTTGTCGCGAAAGGACCTTGTCGGGCTGCCTGCGTGGGGGAGCCTGCTTCTTCGGCTTCTTCTTGGTCGTCTGAGGGAATTGGTTGGCAGGCAAGTCTTGTAGCCTCCACTTGACGAGAGTTCGATCTTTGTGTACTGTGTAGGCAAAAGGGGCGCATGTTGCAACCCCGGTCGTAGGCAGAGTGTTGCCTCTGAACAAGGTGTGGGAAGCCTTCTCGGGGGCCAATTCGCCGGCGATGGCACGGTAGACTTTGCCCTTGGCCTCGGCGACATCTTCTCGCAGTCGGCGTTCGAGCAGGATTTCTCGGTCTACGTCTTCGGCGTTGAAGCCAACTTCGCCGACTTGCTCCTTGACGTTTTCAAGATAGCGGGCGGCGAGCCTCAGTCTCTTCTCGGCAGCAGTCTCTCCCTCGTTTTCCGAGTCGGAACCTTGTTCCGAATCCTCGGGTTCGTCGAAGGCGCCATCTTCACTCTCTGAGCTGCCGGATATCGACTCGTCGTCTCGTTCTGGTCGCTTGGAGGGTGCAGCAGGTTTCGTCACTTTCCCAGGGCCTTTGGCGGAGGAACTATAAGGCTTCTTTTTGGGGTTTTCTGTAGTGGTTGCCCGCTTCCGCTTCTTCTGGGCGCCGGGTATCGTAAAGAAAGAGGACATTTTGGCGAATTGTCGCGGCTGTTGTCCTGATTCTCTTGCAACACGCAGCAAGACCGAAATACTACTCTCCCAAAAAGTTCGTCCTCAGACCTGGGCAGTAGATCATATCGCAAAAAAAGTTAAAGTGGGGCGCATACTAGTGTGGCTAGACCCATGTTATCTCCTTATCAAAACCCCCCGCCTATGTGGCTCAACCCCCGACCCTCCGAGTCGCCTGGCAGAAGCCTAGAAGGCAATTGCGGCTGAACCAGCAAGCAATTGCAGTTGCCAGTCCAGGCTATCCCCAGCAGTAGCAACAGCAGCCTGGTCGCAGTACAGCAGTACAGCAGTAGCACACTCAAGGTAAGAGTGGGTCGGCCTTTAGTCTAACTGAACCAGGCTGTAGCTTGACTGCGCGTCTGTGTGTGATTGCATTGCGTCCATCATCGCCGTGCGATAGCTACCAGACGATCTATCCAGTTGACGAGCCGAGATCCAAACCCAGAGCATCACCAGAATAAGGCCTCTTTTCGTACCACGCACACCTCTCATTCAGCCACCGCTTTGCACATTCGCCCAACATGTAGGTCCCCGAAGCAGAATTCCATTCCATACGAAGTCCTGGCCATAGCAAGCTAACCAAGCTATTCATCTTACAGGGAGGTGCTCCTAGGAATCACGGGCAAGGACTTTACCTTGATCGCAGCTTCCAAGGCTGCCATGCGAGGCCCTACCATCATCAAAGCCGCCGATGACAAGACCAGACAGCTCAACAAGTCTACGCTGATAGCATTCTCTGGAGAGGCCGGAGATACAAGTACGTAAACAGTCCTCGGCCGGTGACGGACATTGGCCCGCACCTATGATAATCTGGGAGGGATGGAAGCTCTTGGAGGTTACTGTTGTATCGTACTGACCCGATGTCTTTCCAGTTCAATTCTCGGAATACATCCAAGCCAATGCCCAGTTGTACTCGATGCGGAACGAGTCCGAGCTGTCACCAACAGCGCTGGCACACTACGTCCGCGGCGAGCTGGCGTCGAGTCTGCGCTCGCGAAAACCCTACAACGTCAACCTTCTCTTGGGAGGCGTTGACCCCATCACCCACAAGCCCAAGCTGTTCTGGCTCGACTACCTTGCTTCGTTAGCACCCGTCCCCTACGCTGCCCACGGGTACGCCCAGTACTACTGTCTGTCCCTGCTCGACAAGCATCACCATCCTGATATCAGCCTGGGAGAGGGCATCAAGCTGCTGGAGAAGTGCACGGACGAGCTGAAGAGACGCATGCCGATTGATTTCAAGGGCATGACGGTCAAGGCGATCACGAAGAATGGCATAGTGGACATTGAGTTCAACGACGATAAGATCTTTAAGAGTGCTTAAGGAGCATACCGGTGTCCTGCCGAACAACAATAAAGCGCAAGGGGAGGCCATCCAAGGTCGAATGACTGTGTACACTATCTAGAAGTACTAGGGCGGGGTTATACCCGTATGCGAAAGCACTTATGACTGCTAATCCACGATGTTTACCAAACAATACAGACCTGATGTTCCCTGCAATGTTCCCGGCAGTATCTGAAGCTCATCCATGCACGGAAATCCCGTGCAGTCGTTGTGTAATAGACATCAATGAGTTGTAAGAAGGCTCGTCATTCTCGTGAGAAGTCGCCACATCCAACCTACATGTTTCACCATCTTGCTCCAGAACACTACCAGTAGTTGTTGAAGACATCTGCAGTTAATAGTCTTTTCTAACGCGCTTTCTTCGTAGACCCCTTCATTCGGATGGTCAGATATATTTAGGTTTGGTCTAGAAGGGGCATACTTGACTCGGCAAGGTGACAGTCCAGGTCTTATCGTTTGATAGGGAGCATGGGGTTCAACCCGGCCAGAGCGAGCGGTGTACAGTACCCTCATGCCCCTGTCGACCTCGCTAGAAGCTAGAAGTCTCTGGAGTGACAGAGTAGTAACAGCGCTGGCGGCTACGTTTGTTCGTAATTTGCAGGCGGTGAAAACGGGTATTGCAGACATCCACGCCTACCTGATGGAGCAGCCAGGCTTAATGTAAGCGTGGAGTTGGAAGATTCCCATTGGGCAAGTCTCGTCCTCGACAAGCACGCGGGCAGGTTTACATAATACTACCTAGGTCCGCATCTAGTGTTGGAAAGAGGTTTTCGGCTTCGCCATGGCTGGGGCCTCAAGCACATTTTCTGAGGTTCTAGAGAAGTCTAGGGCTTTCATTCCTCGTCGGAATGATGACACAGCTCTATGTGCGTTGAGGATCTGTATTCTCTCGGGGAAGGGTCCGGAAAGATGTGGCCGTGGTCCCCCTCAAAGGGTTGAGATGAGCTGGCGAAGTGGCGATAGAGGGCCCGCTGTGCGTCGACTTATGACGGAGTCAAGGGTCTCTGACACTGGAAGGGGAACCAGCTGAGACCGCAATTCGGCCCCCCCAGCAGCAAAACAGACCGGGGTGCCAACCTCCAGTAAGTATTGATGATGGCGCTGACACCTGAGTGCTGCGCTGCAACTCTAGGGCCAAAAGGCCAAGACCAGGTCTCGTACGCATACATTAGGTAGACAGCCTACAGGAGTATGGGGGCTTGGATTCCATACTTTAGGATAACTGTGCTGTAGAATCGAGGCCCAAATCAGGTACAGATGAACGTTCATAAACACACTGTGTCCAGACGTTTATTGAATATAGTATCAATGTAAAGCTTTGAGCATATGGGCCCAATCATTACTCGGGTTTCCTCTCAGGATTCCTTCTTTCTACTGCACCTACCTCTTGTAAGTGCGTATCGCGGGTGGAAATCGTCCTGAAACTCTGGGGAAGGGGTGGTTAAGCCTAAAAGCTATGCTGGTAGATGTGATGTACTAACATACGCAATACGACCATCAGTCCCTAGTTGTTGCCACCCGGCTATGCTGAACGACTCGAGAAGGAAAATTCTGCCCTTTCTGCCACCCAACTACTCCAGACTCTCGGGAGGATGGTTGAACTGCATGTACACATGCGGTGCTCCACTAGAAACCAGCAACCTACCAGCAACCTGCCTGTAGGCAATGACAACTGTACAAACATCAACTGTGAGCAGCCCAGCAGGTGTTTGCAAATGAGAGCTTCACTTCACTCTCCCATTAAAGCTCGCAATACAGTTTGTAAATGTCAATATTGATTGTAGAGGCATGTCTGTCCTTGGGGGTGTGTAAATACGCAACAGTGTCAGGCCAGGATGGAGCGACAGGTATGCGGTAACCTAGTGCCCTGATATCATCAGGATGCACTTCAACGGATGCCAGGTGGAGGAGTGGCCGACCAACAACGCAACCTACCTTTCAGTTGCCTCTCCTCCCAGTTTGTCCTGGGCTCAGCAAGTATGTACCATATTCGAGTGCAAGCCTATGGTACTTCCACTCTCTGGGTTGGTAATTGATGTTTCCTTCCTACGGGCATCTAGTTACGGCAAACCAAGCAGTCTACCTAATAAACCAGCCACTCTTTGTGGACGGTGGGAGTCATGTCATGTATGTCAGATGGTAGCGTACAGGCAAGCAGTAACGGAGATAGGATGCATACATAGCAAGCACTAGAACAATTTTTCTTTTGAAAAAAAAAAGAGGTTTTTCCTGGCCGCCATTGGCTCTCGTGTGTCGATTGGCAAGTGAATAATACATCAAATGGGGGTACATACATACCTACTTGAAATACTTGCAGACTTAGGCAAGTACTAACAGAAATAAGTAGTGGTGGTGGTGTACCTGCAAACACTGGTGGTAGGTACATGAAAGTCTGTTGGATCTCCCGACTAATTTTTTTTTCCCAGGCCACCCACTCTCCATTCAACTAAAACCTCCCAAAACCTCCCCTGCCTGACCCATTCTTCCCATCCCACAACCACCCTCCTCTATCAACCTCTTTTTTTCCTTTTTTTCCCTCTTTCCACCCCAGGACGAGAGAGAGAAGAAGAAGCTTTCTCACATACAAACTTGCAGTCTGCGTTTGGTCATCGTTGTTTTCTCTTTCCTTTGAAAAAGATTTCGTTTTCTTTTCGAAGGAGCCTGAAGACTTTGCATCAATAGACGTGTGATTATCGGCAGCCTTCCCAAGTAGACAGGCTTTTCACACATCCTACATAATCATTTTTTCCGACGGAGAAGAGCGCTTCCAGGCTTTTCCCTCATTCACATCCCATTCACGATCTTTTTGGCTTCTCATCAACCGACCGGTCGAGAAGTTCAACATTGTTTTTCATCCCACCTTCTCGTTCTTTCCGCATCAGAGATAACGTAATCGGCTGGCTACGAGAATCCTTGTCAATCAACGACATCAATCTCCACGATTCATTTCGTCCCCTCGGCAATCAACATGGCTGATCAAATCAACATGGGCGGCCTGAGCCTTGGCGAGCAACAGAATGGTCCTCGCTCTTACATCCCACCACACATGCGCGGTAAGATGGGCGGTGGTGGTGGTGGTCCCCCGGCTGGCCCCCCTGGTCCCGCCATGAACGGCGGCCTGAACAACAGCGCTTGGGCAGGGTAAGTCATAATCTGAGATTCTCTTGGGAACCTGCTGTTCTCATTTTTGGAGCATTCCGCAGCCCTCTTGCGAACCCTAGCTAACATTCAATGATCCAACAGTAACCAGAACTTCGATGCCCGTCCTGCTCCTGGCTGGGCTGGCGCCAACCCCCTCCCTGGTGGCCCCGGTCCCCAGGACTTCCCTCCTCAGCAGCAAGCACCCCCTCAACAGCGAGGCTACAACCAGCGCGGTGGCGGCGGCTTCGACCGCAACGGCTACGGCAACCCCAATGCCGGCGGTGGTGGCGGCTACGCTCGTGGCTCTGGCGATGGTCAGTGGCGCGACGGAAAGCACATTGCTGGCCCTGCCAACCCTCGTATCGAGCGTGAGCTCTTTGGTACCGCCGACGATGCCACCAAGCAGCACACCGGTATCAACTTCGAGAAGTACGACGACATTCCTGTCGAGGCCTCTGGCCACGATGTTCCTGAGGCTGTCAACCAGTTCACAAACCCTCCTCTGGATGACCACCTGATCCAGAACATCAAGCTTGCCCGCTACACTGTCCCCACCCCTGTCCAGAAGTACTCCATCCCTATTGTGATGGGAGGCAGAGACTTGATGGCTTGTGCTCAGACTGGTTCCGGAAAGACTGGTGGTTTCCTTTTCCCCATTTTGTCCCAGGCCTTCCAGACTGGTCCCTCGCCTACTCCCGCTGCTGGTGGCGGCTTTGGACGTCAGCGCAAGGCATACCCCACATCGTTGATTCTTGCGCCCACTCGTGAGTTGGTCTCGCAAATCTACGAAGAATCCCGCAAGTTCGCCTACCGATCTTGGGTCCGCCCTTGTGTGGTATACGGTGGTGCAGATATTGGCTCGCAACTCCGCCAGATCGAGCGTGGCTGCGATCTTCTGGTTGCCACCCCTGGTCGTCTTGTCGATCTCATTGAGCGTGGTCGCATCTCGCTTGTGAACATTAAGTACCTGGTTCTGGATGAGGCTGATCGCATGTTGGACATGGGTTTCGAGCCTCAGATCCGACGCATTGTTGAGGGAGAGGATATGCCCGGTGTTGACAACCGCCAGACCCTCATGTTCTCGGCCACCTTCCCCCGCGACATCCAGATGCTCGCTCGCGACTTCTTGAAGGACTACATCTTCTTGTCCGTTGGTCGTGTTGGTTCCACCTCGGAGAACATCACACAGAAGGTCGAGTACGTTGAGGACATTGACAAGCGCTCTGTTCTTCTCGACATTCTCCACACCCATGGTGCCGGTTTGACCCTGATCTTCGTTGAGACGAAGCGCATGGCCGACTCGCTCTCCGACTTCCTCATCAACCAGAACTTCCCCGCCACATCCATTCACGGCGACCGTACTCAGCGTGAGCGTGAGCGGGCTCTGGAGATGTTCCGCAATGCGCGATGCCCCATCCTCGTCGCCACTGCTGTTGCTGCCCGTGGTCTCGATATTCCTAATGTCACCCACGTTGTCAACTACGATCTTCCTACCGACATTGACGACTACGTTCACCGAATCGGTCGTACTGGTCGTGCTGGTAACACTGGTCACTCAACTGCTTTCTTCAACCGTGGCAACCGAGGTGTCGTCCGCGAGCTTCTTGAGCTTCTGAAGGAGGCCAACCAGGAGGTTCCTGCCTTCCTGGAGACCATTGCTCGCGAGAGCTCCTTCGGAGGCGGCGGTCGTGGTGGCCGTGGCCGTGGTGGCGGCGGTGGCCGTGGCCGTGGAGCCAACAGTGATTTCCGCAAGTTCGGCGGCGGCGGCTTCGGTGGCGGCGGCGGCGGCTTCAACGGTCCTCCCCAGGGAGGCAACTTCGGTGGTGGTGGTGGTGGCTACGGTGGTCCCCCCGGCGGCGGCTACGGTGGCGGTGGCGGCGCTTACGGAGGTGGTGGTGGTGGCTACGGCGGCGGCGGCTACGGCAACCCCAGCGGACCTGGCCAGGCCTCTTGGTGGTAAACAACCACTGATTCGACACCCTTCCAACATCCCAACATCTTGTCATGGGATTTTCTGTCGCAACAGGATTGGGTGCCTCTATTTTTCCGCGGCACATACACTTTCGCATGTTTTACATTTGTTTTGCGTTGACGCTTCACCATTGGCATTTTCTTCACCAAATTTCGCGAGGCATAAATCCTTCTCCCGGCGGACTTGATATTCAGCCTCCGTTGAGGACTGGCAGGGTAGAGTCCCATGACATAGGACTCTGGCACATGATACGGCATTTTGTCTTTTTACGGCTGCATACGCAATTTATGATACCCATAGAAGTCCCCTCAGCGGGCGACTTGCGAGCAGCTGCATCAGAAAGACTCTGGAAGGTCAAACACGTGCCTTCACCACCGAGATCGGGTCGGTCTAGGGACATCTGAGGGCAGATGATCCTGGACACCCGGTCCAATCGACGCATTTGCGACCTGCTTTCACCTTCATAGAGGAGGACTTTACGAGAATGGAGATCGTCCTTGGCATTCTCACGTAGAAAGGGATTTATGCTCTGCTGCTTGGCAGTTGATTTTGTGCGATGGCATATTCATAGACAAAAGTGGATTTCTCGGTTCTCTGCCAGGCAGGCTCGAAAAGGCGAGCAACGCCACGGCGAGGGGACCCATAGAGGGCTCATGATGATAGAAACTGGTAGTTTCGACAAGAGGTCGAGAATAATGGATTCATGAACAACAAAAAACGGCGTCTCGGTGAGCAGGGAATGTGGATTCGGACCTCTTCCAGGATTCTTTGTCACTTGCGCAAAGGAACCTCAGGATGATTAGGCAGGTCAGCGTTTAGGGATCCTGCTCCTTCGATACAGCAGCATATGGAACAGGCTAGAGTCCAACCTGCCCAGGCAGCAATACTGGCAAATGGATGGCAGTGTGGCTTTGCAAATGTCGTCTGAGACGTTCTTCAGCCCTTTCGGTTTTTTAGTCGTGGTGGTCCCAAGGAGAGGCTTCATCATGAATGGACTGAGAACTCCCAAATAAAAAAAAGAACGTTGCTTCACAAACTATTATCGTTCCATGCCCTTCTTGATCTTAGTGATACGTATGTTGACTTAGTAGTAGACAGCCAGAACCGCTAATGGCAAGAAGCTCAACCGATATAGCAGGCAAGGTAATCTAAGTATGCAAGACTGTCACACATTCAAATCACACACTTCAGAAGACGAGCCTGGGCTTTGCAGTATTGCGAACAAGCATCACAACTCGCTAATTTTGCGATGCCATGTCCGACTGTATCAAACGATTCGACTCGTACTTCCAGTATTTGATGTTTTGACCGAAGTGCTGCAACGCTCTCTTGAGTCGTTTCCAGTTGAGGCAGCCTATCAAGTCACCCACGTGATAGGTATCGCATCCTTTCACATGCTTGGGCATGGCGGGACCTTGCATCCGCTATCTGCAAGGTAAGGCACATGCGTATGTTCTTGCCGGCCTTGACACTCTGTCGTGATGCCAGCTCTGATATGGTGTTTTGACAGATGGGTATGTGAGTTGGGTTACCAGTCAGATCGGTGTCAGATTAAGCTCATGATTGGGGGTTTCAAAATAACATAGGAGGCAGGGGTTCCCCTTTTTCGAGGAGCTTGGTGGAATTCAGGATTTAGAATACATGGTTCCATACAGTACGATGAAAATTCTAATACACAGATAACTCCAACACCCTCCTCGTCATCCGAACTCTTTGGCTAGCCAAGTACTTCATCCGGGAGCATACTATAGAAGAAGAAGGTGAGTTGACTTTCTTCACAGAGAGTTCCGATATCTCGTGGATCTAGATCGTGTGCTTTCCAAGGGGCGGGAACCTTGATGCTCTAGAAAACGATCTAGATTGGCGCAGCCCTCTCGTGGATTAGTGCGCGGATATCAGCTGGCGAAAGCGAGGCAATTCTGGATTACCTAGTAACGACTTTGAATGGTGTCATTTCTGGACGTTTGCACTCCGGATAGAGCTGGGCATGCAAGGAAGAGTTGCCAACTTGCCATTTATGTATCGTGTCATCCCATCTAGTTGCGGGTGGGGTTGCTTCCGGTAACTCGCCGAATATATTTCCAGATTCTGGCCAGAGTATCAAGTGTCAAGTTCAAGGCAATGAAGCATCGAGAAGGGCTAGTCAGGATTGAAAACCATCTGAATGAATCTCGCTGTCTAATTTGTATTAACGGATGTATGTCTGTCGCTTTCCCACCACAATAACAGAGTAATGTAACCTCTCTCCCCCATGTACATGATTAAGGCCTAGTGTCTCTCACATGCCCGGAAACTTCGGCTCGTACGCCGGTATTTCGTACATGCGAGTGCGGATGCATTCATCGCGTATTCTTGTCCTCCGTTTCCTCCTCCGCAGCATGGTAAATATGAGGATGGCTATGACTGATAACCCCCCTAGAGGCAACAAAGAGTGCGGTTAGCTTGGTGGACTTGATAGTCAGCTGGGGGATGATGAGACTTACCAAAGGTTCCCATGATCCCACCGACAACGGCCGGGTTGCCGGAAGCGGCTGGTAATCTGGATGGAGGTACTGTTGGTGGTGCTGGTGATGGGTTTCCGGGCCTGTCTTCCCCGGGTCCTGTTCCTGTCTCCCTTTCCACTCCGGAGTTGGGACTGGGGGTTGCGGTGGCGGTTGTAGCGGGCGTGGTGAGAGCGGGAGGGAGGATTCGGTTCGAGACCGTCGTCGTCGTCGTTCTGAATTCGGTCGTTGTGTTACTCGGGAGGTACGATATGACGGTGGTAGTTAAAGACTTGGTCTTGGTGGTGATCGAAGACTTCTCTGTGGCCCACGACTTCTCAGGCTTGTATGCCATGAGCCGTGTGGTCGCTGTGTCATCATCGAGGGCGTTCATTGGCTCCCAACAGGTTATCCAAGTCAAGTGATGTCTTCGATGGTGTATATTGATGATGACCTACGCTCCAGCAAATCGATTCGTTCTGGAGGATTGGGGGGTGATCCTCTGCCAGTCATGCATCCGGATCCACGAGTCGTCTTAAGAGAAAATATCGAGAGCCTCCCTGCCCCATCGGGACCTGACATGAGACAATAGCGATGGTTTCAATGGATATTTTGAGTTCTATCCGCTGGGTATGTTCCTGGCCGTAGATCTGAGGGGCCAAGTGGTTCTTGAAACCACCGGACGTGGCTAAGCATCTGTATACCTGCGATGGGCCTGTTGTGCTAGGGGTCGTAGAAATAATCCGATTAACTCTCCAATTTACGTTACTACTGGCATTATTCCATCGTTCAAATTCTATTTGTGGATGGCTGGCCATGTTCTGGTTCTTCAATTTGTCGAGACTCCGTTTATACCCATATTCTAATGTATAGAATATATATATATAATAATAGCTGGTTGTGGCCTTTGAGGTAGAGTAGTTTATTCGTCTAACTCGGAGTCAAGCAGCTGACATCGACCGCGGGACTCAGATAGCAATTCGCCCTATTTCCAAAGGGAAAATCAATGAATATGTCAGCCGTGTCAAGTGACTGCCCATATGCCTGCGAACGGCCGCCATCACGGCAACCCCCAGGCGACGTGGTCCCCAGGGTTTGGGACTTCGGACACGTTCCATCAACCAAACAGTCGGCTAGAACAAACGAGTGAGCGCATATTATATTGCCCTCCGGCGGCTCCCCTTGCCCTTATTCTTCACACACTCACACAGGCTGTTGTTGCCAAGGGCCTTGGAATGGCCGGATCACCACTGCGGACCGCAAACCTTAGCTGCAGCCACCTCTATGCGACTTCGTGTGTGCCCACGCCGGCACAAGTGCAATAATCCTTCCCACTTCGGCACCTATCAAGCAACGGCAGATGAAAAATGTGTGTTTACGGTTGCCTCCCGTTACCTCGAGAGGCAATGCTGTCTGGCGGCAGCGATCACCATGGCGTAACGTCAGCCAAACGACACCCGCTCAGCACCATGTTCGGGTGCCACCGCCTCGCCGGCAGCCTGTACTGCATGGTTGGAGTGAGTGTGCAGGCCTTGGCCGTTTCTCCCCTGTTCGATTTGGATCCGGCCAAGTCTCGTCATGATGGCGAGGTCGACAGAGCTCGGTCGGCCAAGCAGAGCAGCCCGAGCATTTCGATGGCGGATCTGCTTTCTTGGTCAGATACCGACGGATGGACAAAGCACTCGGCGTGGTCAAATTCCTTTTGCATATCTCCGTTTTCTCCCCGCAAGGAACCGCAAGAACGGTACGCTTCTTCCCCTCAGGGGCGGCCGCCACCACCGGCGCCTGTCGAAACGACCGAAGAAGAACGACACGCGGAGACGACACCAGGCCCGGAGAATGAGCCACATCACGTATTCAACAACCGACAAAAGAGGAGGCTTGTCGATATGGTTGACGTATAAGCTCCTCTGGCTGGCTTGCCATCCAATATATATTTTCCGGCCCAAGACAAAATTGTGCGGGTAGGACTTACTCGTCTCCCCTGCATATTTTCCTAAGAGCGCGTCGAGGCAAAGGCGAATGCTAACTCTAGAACACCAGCCCGCAACTTCAGTATCTCTATTGGCCCTGTAATTGGGTGGTGCATTGGCACAAAAGTTCGGGTTCGGATCGAACTTTATATTCCTTCTGATAGTTACTGTTATCCTCCTGGTCGTGATCATCTATCTACCCGAGAACTCGAGAACCATTGCCGGTAATGACACTCTCCGGCTCCGCGGTGTCTACGAGCCCTAGATTCCCCAGCTCAAGGAGTCAAAGTACACGCACGAGCCTGCTACCCCCAAAGTCTCCCAGAGGATCACCAGCAGAACCGTCCTGGCGCCCTTGAAGTTGGTGCTCGAGATGAGTATCCTGGTGAGCCTGTCCTTCGGTAGCATAATTTACGCAACATGGGGTATGACTAATGCCACAACGACCCCAATGTTTGAATCAACATTCCATCTAGACGAGACGCTCATCGGGTTGTACTTACTTCCCAACCGACTTGAAAAAGTGATGATACCCACCTGTATTCAGAGCGAGCGGTTGCCATTTGGGAATTATTTTAGTAGGTTTTGTTGAAACTTGGTGGACTGTAGATTTTGAGTAGGCCCATGATCCATTGGTATCTAAGTCACGGTCAAGCTTACTTACAACCGTGAACATGGCATGATGATTGTTACTCCGAAAGCGTACAAGTAACTGGCCGTACTTACTCTGTCTGGGAGTGGTTGAACATACCTAAACTTTACATCTCGTGACTCTCCAAGATAGACGTAGCGGTGAACGAAGAATATTGCCTATCTTCAGAATTGGAAACAGCAAGATATCGGCGGGAATCCTTTCATTTTCGACGTCCAACATTGCTACTGGTATGAAGTGCAGAGAGAACATGAGCAGCTCCAAAGTGGCTGTGCAGTGACCTGCTACCTGAGCCACACAAGATTTGCCCATAACCATTGGAAGTCCAAGTTGGTAACCTAAGACGGTGTGGGTCTGTGGCTCAAGCTCGATTGTCTGGCTGTCTGGCCGTCTGGTCACGCTGGTGCTTGGAAGTTGCTCAGCAAAAGTCGCTGTAGCTGTACCTGACTGGAATTGATGCTCCCCAGCGCGCGTCCAGGGCGTTCGGAGGTCGCTTCGTGATGCGCAGACAGAGCCAGGCTGAGACTAATAATACATAAGCATCAAACTTCCCACCAACGCATTGGGGTGACGGTGCAATTTTCCCACCCATCCCATCTCGATCATTTTATTTCCTTGTTCCGTGTTTTTTTTTCTGCTCTACAATCGCCCTTCTCTCTTCATTTATAGCAATGTCACCTCACTAAACCACCTTCCAACAACACAATCCCACGATAGCGCCTCGTATTGGTTCTCATCCATCGTCCCATTCCGTCACTGAGCTGAGTCTAGCTCCACTTGCTGGCTGCATTCCAGCATTCCAGTGAATGCAAGCCTCCAAAGGCGTCACCCACCCATTTTCGGCTGAACTATTCACTCGCCATGGACGCCAGCGAAGATAATGGCGACCAAAGCCCTGCCTCGTCCCGCGCGAGCAGCCCCGGTCGCTACCGTTCCTCCAAAAACCGCTACGACAGCGACAACGACAACACCGCCGTAGCCGACACGAGCGTTGCTGACACCATGACCCGTCCAACCAAGACTGCCCGTCCGCGCAAGTCTCAGTCCAACGCCGCCGGCGCTGGTGCCGCCGCCGGTGCGACCATCGGCAAGATACGACACCTCAAGAAGGAGGATGGCGAGCCATTATGGCGCAAAGACATCCAATACGACTTCCTCCGCGCCGTCTTCGACGACGAGCGGAAGCAGTTCACCAACAGCTACGATCTTAATCAAAAGGAAAAGCAAACCTTTGCCGACTTGTACATCGACACAATGGCTAGAAGCAGCAAGACGAGCAAAGTCCTTCGCGACAAACTGCTTAGTGATCGGGAGGCCGCGAAGAGCATGGCTATGGTCTGTCTGTTAGTCAACGTTGGTCGTATGAATACCACCTTGAACTGTACGTCGTCCTCGTCGCATCCTGCTTCCCCTCTCCTGTTCGCATTCCTGTACTAACCCCTGTCTGTTCCTAGTCTTCCCCGAGATGCGAGCCCAGCTTCGCACTTACCATGCCATCCCCTCTCTCCAGGCCTATCAGGACGCCACGGCCTACAAGCAATTGCAGGATGCTCCTCGCCTGAAGTCCATCCTCAAGGGCGCTGCCGAAGACAGACAGGAGCCTCATAATCTCGACGAGTTTAAAGATCGGGACGTCCCACGAACAAACCCAGTCAACTTGATCTTCCTCATCTGTCAACAGGCCCCACGCATTGCCGACCTGCACTTCCCGGATGATGGCGAGTTCCACGACCTGATTATGAAGACCAACTTCACTAGTGCCTCTCGTGCCAACGCTTTTCTGTGGCTCATGTGGTTCTACTTGGAGTCAGATTTCACGGAAGAAGGATGTGATGAAAACCCCTTTGGTGCTGGCGTAGTGTACGACTCGGAACTGTCAAATCAAGGAGTGCCCGAGTTGAAACGCATGTCACCCGAGGAGGAAGACCGTGAAAACATCGATCCCCAAATGGAAATCGACTTTGGCCGCGAGAAACAAACTCATCGAGCCAAAATTATCGCTGCTGATGCTCAATATGCCCAAGACCACCAGCCAAGCAAGCGCGCTGTAGCCAGAGGCAAGCTACTTGGCGACGACGGTCCTTCCGCTGCGATACTGCCGCGCATCAGACCCTCCAAGCACGAGTCCGACCTCGATAGTACGAGATCGACCCCGCCGCCTAGGGCCCTCAGTCGCCTGGCCGGTGCTGCCAGCAGGCGCGGAGCAGGATCCCTCAAGTATCAATACGACGCTTCCTCTCCCGCCGGACCCGGATCTGCGGTAGTCGATGGCGTGGTGCCACGTAAGCCGCGGCCGCCTACTGCCCATCAGCTTGCGGTGGAGCACAACCGAAACCAACGTGTCGAGTATATCTTGGACCGAGGACTACGAAAGGCTCACCACAAGGCCCGCAAGGCACGGCGACAGGAGGGCGCCATCATTCGCGCAATACACCGCCTCGATACCATGGCGGACCCCTTTGTCGACAGCGACGACGAGGAGTTTAGATACGCTATGGACAAGTCCGTACCCTACCGTGGCAGGGGTTTTGGTGGGCTTTGTCAACTGACATCAGAGGCGGATGACTTCGGTGAGGAGTTCGTATCTCATGTCTCGGCTTTCCGACGCTCAGGCCGACGCCTTTCACGCTGGGAGGCCCCGGAGTATTCCAACCGCGGTGCGGTGCGGCCCTTCAGAGTGCACCGTACACACGATGGGGACACGCCGGACATGAACGGGGAGTATGCCGAAGGAAGCGAGCGAGCCGAGTTCAACGACAAAGGAAAGTCTCGTACTAACGGTACGGCTAACGGCGACGTCACCATGGAAGACGCGGACGATCTTGACGACATGGACAAGGAGCTTCTCGGCCTTGCCAGTGGTGCCGAGGATGACGAGGAACTTGACGATGTCGATAAGACTTTGCTTGGTCTGGCAGATGACGACACGGATTCTGAAGGCTAGTAAGAGCGTCAGTTTTTGCCAACGCCTGCCAGACGTCGTCCACTATCACTGGGGAATCTGGGATCGTGGGGTGTGCTGGTGCGGTTAAGGTAGATACGGCCCATGGTGTTGGTCGTCCTGTCTCAATGGCTGGCTTCGGACGATGCATGGGGTTTTGTGAACGAGACTGTCTTGGGTTTCCTACGGAGGGCCGGCTGGTTGCTGCTCCGTAAACGGCCTGGCTTGTCATCAAGTTCCCATATACGCTGCACTAGATCAGCGCCATTTCATGTGTCATTGTATTAGGATGAAGGGGTGGAGCCTTTACGAGAGGAATGGTGAGGGGCTGATAATTTGTTTGTTTTTGCCAGGAATCAAAAGAATGGGCGGCGTTTGGCGTCTAGGTGGCTTGTTCCTTCGAGCCTCTTTCTTCCCTAGCTTGTACTGTACGAATATGCTATGCCCCCCCGAAATAGGGGAAATTGATAGATTATGGAGGAGGTGGGCTGTGTTGGTGTGGGTGGACTAGACAACAAAAGATCGTCGTCGTCGTCTGCCTGCCTACTCCCGCCCGATTCTCACTAATAAGAGCGGTTCAACTTGCTATGCATATTCGAACTACTCACTCGCGGTTGCAAATGTGACATGCCCCGTAGCCACTCTATTTTAATATGCCGTGTACCGCAGAAGTCGATATATCTATCTTGGTACAGCAAAGATCACAATGACTGTACACTTAAAAAGACCTTTGGACGTAAAATATGATTTGATCTGTAGATGAGTAAGAAGTGTGTTCCAACTCCCAATGGATACGGTTCCTCTAACCTTAACAGGTTCTATAAAAATATTTCAACACTGGTGGCATAGACCAGGTAACTAACTACCATACGCATGCGCTTCGTTCAAGTCCAAATTTGGGGGTGGCCGACACCCTTCTCCAATCATGCTTCGAAACCGTTGATCCACCCCTGGGACGCGAACTTCAGATGAGGCAGGTCATCCTCCATGGGCTGCACGCCTTCGCTCTGCATGCGCTCCGCGACGGCCTCGGCGTCGGCCCAGACGCGCAGGACATTGCCGCCGACGATCTTGGCGGCGTCTTTGTCGGAGACGCCGCGGCGGAGCAGCTCTGCGACGAGGTCCGGGTAGGCCGAGACATCGGGCAGGCCCTCGGGCGTGGACATGATGCCGTCGAAGTCGCTGCCGAGGCCGACGTGGTCGTAGCCGATGAGGTCGCCGATGTAGGTGATGTGGTTGGCGACCTGGGCCAGGGTCGAGTTGGGCGGGTAGTGCGTGGGGATGCCGTTGGGGCTGCCCTCGTCGACGCACGAGATGAAGTCGGGGGCGAAGTTGACCATGACGATCGAGTTGGTCGCCCGCACGAGCTGGAGCACGTCGTCGGGCACGTTGCGCGGGTGCGGGCACAGCGCGTAGGCGGACGAGTGGCTGAACATGACGGGCGCCGCGCTGCCGGCCCACTTGTCCGGCCGGCCGCCCAGGACGTCGCGCATAGTGTCGGCGCTCACGTGGCTCAGGTCCACCAGCATGCCGATGCGGTTCATCTCCCGGACGAGGTCGCGGCCGAGCGCCGACACGCCGCCGTGGACGGGCGGCGCCTTGCCGAACTCCGGGTACTCCCAGATGGCGGCGTCGGCGAAGACGTTGCCGCAGTTGTGCGTCAGGGTCGCGTAGCGGACGCCCAGGGCGTGGAAGCGGCGCAGGGTGGCGACGCTGTTGCCGATCTGGTGCAAGCCCTCGACGCCGAGGGGGCTGATGAGCTTGCCGTCCTTGAAGGCCTGGCGGGCGGCGCGCGACGAGATGGCGGGCAGGCTCGAGAAGTCGCGCGGGTAGGCGGCCGTCAGCCGCGTCATCATGTCGATCTGCTGCAGGGTGAACTGCACGATGGGCAGGTAGTTGGCCTCGGAGTAGTCGGTGCCGTTGGCCGGGCACGGGGCGTAGACGGACCAGAAGGCGCCGCCGTTCAGGCCGGCGCGCAGGCGCGGCAGGTCGACGTGCATGGGCAAGCCCGTGGCGGCGAAGGGCTTGGTGAAGTTGGGGCTGTAGATGTGGTTGTCATACATGTAGCGGACCAGCAGGGGGAAGTCATCATGGCCATCTGCAGGACCGGGTTAGTCAAGAGTACTTGGTTTTGCGTGTTTACTTTCTCTATCTCTCATGCAAGCATATCATATCAATGCCCGATAATGATGATGATGCTGGAAGATGGGAATCGGAGAGTAGTATGTAAGTACCTATCAATGGCGTGGAGGTCAGGATCTTGCGGACGCGTGCCTCGATGCTCTTGGGCCGGAAGTGGCCGTAGGCCTTGCACGCCGGGTGATGAGAGCGAGCTACGGGATGCAAGAGAGTCCCGAAGAATATCAAAGCTATGAAGAATGCCACCACGCCCCGGGAATGAGAGCGAGGCCGGGTGGGCGTCGGAACCTCCGATTCGGCGTCCTTGCCTGAGAGTTTCTCAGACATGATGGCGACGATGTGCACACACTGTGTGAAGAACACCCCAAAGTGCGCGTAAGTTCTTCTTTTCTTTTTACACAACTGAGTCACTCAAGCTTGATAATTGTTGTTGAAAGACGGTTTGAAGGCTCTATAGGTATATTGGGTTTGTAAGCCGTATCAACGCGATAGGTTGGTTATCGTTCGACGAATAGGTGATGAGAGAGGGAGCTTACGACGAGAGCGCAAGGTCCACCTCGGCCTACTAGCTCCCGAACGCCTACCTGGTACTACCACCTGGTACTACCACCTGGTACTAACTGTAGGCTCATTCCCAGGTAGCTGGTTCAATGTCGTGAGCGGCTCGACTTCACCTGACAGTAGCTATTAGGTTACAATCTGCAACTGCTGCCTATCAATCCCACATATCTGTCTGGGGTATTCTGGGCCGTTCTCAACGGCTTCTTGACAGTTTGGCGACCGAGGAAAACCGGCAGTGCAGTGTCGTGCAGTTGTCAAATCGAGCACCCGCAGGACTACAGCAGCAACACTCCACCGCTTCTGTTGTTCCGTGGAGATCTCGTAATATAAGTACCACTACATGCATGGACTGTTTCTTCGCCAGCTAATCCCTCGGTAACCTCCTACCTATTCCATCGCTACCTGCCTTGCAGTTTAGGGGGAGTATGCGATAAGCTTCAAGCATACGTACCTTGCAGCTGTGCGGCTCAGCCAGCCGCCAGGCACATTGACATGATAGGAGACACGACCCATATTGACTTCGGACTGCATTCTACATAATTATGTGCACTGATCCGACTCCTGTATAATAGCTCACACATAGTCACCGGCAGACCGGCTTTTGGGAGTCTATATTTATCGTGTGGTGACTGTGGTCCCTCCACCAACTCCAGAAAAGAGAGATTGCTTGGTTCGTGCTGTCGCAACCTGCCAAGCCCCTGAGTCGGCACCCGCAGAGAAATCCCGGGGGCCACTTTCGACCCGAACTTTTTGAACGATTACAGGTTAACAACCTCCAACCCTGCTCTCTGCGCTTCTGGCTTCCCCTGTGCTGCGAGTTGCTTTTTCCCAATGCCAAACCGCATGAACCTCAAGAAATTTCGATGACATATGATCGAGTCTTGTGCGGCTGGCTGGCATAAGGGATCGATCATATTGTCATTCCATCGACAAACCAAAATAGATCATGTACATATGCTAACCTAATGGCCCCCTTTGCAAACAAATACCAGCGAGAAGACATCAAGGTTACATCGGATCGAGACGTTCATTCACTGCAACCCAGATTCACGGGTTATTGGATTTGGATCATGGGCCGCCGTCCCGTGGCGTTGCCCATGTAGTAGTACGTCATCTCCACGACACGTCTCGACGTTTATTTCTTTAAAGATCAATAAAGCTGGCTGTCAAGCAATTTTTAACAGGTTTCAGTGTTTCAATGGTCGTCGGCTCGCTGGGCTTGAGACGCGCCTATGCGGTTGGATGGATTCTCTCCTATGCAGGAGTCGCAGCAAAGTAAAACACAGGGATCTGCCAAGTAAATGAGATGAAACGGCGCCCTCCTCTGGGGAAGAAAACTTTTTGAGTTCAGGGCCAGTCCAGGGCCCGTTCAGGGCTCTCGGCGCCTAAGCCAATGGAAAGGGAAAGGGAATCTCCCCCTACGGAGCTGGCCCTCCTCTAATCAACCTTTCCTTCCTATGGCTAAAATAAGGAGAGACTGGATGGATGATCTTGTCTTGTCAGTCGGGTCTGTCACGACTCACCCAAAGGAGGAAGAGGAGGAGAAGCCTGTGCCACAAATCACAAGGGGTTTCGTTCCGTCTTAGCCATCCAGCCCATCTTCATCATGGATAGCTGGCAATGCTGCATTGCATTCACAACAACCCCTCCAACGCCATAGAATCGTTCTCGTCATTGTAATAATGGAGTAAATATGTGTATGTTAAGTATGTAGTTTCGGGTTCGGAACATTAGATTTGCACATCAGGAGTACCTAAGACAGAAGGACAGGAGAGAGAGAGAGAGAGAGAAAAAAAAAAAACCTGCCTTGCTATGTACAAGTGAACAAGGGTAGACCATCACCAGTGCAGCGTCATCCAGTGGGAAGGGGCCTCATGGGCCAATCACAAGGCCTCCCGTTGGCGAGGGACTGTAGCTCAGGCCCTGTCTGCTCAGCCTGCGCATTCTGGGCGGCGGTGCCGACGACTGGAGCTACTGCAGTACAGAAGGGGTAGCACAGGTACTGGAGGTACTGGAGGTACTGGCACAGGCTAACTAACCTACCTAATGTCGTTGTTGAATTGCAGAGGGAACCTTGGGAAAATTGAATGCAGAAATGGAGACAGGCAGCGCATTACACAGCCTCGTATTTTGTTGATGGTTTAATTTTGGCCGACTTCTCTCCATAGAAACCACCCGGGTTCAGATCGCAGTAGCAGGATATCTCCCCCGGGATAAGTATTTTACGTGGTCACGCCCTCTTCTACTTTGTACAGCTTCATTTCTAGAAGTCTCGTTTGTTGTTGTTGTTGTCGTTGCTACTGCTGTTGGTTAATTTCGTGCCACTCTGCCACTCACTCTTATTCCTGCTTGGGCAGCACGCACACACAACCCGACGTCGCCCGCCTTGTTGCGTTCATTGTACCACAGCTAGTTCAAGTTCAGCCAAATCCTTTCTTGATTCTTTGTGCCTTCTACTCTAGCCTAGCGACATCGCACTCCGACTTCTTCTGGGTGATGCATCCACGTCGCCGAAACATAATACCCCTTCGATAATCGCGACGCCAAACACCACAACCGCAACCATGCCGAGTTTCGCCGATTCCTTCTGGACGCCAGACTATGCTGCAGGTAAGTCTCGATGCACCACAATCACTGCCACCCACCGCACCCAAACCTCTGATCGTGTTGCTTACCACCATTTCCGATAGGACTGGGCGTCTTGTTCAGCAAACTG
This sequence comes from Apiospora malaysiana, assembly GCA_006508115.1. Classification (NCBI taxonomy): domain Eukaryota; kingdom Fungi; phylum Ascomycota; class Sordariomycetes; order Amphisphaeriales; family Apiosporaceae; genus Apiospora; species Apiospora malaysiana. Next base: position 1,405,747 of record QUSE01000041.1, on the reverse strand, counting down.
CAGCAAGGCGTGCAGGAGGATCGCCAAGTCCTCACCATTGCCCGCATGCGAGCCGAAGCCGAGGAAGCCTACGGTCAGCGACTAGGAGACATTGCGCCTGCTGCCGACAAGATCGCTGGTGGCTTCTCCAAAGACGACGGTGCCAGCGTGCGGAAAGCCTACGATGGCGTGCGCACCGAGATGGAGGATGCCGCCAAGAACCACAAGAAGATCGCCCAGAGCATCCGGGACCTGGTCGTGAACCCCTTCTCGAGGTGGTGCGATGCGCACGAAGCGCGACTCCAGGACTCCCAGGACGAGCTCCAGGGGCGCGTGAAGGCCCACGACCGCCAGGCCGAGGTGGTCAAGAAGCTGCGCAGCAACTACTTCAACAAATGCCGTTTGGTGGAAGACCTGGAGGAAGAGAACAAGATGGCCTTCCAGGACGCCGAAAGCAGCCCGAAGCAAAACCAGAACATTCCCGAGATCAAGGTTAGCCCCCAAAAGGACGAGAAGGAGGACGAGGAGGAGATCTTCGAGATTGGCGACGAGACCTACCAGACGGAACAGGTCAAGGGAATCATTGAGCACATGCTCAACACGATCAAAATGGGCGAGACCAAGGTGCCCATCCTGGGAACCTACCAGAACACCTCTGCCGGCTCCGACATCGTCGAGTATCTGCAACGACATATGGGCTCGACCAGCGTCAGCTACGCCGAGCGCATTGGTCAGGACTTGATCTCTAACGGATTCCTGCGCCTGGTGGGCAACGTCGGCAGCACATTCGCCAACAGCTCTAGGCTGTTCTACCAATGGCGGCCCCGTGCCTTCCAGATCTCCGGTGTCCCGGAGAAGAAGACACCTGTGTCGCGAACCTTCTCGCTGCCCACGTCGCAGGACGGCAACGATTCGCCTATGGGAACTGTGAGCGAATACCTCCAGGGATGGAACGTTCTCGGTAACCAGTACCCTAACGAGACCCCGGCCGACCGACTGCGCCGCGAGGCCAGGGAAACCGATGAGAAGTACAAGGCTGGTGTGCAGAAGCTGGACGAGATGCGCTGTGATCTCGAAGAGGCCATCTTCGTTCACCTTAAGTTCCTTGAGCGATGCGAGCTGGACAGACTGAAGGCTATCAAGACGGTTGTTCTGGACTTTTCGGGGACGATTGGCAACGTCATCCCCAGTCTCCAGTCCACGGTAGACCGCATGGTGCTCTACCAGGAAACGGTACAGCCGATGGGCGATCTGCGATACCTGCTCGAGAACTACCGCACGGGTAGCTTTGCTCCAAAGGTTGTTACGTACGAGAACTACTACAACAGAGTTGACGAGCAAACCTTCGGTGTCGATCTCGAGGCACGCGCACGGGCTGACAAGAAGCGGGTGCCTATCATTGTGACCACCCTCTTGACCTACCTGGATCACCACTACCCCGATCTTGAAGGCGACGAGGCGAGAAGAGGCGTGTGGCTGGTCGATGTGCCACTGGCTCAGACGCACAAGCTGCGGAACAAGATCAACAACGGCAAGCCCTTCACTCAGGAAGATATTGCCGAATTTGATGTTCCCACCGTTGCCAATGTCTTAAAACTTTATCTGCTCGAACTTCCCGGTATGTCCCATGTGCTTGCGCAGCGCCATTCAACTTGTATACTAATTTCGTTTAGATTCCTTGATTTCGTCTCACGTGTATGAGATTGTGCGAACCATCTACACAACCCCTACGGCGGACACTACGGATGATGCACGTGTTGGCGTTCTGCAGCAGACCTTGTCGCAGCTCCGGCTCACTAACATTGCTACCCTCGACGCCTGCATGAACCATTTCACCCGCCTCATCGACCTGACCTCGGCGGACGACCAATATGTCCAGACTCTGGCTGCCTCACTCTCGACATGCATCATCCGGCCTCGTACACAGTCATCTTTGACTCTAGAGGAGAAGCACTCTCACCGGTTGGTACGCGACCTGTTTGCGCATAAGACCGCCATCTTCTCGGAGCTGAAGCGCATGTCGTCGCTGTCGCACTCGGGGTCAGTCTCAAACACAGCGCCGCGCCCACGTGCTATCAGCACGGACGAGAGCAACCGCCGCGCTCACATGGAGGAAAGGCAACGTGCTCTCCTAGAAAAGGTTGGCACAGCCGGCGATCGTGGCCGCAGCCGAGCAACGAGTCCTGCACCCAGCCCGCGCCACCGACGTGACCGCAGTGTTGGAGGCCCCGAGACTCGCTTCCCTATCCAGACGAGCCCGACATCTACAAGTGATCGCGGCCGGAACAGCATGGCCAGCCTGAGTGGTACAATCAAGAGAGACAGTCTGGAAGTCCCTGACAGCGCGGGTTCGGTACCGACACCCGTTGAGTCCAACGGCATCAACGGTGATGCGGCGCCGTCGGAGGAGAGCAGCCAGGGTAGCCCCGTCGACACCAAGCGCAGCAGTCTCAACAGCATAGGCCGCAACAGTGTGCGGTTCGAGCGCGGCCGCCGGGTGACGCCCGTCGTGGAGCCCACGGTGGGTGAGGAGAACGACGCCGCTGCCGGGAAGCAGGGAGTCACACTGGTCGACGCGCCTATGGACGACTAGGGGTACGACCAAGCCGAGTCGCCAGTCATCGAGGAAGCCCGATACGCTTTCCGGAGAGGAAGCGGCCTTAGAAACCAGATTTAAGGCCACACATCTCACACACATAAAAACACGCACACACACATTTTTATATCTCTACGTTGTGTGTGTGTTGTACGTATAATAGCTATTTGCTAGTAACGAACGATAAGGAAGGGGGAGGATGATGAATGGGAGGGCACAGTGGTCAGACACGGGTCGACGAGCAATGATATAAACTGCTCTTTTGTACTGAATAAGACGCTTTTACGATGAATGGACACACTTTAACTCCAGTCTCATACTTGTTGAACAACCTTCGCGGCTCGGTGTGCCTAGTGAATCCGAAGGATGAGCATTCTATGACCTGTGAGGTGTGTGCTCAGTTCACGCAACTCATACACCCACAAGATAGGCTACGGTTTTCGGAACCAAGGCTGGAGGTCCGATACATGCCTGAGAACCGGAGATGAAGATGTATGAATCAAACAAGAGGGTCATTGAGGGTGAACCGGCAATGAATGAGTCGCTGCTACTTTCGCATCTCCTGGTACCACCACTACTTACACACGCCTATTACAAGACGAGGATAATGGAGTGATAGTATATCCATCCTCATATTTGTTATACGTAGCTTTCTCCCCTTTACCTGTTGCCTATTAGGAAATATTGACACCAGCGCATGAAGAGATATATGTAGATTCTGAACGGAGCAATCGCCCGCTGGGCTACTCCAATACAGGAGCGTTGAATTTTGTGAGATGGTCATGTTTCTCCCGAAGATGAGATCCGTAACTATCCTGGCTTATAGTGCAGTGCCACGCCAGGCGCATAACTTGTGGAAAGTAGATGATGAGCACACAGAGCCTTTTAATTTAGGATAAGAGCAAGATAAAAGAAACTAATTGGATCGAATACGTGAGTTCAAGCACATTGATAGCACCACAGTTGTGTGTATGTGTATGCGCTTGTCATTTCGATGTTTCGAAGGCTGCATGTTCCCCAGTCATTTCGTTGCCCACTTAGTTGGGAGGGTATACTAGTACGCCAATAATTGGCTGGTTCTCCAAGGCGCTTTGGCGGAGTGGTTAACGCGATGCCCTGCTATGTGGTCTCTCGAGATACATAGGCTAGGCATTTCCCTCGGGAGCGCAGGTTCGAATCCTGCAGGCGTCGATATGTTTTTGCATATTTTGCGTCCGGTGCATATGTCATTGGTATACTGTGATTTGATTTTTACTCGTTATGTCTGGGGTATTTTTTCCCCCTACCTCGATGCCATCCATTATATGTTTGACGAATACCCAGCTGTAGACGCTACATGGCCCAAAAGAAGCAATTGGACATTGACCAATGAATGCACTTTCTACGCTATAGTCAAAGACAGGAAGCAGTAGGGCATATTAGATTGTTTTGTTCATGGTTGATTCATTACTGCCTGTCACATCTACCTAGCATGGAAGCCATGGCTCTGCCTCGAAGCTCTCCAGCGCCCAGCATGATCCATCTGCATGGTGACAGACAGCATGCCCATGCCATCGATCACGGCATTCAACGACTCATCCTCACACAATGCCTGCCGACCTCGCCCACCTCTGCCGGCCACGTTTCCTCCTCGCCTAGTTGGCGGTAACGATGATGCTACTGCTCTAGATGCATTGTTGGTGGTGGTGTAATGCATCTGACCACCCCCGTTGGGTGTCCTAGCTGGTGAAGATGGGTATGTCCTCAGTGAAGGAGACATTGCGCGTCGTTGACTGCCCACGGCTACTGGTCCGACTGGCGACGACGAAATGGGAGAGCGCATGGCCATGCCCTCAACAGCAGGCAGGACAGTACGCGGGGTTCCAGGACGCGCGGTGTCACGTCAACCCATCATGCCCCCTTTGGCGCCATCGAAGGCGAAGAGGTCCCGGTGGTTGTGCGTGGCGTCCACCACAGCCTGGGCCGCTTTGAAGTCTAAACAGAGGTGCAACGCATATTAGACCATTTTCTCAGATGGAAGTCAACTTATAGGGGCATGAAGTCCTTAAAGGTATAGATAGTATAGTAGAAAAGTTACTCACCGACATTGTTGCCCAGGTCGAGTGAGCTCATGACCTTGATAGTCAGATCCGGAAGCACCTTTCCAATGATCTGAGCGCCGTTGCCGTTCACCAGATGCGCATCCTAAAGAGTACGTGAGGTTAGCCCATCTGATCTCGTTTTTGATAAGACAGAACTTCTCATCAGAAATCCTGTGACTACTCGTTTCCTCAACTGCACCTTCTACAGGTGGACAAAGGAGTGCGCAATCAATCTCATGGTGATGAGGAGGGCAGGAGACAGGGTGGCTTCTTGGGCCTTGACGAAACTTACGCGGTTCAGGTTTGCCGTGATTTGGCCCTCGGCATCGATAACGGCCGTGTCGCCTCGCAGCTGCTGGACCTTGCCGACGACCATGACGTTCTGGCCGACGTACGAGTCGATGAGCTGGCTGGAGATGCGGGGCGTTGAGATAGACTCCATTTTGACAGACGACGTGGATGTGACTTCTGAGTATCAATCGAAAGAAGCAGTATTATACTTATGAATCTTCCCGGTACAGCTTGACTGAATATTCCAGTCTTGCCTTGATGTTTCGTGGTTGGACCGACCGTAGGGATTGGAATTGAGAATAGATAGAGTAGGCGCGTCTTCAGGCGCCCGCCTGATTCATTCCATAGAAATTGGGGCAATTAGCGCGTAAACGCGCCCGCGGGGTCACCTGACAGTCATTTACCACATTACATACAGTATTAGGGGACCACGCTGGACAAAGAACAGCAACTACCACTTCGGAATCCTCTCAGCCAAACTTCTGGATTCAAAGTCTTGACAGGTTCTTGCAGCTTCACGATATGCAAGAAGGTTCTTCTCATTTCGGCTACTTGAAGGAGGTTGGGGTCCAAAGACACGGCGTATTGTCTACAGCAGCGAGCGCACTTGCTAGAGGTTGTGGCTGTTACAACACATCAGAGGACGGGCAGATGGGTTACACAGGGCGATGGATGCGACGGTTTAATCCTATTTGAAATTGCATGCTTACCTTTTCCATTTTCCGCTCTGACGAATCTCACCAGCTGGAGGGCTTCCTTCTTGGAGTGCACTTCCCCTCGGAAATCATCATATGCACTGGCATTGACCAATTACGACCAAGATAGGCAGCCGATGACGTTTGTGCTGGTTTTGATCTGGACATGAGAGCACACATGTGTTCTCCGGTATTTACCCATATCATAACATAATAGAGCCTGTGGTATTGGCCGAGACCAATGAGTTGAATAAGTCAATGGGTATAATGCACGATAGCACGAATTGGAGCCGGCCCATCATCACAGTGATACTAGGTTAGGATAGTCATCTGCCAGTCTGCCGTATCTCTCGCCACCCCCAGAGGCTAAGAAGGGAGACCCCTTCTCGGCGTCTGCCGGGTAGCATTCCGGAGGGTCGAGGGAACGATGTACATGTCTAGATGTAAAGGGGGATATGTTAAGAAAGACGGCGCAGCGGCCACACCGTGCCGTTCACCGTTGTCGCCACCTTGCTCTCCATGCATGCGAGCACAAGCTCGTCGAGGCTTTGCCAGGCAGACTTGGCCCATGATGCCCAAGTTTACTGTAAGGAACTCAGGGTCATGGAATTCTAGAATGCGACTTTCGAATACCGAGTCTCATGATATCGGGGATTGAATAATATGCTGACCCTACTTCGTGTATGCCAACGTGTCAGCTGATCTAATGGCAAAATGAGATCCCTGGATTCGTGTTATGCGATGGTGCTAGGTGTGGCTTGTATCTGCAACGCCATGTCTTGACGCCACAGCCGTTGCATAAGGAAGAGAGCGGCTCCGGTTCCTCATTCGTCGGCGGAACGAATGGGAGGCGAATACATAATGCAACCAAGCAGTCCGCCCAAGACCGTCGAACATATCAAGAAGGTTTGACGGCCGATCCAGGTACGCCGCTACCGTCGATCTCGCACAAACCCGAACGAATGAACGCTAGAACAAAAGAGCAGCAGACAGGCAGGCAGTGCTTGATAACCGAAGAGAAAAGTAGAGACCCCTTATAGGGCGGCCAATCAGCAGGCCGTCGCAAGTCCCAAAACAGCAGAAATTAGTTCACATCCCAGCCGCTAACTGGTCAGACGACGGGCTGAGCCATGGTGGTTTACATACACCCGCACCATAACATGATATCCCTAGTGTCACTCAACTGTTCAACAATGCATATGGCTTCATCGTAAACCCCATTCGATGGCAAATTCTAGAAATGGATGATGACTGACACGCCCAACACAACCCACCTTGCAGCATTGCATTAGTCGCCGGGGCCATATATGCTTCCGGACCCGACTCCGGTCGTTTCTGGGCCACTGAGGATGGAGAGAGAACAACTTAGTATTCTGGTTCTCGAGAAAGGCTGGTTTCGTGTCCTGAGGCATCCCTGTCCCTGGCTCCTTCGGCAAGGTGCGTTGCTGTCATAGTGATGGTCCAATTAAGCTCCTGGATGGGCATTATCCGAAGTCAAACCCCTTGGACAGACACACCATCATCCACCCACCTGCATGCACAGAAGGGCGGGCTCCCCAGGTTGTTGTTTCGCTGACACTTGTCTGCGCCCCCGTCTGTGGGTTTCGGTTTCGGCGTACCTGGAGGACTAATGCAGGCGGTCCGCAATCTTGTCCGGAGTAGGTTGCTGAGGCTTCCACGTAGAAGCATGCCCTTCTAATGAATCTTCCGGGGTCGAAGTGGCTGGAGTACGACTAAAGACAGAGGCCGGATCAGGGCCAATAGACGTTGCGTATCTCAGACGGTGGATTTTCACCTGTTCTTTTAGCCATAAGTTAGGCGTACCGACTTCCAGATGTACGAGATCCGCATTCCGATATATCATGCTCCTGTCTTCTCAGCCCCATGTGTATGTGTGGCCAATGCCCGTGACCTGAGATGTATATGCATCTTATCCTTCAGCCCTTGCAATAATCACTTGCCTATACATGGTTTAGCTGTTAAGGTAAATATGGCAGTCTTCTTTCCCCTGCAGCTATACATAGTTTCGGTTGGCATAGTCTCGCATCATCCCATATCTCGAAAAGCATGTTCTAATGGTTCTGCCGTGCCAGACTGACCTTGGTTTCCGCTGTGCTGCATTCCCTTGGACGCAACAGTTTCCAGGAGCACACCGGCCGCGACAGACCCGGCTTGAAAACATTACCGACCAGACCAGAACGCAGCTGTCCTCGGTTGCGATAGACTTGGTTATCCCGACAGAAACTCGAAACGAAGCTGCGCCCAATGTAATACCGACGACTTTTCACGCACAGCGAACGACAGCCCAAACTCAAACGATATCTTCAAAGTCTAAACAATACACCAAGGGTGAGAGAGCCAGGGTTCAAATACTCGATACTTGACGAAGCTGGGGCTGTCAGTGGCCACGCTGTTGCTGCAAGTTTACGCCGCACCTGCCTGAGTGCCTGCCCATGCATAATCCTTAAATCGACAGGACAAGCTAGGTAGGGTTATGCCACTAAGGTGTATGCTCCTCGAAAGCGTCTTACACACCCTCCCTCCCCCCCCAAGTCGCGCTTCCAACACACCCTCTCCATCAAGGGTGTCAAAACATCCGTAGTAGGGCATTAAATAAGGTCTTTCGTTATATTCATGTTCGCTCTGTGTCTTACTCAAGCCTAGTGGCCTGTCGATACTCATTTCCCAAGTAGTTTGGCTTTCGACGAGACATTGAGCGCGGTATAGGATCGTTCGACCACCGAAGGGCTATTGAGACCACACAAACACACTTTCTCGGCTGGATCGTTCAGCTGCCAGGAATCGTGCTATCGCAGAGATGGAAAACTCTTCGAAATTCTTCGACTTCAACACCAATGATGGAAATGATGGGGAGTACTTTATACTGGATGATACAGGAGCCGACTCCCATGACTATGAGCAATACCTTCCGGTGTCAACTTTTCCATCGTCGGAGGACCTCACGGTCCCCACGCATCCGCAGGCCAATTCCGCTGGCCCGTCGACCGATTCTTCATCATCCGCACCAACCCATGCCTACTCACAGTCAGGAATGAAGATGCCTAGCTGGACCGCCGCAAACCATGACCATGGGAGGCAACTTCGGGTGCCATCTACCCATGGAGCTATGCTCGAATCACCAGGGCTGTCCAGTGGTTCCTCGACAACTCCCGACACCAGGCACTCTCAAGCCATCACGCCAGAGAGCCGGCGAGAGTCCAGGAATGTTTCGATACAGCCAAAGATAGACGCAGTATTTCCGCCGCCCCCGCCGATCGGGCCAATGCTGCCGCCCAGGAAAAGGCGGCCCCGGAAACCAAAGCCAAAACCACAGCTCAGCGTGGAGGAAGAAGAAGCAAAGAAAAACAAGACGCTGGAACGAAATCGCGTCGCCGCCAGCAAATGTCGAGAAAAGAAGAAGGACTGGACGAAGGATTTGGAAGAGACCAAGATCGGGCTAGAAAGTCAGAACGCTCACCTGAAGATGGAATACTCAACACTGGTCAATGAGGTTGGCGAAATCAGAGCCCAGCTCATGACCCACGCCAGCTGCCACAACGCAAACATCGACAAGTGGCTCGAAAACGAAGCCAAACGGTTCGTACTGGGTGCTGGTGACCGATACGACGCCATGCTAGGCACTGGCTCATCGTCGAACCTGGAGGGGCCAGAAGGCAGCATGCCCGCCTCGACGTATGGGGCATCCGGCAACAACAGCCATTTCAACTCTTCGGCATATCAAACGAGCCTGTTGCCAACACAGAATGCAGCAGCCGCAATGCCTGGCTCGCCGAATTTCTTCCAGAGCAACCTGCCATCGGCTTCCGGATTTCAGGCCAATCCCAACGATGATGACTTTGCCAATCAGATGACGCAGCATACAAGTAGCACATCCCTTGCGCATACAGCAGCCAACCCAGGCTCCCCAAGTCTCCAGGACAGTATCTCGAACGATGCTGGTGGACAGTTTTTGACAGATGCCGACTTCTCATATGGAGCTTTCCAAGCAGAGCAGGAGGAAGACCCAAATGGCAACGACGAGCTTGGCTTCCCACAGGGTATCATCTAAGATGACGTGAAAAGGGTGGACATTGTACAAGGTTACCGTACTTTCTTCGTTCTTAGTCATGTGTGGGATCTGCAGGTTTCTGGGTTTCAAACTAGATTCGTTCTGTTGGGAGATGGTTTTCATGTTTCCAAGCATAACCGCTACTGGTTGTATAGATCTCGTTTCGTGTTTTATGGATTATACCCAAGGGATACAGGAGTATATGGAGTCCACCTACAATTTTAATGCTCAAGAATATGAATTCTTTTCTGGCGATTTCATGGGAACCTTTCCAGAGTTGATCTCCCACCTGAGACTCTCGAGTAACCTTAAGAATGGAATACGGGGTGGATAGGCGGTGCCTCGAAGGTGTTGCCCATTGCCACGAGGACAGTGAGAATCACTATGGTGAGTAAGGTGGTGTTACTGACACACCAGCTATGATGCCTTTGCTGGCTGCGCGGAAGGAAGTTGCAGTCCATCCGGAGAAGGAGACCCCTGGTGACCTTGGGTTGTATTGTGGGCTGCTTGAAGACATCTAGATCTGTTGGCAGATGAGATGCCGCGAAGAATAAGGTCTGGCAGCTCTCACTGGATTCAAGACCATCAAGTTTGACCATATTGAGATGGCGGTGATCTTTGGTATCATTCGACATTTGCAACCCCGGCTGATGAGACCGACCGAGTGGGGGATCATGCAAAACTGGACACTGAGAGTGTAAATTGAGAGTTCGACTTACGTCATTGCTGTAATTTCAACTTAAAGTCTACCAACAAACAACACAGTCGCATGCAAGGACGGAAATCTACCACGGCGAAGTTTGCAAAACACCGACCTAGTGAAGAGACTATTGGCATTGCATGTTCAAACGTGAAAATGGCCAATATGGGATTCTCATACAGTAGTAGACTACTGTTGTATGCCCCGCTAGCCTTCATCGACGGCGCGAGGAGGAAGCTAGTCCTTGTACTATCAGCCCAACAAGCAAGCCAGCATTGATACTCAGGGCCTAGATCCCGTTTCGATTGAAGTATATGGTATCAATTTATTGTCTTTACCCTAATCCGGCATCATAATTCGTAGTGCAGTGCCATCTAGTACAAGTTGTGGTATCCCTCTGCCATTCATGAAAACGCCATGCGCCAATGCCAATGTCAATCCCGTCGACAAAATAGAAAAGCCCACAGCTCAAGCCAGACCCTCTCGGCTTTATTCGTGCAATTGGTTGCCCAGTCCTTTCATGCGTCGATGACCTGCCCATTCTTATCCTTCTTGCTCCGGTGCTGCTCCCGCACGAACTCTTCTATGTTCACATCATGGTGCGGTCGTTCGGGAGGACCCGGGATCTTCTCGGGCTCTGGGCTCTTCTCTTCCGACTCCTTTTTATCCGTTCCCAGAACCTTGGCCGCAGCTGGGATGTATTCGGTGACTGTCTCAGCGACTGCCATTCAGTTTAGCAAATCATTTTCAGAGGAAGTGAGGTGGTCATTTGGATTATTACCTTTTTCGAGAAGGGTGGGCTCTTCCTGGCCTGCGTTTGGGTGGCGAGCCTCGAATGCTTTTTTGTCCAAGATCTCCTTGAAGTCCGAGGGGCCGCCTTGCTCTTGGGTTTTCGTTTGCGAAGACATATTGACAAGTATATTAGACCAGGTAGCTGGTTCAGTCTGATCTTTTGATTGGCGGGCGGGTAGGATGGAGGTTATTAGGCTGAGCTATACTCGATGCGACACGTTGGAAGATGCCTGCTGGAAATCATAAAGAGATTTTTATAAGACTTAGGAAAGAAATGCTGAGAGCAGCAGTACACCATATATTTGGGAAACCCGTACATATGCAGGCAAGTAATCTAGACCTTTTCGCTTATTTTTGCTTGTTTTTTCAGCTACCTACATACTGGGCCACGATACGTATGCCTGCCAGCCTGCCCATCTTATGAGGTCAAGTCAAGGGCAGGCCAAGCCGGGCAACGACGCGACAACCCCAGGACCTCCCCTGCCCCCCTGGCGTGTGGAGGACGCTGCGGCCGTTGGATTGGCAGATAATTGGAACTCGGAGCTGAGATTTCAAGGCAAGGGAGATGCAGCCGGAACCTACCCACGCAAGCCCACGTCCTAGCAAGCCACAAGGCGGCCAGCAAGTGTGTGGTATAGATGACATTACGTCATATCTCTTGCCGTGATGCCGAGTTCCTTGAGATCGGCGGGATGCCGCAGAGGCCGGTCGCCGGCCTTGATACATTAGGTAAAGACTTGGCGGGTGGAACCTTTGGAACCTTCTATTGCTTGTTGAACTAGTTGACTCGCAAGCCAAAAGCAGTCGAGTCTTCTTCCTTCCCCTGGGCGGGCAGTCTAGGTCCACCCTGCCACCTAATCTAGTAGGTTAGCAGTACCGCATGCATGTAAGACGATAAGATAAACTATTTTCAACTGTACAGTTGCCCCTCCATCGAGTGTCTCTCTGGCCGACGCAAGGCGGAACCGGAGTGGCATGATTGATCAAACATGCGACATATTTTCGACCACGAACACGAAATAACCATCTATCTTTGAGCGTCTGGATACTTCCCGAGTGATTTACCTGCAATAGAAGACACTTGTCCCATTAGAGTTTCTTCGGTCTTTTCTCTTTCTCTCTCTCTCTCTCTCTCTCTCTCTCTCTGTCTCTCTCTCTCCTTTCTCTGCTTCTCGCGAACCGAAAGAACGCACTTAGACGAATTCCATCCCCATCGCAACCATGGCGCCAATCCCCATCACCATCGTGACCGGCTTCCTGGGCTCGGGTAAGACCACCCTGATCTTGAATCTGGTGCCCCAGCTCCGCGCCGCCAACCCGTCGTACCGCCTCGCCCTGCTGAAGAACGAGTTCGGCGATGTCGCCATCGATAGCCAGCTGGCCTCGTCGTCGGCCATCTCGGGCGTGCAGGAGATGCTGAACGGCTGCATCTGCTGCAACCTGGTGGGCGACCTGGCAAAGGCCCTCGAGGAGCTCTGCGGCGGCGACTCGCCCCCCGACCGCGTCATCATCGAGACCTCGGGTTCCGCGTTCCCCGCGACCCTGGCCATGGAGGTCAACCGGCTGGCCCGCGTCACGGGCGGCGCCTACGCCCTTGACGGCGTCATCCACGTCATCGACGTCGAGAACTGGCAGGGGTACGAGGACACGAGCTACACGGCCAAGGTGCAGGCCCGGTACACGGACCTGATGGTCTACAACAAGTGGGAGCTCTGCGACGAGCGCCGCTTCGACCAGGTGCGCGACCTGGCCGACGAGATAGGCGGCGCCGTGCACGGCGGCCTCGAGGTTGACATCGCCTGGGTCAAGAGCGACAGGGGCCGCGTGCCCACCGACATCATCTTCGGCGTCGACCGCGCCCTGGCCCAGACGCTCGACGACGCCGACTTCACCAACATCAAGCCGCACTCGCACGCTGACGGCGAGAGCCATGCCGACCACACCCACGACCACCAGACTGAGGTCGAGGTCCTCTCCGTCACCCTCAAGGGGCCCAGCAAGGACGCCGCCGTCGACTCGGCCAAGCTGATGGCGCTGCTCAAGACGGCCCCCAAGGACGAGGTGTACCGGATCAAGTCGGTCCTGACCGCGTCGTCGACGGTGAAGAGCTCACAGGACGACGATTCGATCCCCACGCCGCCGCATCCATCGAACCGATACATCCTGAACTGGGCCTTTGGACGCTGGACGTTCACGGCGCTCCCCGCCGAGGTCCAGGAACACACCTCGAGCGACGACACCACACTGCGCATGACGCTGATTCTCGCCAGGTACCAGAGCAACATGTGGAAGAAGAAGCTGGAGACGGGCGACTTCTTGCAGCTCGCGGACGGGGTAAAGGGGGAGTTGACGGTGAAGAAGGTGGTCTAGAGGCCTGGATTTATATGGAGTTGGATGGAGTGTAGGAACATAGAGAGGATACCCAAAATGGCATGGCATTATAGATTAGACACATGCTATAGCACAGTAAAAAGAGACACATCAAATTGATTTATATAGATTCTCTATATCTCCTGGTATCATTGTGAACTGACCCTACCCCCTAAACGCCTGGCAATGCAATGTAGTATGTAACCCCCTGTCAACACGAGCCCTCTTTAGATGTACCTCCATGAATTCAATAGTTCTGATCGTGACATAAACTGTATGCGTCTAGCCGAATGATAATATTTCGAACGCAAGTCGTTATATATGCACTAGCAATATACAAAGACTTGCATAAAAATATAAAATTCAATACCCAGGACTCAGTCGGTCCTCTGCTTTTTATTGAAGGCAAACCCTCCAAAGCCTGAGCCTGGGCTCGGGCGCTTCTTGTTCTTCTCCATTTCTTCCTTCATGATGCGCTCAGCTTCGCTCATCTTCTTGGGTTGCTGGAAAGGCGAGGGTTTTTTCGGGCCCCCAGACAGGGCGTTCTTCTTAGCCGCCGCAAACACGTTCTTTGGTTGAGGTTTCGCCGTCATTTTCAACGAAACAGGGGCCCCGGCTGCTGTGGGTGTCGGAATTTCTGGCGTTGCTTTATCTTCGGCAACCGGCTTCTCCGCTGAAGCCGCATCAGTGGGTTTGGAAGCCTCATCTGGAGACCCTGATGGCTTTTCCGCCGGACTGGGCTCTTTAACGGCCTCCGCAGCTGGTGCAGCAGCAGGCTTTGCACCGAACGAGAGTTTAATTTTCTCGCCCTCATCTCTCTTCAAAACCCGGCCCTCGCCAGGCTCATCAGCCGCACCGAAATCGGCGTCGCCGCTATTTCCACTTCTTGCCGCAGCTTCTTTGTTGGCACGCTTGATCTGCTCCTTAATCATGCGCTGTTCGCGCTCCTCGTCGCCCTTGTCCTGCATCTCCTTCTTCTTGACGGCCTCACGACGGCGCATGGCCTCGGGCGAGTCGTCGATCCAGGCCACAAAGATGCCCTTGCCGTCCTCCTTCTCCTCGACACGACAGATGCCCTCGCGGCCGAGGTGTTTGGCGAACTCGGTGAGGCTGGGCCACTTGGTCGCGTTCATGTGGATGTGTTCCTTGTTGGCGATGTAGGACTGGTAAAACTGGTTGATCTGGACGGCCTTCTCGCCGTGGCTCGTCCGGAGGAGCTGCAGGAAGTCACGCTGGAACTGCCGGCTGTAGTCGTTGATGAACTTTTTCGAGTCCTCGCCCACCACCAACATCTGCCGCACGTGCGACTCGCTCTGCGTGTGCATCTTGAAGCCGTTGTCGTCGAAGCACTGCTTCTCGCAGACCTGGCAGTACCACCGCAGGCGTTGCAGGCCCTTGCGCCGCATCTGATTGCTCAGATGCTTGGCCGAGCCGACCTCTGCTTTCCCCATTTTGGCGGCGTTGGTATTAATTTGAGGATCGATCGGGTTTGTGCTACCATACAAATGGTGACTATTAAGGCGAAACAATTAGAGACAAAAACCACTCTGAATGGCTTGGCTCGATTGTGGTGTGGGAGGCAGCAGTGTTGGCGGTGATAATGGAGAAAGCCTGAAAGGTTGAAGTTGAAGAAGTTCAACGCGGTACTGGATAACTGTGGCGCCAAAAGGCCAGGCCGGCCAAAGAAGCTAAAGCGCAACGTGGGGGACCCTGGTCAGCTCAGCTGGGCCCAATTAAAGTGGACCAAAAACTTTACCCATCAAACCCATCAGATTCCAGATCAATTGTGATTCATCTGTACATGCTAACCTTTGCATATTATTAGCCTACACAATCTGTGCATCGTGAAAATTCATGTTTGGATTCAGAATGGTAATTGATTGCCTTGTATCGAATAAAATAACGACCAACTCAACTATCTCATGCGAATTGGGAATCGTAGGCAAAAACATATCTTGACTATGTGAAATCCACAGCCGTCGCAACCTGACCGGTTTTTCCTTAACGCCGTACATGCCATATGAAAATAAGAGCCATGCAAGTTTATAATATTCCATCAGCATCCTCCATGTCGCTCGTCTCGGCAGCGACGGGGTCGGCGGCCTGGGCACTATCCGCCGCAACATCGCCCATCTCATCGTCAAATGCTGGCGCTTTCGCAGCAGCTTCATCATCGTCACTGTCGTCGGCCTCGTCTGCTAAGCCCGCGAAGCCGTTAACGTTCGGAACCTCCTTGTTGATCTCGTCCCAGGTTTTGCGACGAGTCTGTATCGTGCGGGCGCGCCCTTTGCTGGTGGCGACCTTCTTCTGTGTGCGCTCCATGATGGCCATGGCTCGGTCTTGCGCCTCCTCCCGCCGCTTTGCAGCCTTCGAGCTCAGCGGCTTGGACTTATGGGCCTTCTTGGTCACGCCGGCGCCATGGTGTATCGCGAGCACCGAAGGGCGGTGGTCAACTGATCCTGAAGGCGCCTTTACGTTTTTGAGAGATTTGTCGGTGTCGATGCCGGGGGAAGTTGCTCTTCTCGCCTCGCGCGATCGCTTCGACGGCGCTAGATACAATGACCTGTTAGTTTGCAGGCCTTGGTTGAAATTGCGGGGGAATTGAGGGGGTTTGACAAACCCGACTTCTTCTTGGAGATTCCGGCCATTTTATTTTATTTGTTGGTGTCACTTGGCGTTGTTGTTGTTATTGTTGTTGTTGTCTTGGAGGAATTCTGCAGTGACTTCAGCCCTGAAGCGCCTTGGAGAATTGCCCGCCTTGAACAAAGTTGGAACTTTTTGGCCCCTCGTTGACTGATACCAAGTGCGATAAGCACCCCTGCTAGCTTGGTATGGTTGCACTTAAAATACTTACTCACATTGCAGAAACGGGGGTCCTGTCAGCGTCAGCCATTCACCATTGACCATCAATCTAGCTTCATCTGTTAGAGGCAGGGCTTTGTCTATGTAATTCGTAATTCGCCCATTCTTCTGGATTTGGACATTTGTTCGATTCATGCAGTTTAGATTAGATCAGATTGGAAGGCTGCTAAATAGAAGCGTCATCAACTGCATTAAACCTCGGATCGTCTTCTTCCTGTGATGTTCTTTGGTTCTGGTGTTCTGGTGCTCTCGTGCTCAGACTGGCAGACTGGCAGACTGGCAGACTGGCAGACTGGATGACTGGATGACTGGATGACCCATGTCAGATTGCAGATTGCAGAGCTTGGAGGTAGGTAGACAGGGATTACTGGCCCTTGACAATGCGCGCGACGCTGAAATTGAATGCAGGCCCCGAACTGCCTACATTTGCATTTGCATTTGCATTTGCATTCATTCATTCACTAACTGCAATCAACAAACAAAAGCTCTCCACTTGAACCTGAACTAGCCCTCCTCCCCCATCTTCAATTTGGCCCGGATTTCGAGAAGAAAAAAAACATTTTTCTCCGAATTGTTTCTCTTCTTCAGATTTCTGTTCGGCGATTACCTGTCAATCCAAAACCATACTTGGGATGCTCCCGGGCTGTTGTGAAAGCCATGGCTAGTAGTCTCTTGACTGCCCCGTCGAACGTATGACACGCATCTCCGAAACCAAAGAAGACCGATATATATTCGCTTTCTACCCACGAACCTCAAGATGAACTCCTTGCATCAGTCCAAGACAAATATCCGCCCTGACGACGTCTACTCTCGAATACCATTGCTCAACATCATCTTGGACCGTCTACAGCAGCCCACTGTAGTCATTACCTTCTCCCTCATCGCCTTTGCCCTGTTCTACCAATCGCTTCATTCATCCTCGCCTTTCTCTACGAGACGCCATCCGGGCCAGGTTCTCTGGGACATCGTTGTCACCATCACTCCCGCACCGCTTCTATACGCAATCGACGACTGGATTAACCCACCAATGTACCCTCAAGTTGCACGATCTGGTCGTCCAACAACCCAAGCGGCCAAGAGCGAAGTGCTCCAGAAGCTCTTAGGAACGAACCAGTCGGGAGGAATAATGAATTCTGTCGCAAGTGCGGGCCGCAAGGGGCTTTCAACCTTGTCGAGCAGCACTTTCCGGAAGCGAAATACAGACCAACCGGCAGGCTTGGGCAATCTTGACAACTCATGCTTCCAGAATAGCATTCTTCAGGGCCTTTCGTCCCTGGAGTTCTTCCCGGAGTACCTGAAAGCGGCTATCCCGGAAAACGAGAGCGAGACTAAGGCTACAGAAGAGGAAGGGTCTGCCAGCACACTGCTAAGACTGCTCGCCCAGCTACAGGATCCGGAGAACAATGGCAATACACTATGGACGCCCAAGAAGTTGAAGTCACTCGACACGTGGCAACAACAGGATGCGCAAGAATACTATTCAACGCTGCTCGACGAAATCGACAAGGAAGTCTCCAGAACAACCAAGGCTTCTTCCAAGTCCGCGGGACTCGAGTCGATGGTTAGTAGAGACGATGGCGAATCGAGCCAACATAGCGATGACAGCGGCTACCAGTCGCTTTCGACCCTGTCCAAGACCGGGTCAGAGGTGAACGTGTCGAGGAACCCTTTGGAGGGCTTAGCAGCTCAACGGGTCGCCTGCACTCAGTGTGGTTATTCCGAGGGTCTTTCCCTTATCCCCTTCAACTGCCTTACTCTTAACCTCGGAGTGGACACTGCGCAACACGACCTGTTTGAGAGATTGGACTCATATGTACATCTTGAATCCATTGATGGCATCCAATGTTCCAAATGTAGTCTCCTCAAAGCACAGCGGCTGCTAAAGTTGCTGGTGCAGAGAGGCCGAGAGGCGGGTATACCCGAACCAAAGTTAGCGGAACCGATGGCACGACTCGAGGCTGCGACCTTGGCCCTTGAAGAGGACAGCTTTGACGAGAAGACTCTCCGAGATAAGTGCAAGATCAAAGACCAGAATAGAGTCAACTCGACAAAAACGAAGCAGATGGTCATTGCACGACCACCCCGAAGTTTAGCCATCCACATCAACCGATCCGTGTTTGATGAGCGGACATGCGCACTATGGAAGAACTCGGCTGGTGTTCGATTCCCTGAGACACTTGACCTGGGCCCATGGTGCCTGGGGAGTGTTGGCAGTGAGGAGGAACCTGCAGAAGGTGCTATGTCAGGTAACAAGGGCACACCCTCTGATGCTTTGTCTCATAAGGAGCAGTGGGGTTTGGACCCAACCAAGTCCATGGTGGCAGGTGATATGCAGCCATCTAAGATCACTGGCCCCATATACCAGTTAAGGGCTGTGATCACGCACCAGGGTCGCCATGAAAACGGCCACTACGTTTGCTATCGAAAGCATTCGCACCAACCCCCTACACTCGAAGATGCACCGAGCCCGAAACCGACAACATCAGACGACGAGAAACCGCTGGTTGGACAAGAGACTGATGGTGATGGAGATCAGTGGTGGCGTCTTAGCGATGAGAGTGTTTACAAGACCACCGAAGATGAGGTCCTGCTCCAAGGTGGGGTGTTCATGCTTTTCTACGACTGCGTGGACCCGAATTTTTCCCTCACCAACCAAGCCTCGAGTGACGAGGAAGGAGACGCCGAGGTTTATCATAATGTGTCGGATGAGGTCGGGCTTATGAGACAAGAGTCTGCCCATTGGCCGGCTTCAATTCCCGAGGATGAATTTGTCGCTTCGTTGCTTAACCGACCCAACTCATAGCATGCTTAGGGAAGGTCATTTGCATTTCACAAGGGCATAGCATTGGCGTTCAGGAGACAGGCTGTCAGATTTTGGATCGGTTGTGAGATTTTGAAGCTTTGGAGACAAACCTAAATGTGGCTGTATATAAATTATATACCCTTATACCCTTATTTGCGTCCAACTTGTCGGAAATTTGCATTGATATTAATTCGTCCACGTTCGTGACATGGTCTCTCGTTTGCTATCTGTACGTTGTAAGTGTACCTCAGGAATGTTCAGTAATAGCGGTTGGTTAGGTACCTTCAACTTCGAAAATACCTAAACTCTATCCCTAGCATTTAAGCTGCCAGCTTCCCCACACTGAGCTGCAGGTCCTCTTAATCAATCAATCCCTGTAAATCGATAAGGCATTATTATTATTATGTACCGTCTCTGCTCTGCTCTTGGTAATTGAAGTTCCAAATCAACACAACCTCACAGTTTCAACACGTGCAGAGAGGGTTTCCTTCCATTCGGGGTTCTCTCAAAATGCCGCCGACAAAACTCACCAAACGCCCGGCCATCGTGCGCCACCGTGCCGGAAAAGCTACAGGAAACTCATCGTCATCCGAATCTGAAGCGTCCGATAACGAAGAAGAGTCCTCTGCAGCGGCACCCCCGCCACCGCCACCTAAGCAACAGAGCGCTGGCAAAGTCATAAGCAGCGGCTCGCTAAGCAAAGTCGACCTCGAAGCGCGGAGGAAACAAGCCCAAGCGGCCGAGGAACAGCGTAGGGCAGCCGAGAAAGCAGCACGCGCCGCCGCCGAAGAGGGATTCGAGACCGAAGAGGATGAGGAAGAGGAAGGAGATGACGATGATGAAGAAGAGGAATCCTCCGAGGAAGAGGAAAGCAGCGAGGATGAGGTACCCCGTCGCGCCCTCTTGATGCGACCCAAATACGTCCCCCGATCGCAGCGCAACGGCGCCGAAGCTATCAAGAAGGAGGAAGAAGACAACGAACAGAAGAAGTACGAGGAGGAGCAGAAACGGAAAAAGGAAGAGGCCGACGCCATGATCGAGGAGCAGATCCGCAAGGACCTCGCGGCGAAGGCGGCGGGCAAGAACGCCTGGGATGATAGCATGGACGAGGAGGACGATGTCGACACGGACGACGAGGTAGACCCGGAGGCCGAGTACGCGGCGTGGAAAGTCAGAGAACTGAAACGCATCAAGCGCGAGCGCGAGGCCGTCGAGGAGCGCGAGAAGGAGCTCGCCGAGATCGAGCGCCGGCGCAACCTGACGGACGAGGAGCGCCGCGCCGAAGACGAGGAGCACCTGGCGAAGCAGCGGGCCGAGAAGGAGTCCAAGGGCAAGATGGGCTTCATGGGCAAGTACTTCCACAAGGGCGCCTTCTTCCAGGACGACGCCGACGCCGCCGAGCTCGCGGGCCGCGACGTCATGGGCGCACGCTTCCAGGACGACACGGACCGCAGCCTGCTGCCCAAGTCGCTGCAGATCCGCGACATGACCAAGATCGGCAAGAAGGGCGCCTCCAAGTACCGCGACCTGCGCGCCGAGGACACGGGCCGCTGGGGCGAATTCCGCGACCACCGCCCCGGCCGAGAGAACCGCGACTTTGGCATCACCGACGACCGCTTCAAGTCGGATCGGGAGCGGGACCGCGACAGCGGGCCCGGTGGTGCCAATGCCATTCCCCTGGGCGACCGCAAGAATGCTGCTGCACCTCCCCCTCGTGTGCCCGGTGCACCAGCCGGGCCGCGGGGCGATAGAGATAGAGATAGGGACCGAGATAGCAGGGACCGAGATAGTTACCGGGCCAGAGGCGATCGTCGTGATCGCGATGATGATGACGGTCGGCGGCGGGAACGCCGGAGATCGCGATCTAGGTCGCCGCGGAGGGACAGGGACCGACGGGATAGGGATAGGGATGACTACGGCGGCGGTAGTAGTCGGCGAAAGCGAGGATCACCGCCGGAAGAAGATCGCTATGAGAGTGACAAGAGAAGACGTGTGGATTCACGATAAGGGTGTCCATACTACGGCCATGGTATCTGGCTTAAATAGCAAAATAATCAATCATTCCCATCAGATATAGATGAGGATGTTGCATCAACTCACAATTTTATATCCATCTACTTATTGGTTCATGCAGTTCGTAGCACAGTGTTTTTGTTGTAATATCCACTTGGTGTAGGGCTGGCTTCTTGCTCCCATAATCGTTGTACATACACATTATATTCTCGTAATCTCTACCCTCGCCCGGCTGAAGACCTTGTGACTGACCATACCGGCCGAGCCTCCTTCTTCCTCGTCCGCCTTGGGTGGATACAGACTCACCCTCGCATAGGTACCGGCGCCCCTGCGTTTTGACAGGTATCCAGGGTTGATGACCAACACACTTTCGACGACCTAAAGACGCATCAGTTAGCTCGGGGTCCTTTACCCATACATAAACATGTAATTAATAGTGGAATGGGGATAAGGACTAAACGAATAGAAGGCAAGAAACTTACCCTGGCAAAAGGTGGCAAGGAGCTGGGGACCATCATCATGTCGGGCCTCACGTTCACGATATCACCGAGGCGCAGGTAACTCGTATCCAGCGCGGCGCCGACAGGGCGGCCGTCCTCGGTGCCGACCTTGGGGAGCTTGCTGCGGTCGACGGGCGGGAAGACGGGGCAGTAGTGGCGCTGCTCGATGAGGTGGCGGGGCAGGCGGCTCAGCAGGTCGGTGGCGCGGGAGGCGCCGCCGCAGAGCTCCTCGTGGCGGAGCTCGAAGAGGGCGTCCTGGGAGGAGATGCCGAGGACGACCTCGTTGAGGGAGAGCGTCATGGGGTTGCCGATGACGCGGGCCGTCTTGGGCAGGCCGAGCTCCTTGCGCGGGAAGGGGTCCTGGGGCCACGAGACGTGCTTGTCGATGACGTCGCGCACCGAGGGCACGAGCAGGATGGTCACGGCCGGGTTGGCCGAGGCCAGCCGGTTTAGGGCCGGCGCGATGAGGTACTTGAAGACGGTGACCATGGTGGCCGTGTCCGGGTCCACGGGCGCGTCGTCGGGCAGGTCGAAGTCGCCAGAGGCGATGAGCGGGTGATCGACGTCGATGAAGGGGCCGCAGAGGATCACAGCGTCGGCGTACGTGTCGGCCGCCTGCGAGCAGAGCGCGTGCAGCGGCTCGAAGTCGAGGTTGTCCTCGGCCGTGTACGGGCCCGAGGCCATGACGATGCTCAGAGGGGCCGGCTCGTCGTCCGACTCCATGGCGTCGGGCCCGCCGCGGAGGCGCTCCCGATGTCCCTCGATGGCGGTGGGTATCGAAGCAGCGTTGGGCAGGAGGGGGATGTCGACAATTTCGTTGACGGTAAACTCCGCGCCCGAGGTGTTAATGCCCTTGAGAGCAACAATTTGTCCCGGGAAAAACTGGTAGGATGGCAGTCGCTTCAGGTCCAGGGGTATCCGGCGCCCACCACCGATTTTGCGGGAGGTTTCTAGGACAAGGGAGGCCGCGTTGAGCTTGCCTTCTGCAGAGTCCGACGCTATCCTGCCAACGGCGTAAATTTCCGAGGTGCTCTGAGTTGCCGCACTGCCAAAAGCCGTGTCCTCGAGTTTATGGTAGTCCTTAACTAGGCCGATAAACTCGTCTATCCGGTCATCCAAAATCTCTGACGCCTCTGACAGCTTCATAGCCAGGGGTTTGTAAGCTAGTTTCTTCTGGTCTGATGCAGCTGTAAGCTTGATACGGGACTCAGGATACGGTGCAATGGGAGCCTCAGGGGCTGGCAGATTCTCATTGAGGATTTCAATCACCTCTCCAGCGTTCTGGCGGTCGTTGAAAGACGCCCCTCTGTATGTCATTATCAATAAGGGCTCCCCTTGATGGGCGCTTGTCGGCAGCAGTACTTACGAGTTCAAGTTCATGGCGTCCAAGTGCCTACCCACAGTTGCTGGTGATTTGGTATTAGGGGAGCTTCCGGGAAACTCATTTTTGACTCTGGTAGCTGATGGCGTCTCGACTTTCCTCTTGGGGCCAGAACTCCTGTTGAGTCTGGTCGCAGAAGGGGTGGCAAGTCCATCCAGCCTAGTGATATAGTCAGTCAGTACCGCAACTTCATGCTCCAGGACCCAGCTCTGCACTTACATGCCGCCAAGATAATCTCCTGCGTTGTTCTTGATAGTTGTCCGCGGCGTAACACCAGTTTTCCTCTCGGTTTTCACCACATGAGCTTGGCGGTCGCGGTTCTCCCTTTCGAGTGCGTCCTGAATTTCGCGTTTCAGGGACCGCAGGTTTTCCACGGATAGCTTCATCTCGTCCATATCCATCTTGATGCAGTAGGACTCCCATTTGAAAAACAGGTCTTGGGCGGAGATGGAGTGCATGCGCATGATGGACTGCAGCTCAGCGAGCATGTCTGGCTCAAGCTGCTGATCGCCAACGGCGAAGCGCTCGTTCAGCTCTTGAACATCTGCGTCGGCCATGTTGCTTGTGCTTGACCCGGTTTATCCTTCGATACGTGTCCTTCAGTCCTTCCAGTTGTCAATTATTTACGCAACTGTGATTGCGGCTGTATAATTTCCACCAGTCTGTGTTGTCTTTAGGGAGCGAGCGATACTCGATAAATGCCCACCCGCAGCAATTGATCGATTAGGTACTTAAGGGAGACGCGCCTGAGACGCGTTTGTGCTGCAGCCCGCGTTAAGTGGTGGGGGGTTTGGGGGTGTCGGCTTTTTTACCGCCCACTGCCCACCGTCCACCGCCTACCGCCCACTCGGCGCTAGGGGACTGAACACTGAGCTCCGTACAGTAGCCCTGGCAGTAGGTACCTGAGAACAGCAGGTACATCGTACATCGTAATCGTACTTCCATCCCATCAGCCGATTTCTCGGAATGCCTGGGCCCTTAGAAGTTAGGACCCCTGGTAGTGCCCAAAAACCCAAAGCTTTTTGAGGCTTCTGGTAGGTACGTAGGCCCTGTCTAACCTTAGGGCCCCTATCTTGTTCATTTTATGGCCTAGCCACGTGTGACATAATACGCAAATCTACTACACTGGTCGTGTCACTCACTGTGCAAGGGTCCATCTCCCGGTGAATTATTGACTATTGGCGGCCTAACACTATTAGATTGTTTCCAAGTTGTCGATTTGTTCATCCCTTTCCACTCAAAACTGCTTCTTTTGTTCTCGAACACTCCCCGTTAGCGACCAGCTCTTGCATTCGTTTTCATCCTTTCCGAGGGTTCCCGTTCACGTCATCGTTCCTGGCCACGTCTCAGTTATAACCCGCATACCTTGTAACAGCTCCATAACCAACCTAATCGGCGATGGCGGAGAAGGCTGCTGGCGGACCTGTCAAGGTTCCCTTTACTCATGTTACGGCGGAAAGCAAGCCTATTGATAGAGTATTGCTTTCTGAGGACCAAGAAAAGAAGTATGACGAGCTCCTGGCAACAGTCAAGACCTGGACCGAGGTGCCTTCCACCAAGGACAAGGCCGGCCCTCTCACCGATGATGAGAAGCAATGGTTGACCCGAGAGTGCCTGATACGCTTCTTGCGTGCCGTGAAATGGAACCTGAAAGATGCCGAGAAGCGTCTCATGGAGACGTTGACCTGGCGAAGAGAATTTGGCGTCGATGAGCTCACCGCCGATCACATTTCGCCGGAAAACGAGACGGGCAAGCAACTCATCCTGGGCTGGGACAAGCAAGGCCGTACGTGCCAGTACCTGAGCCCTGGCCGGCAGAATACCGACGTATCACCTCGCCAGACCCAGCATCTGGTCTACATGCTGGAACGCTCCATCGAGCTGATGCCCCCGGGACAAGAGAAGGTCGCCCTCCTGATCAACATGAAGGCCAGCAAGAACCGGTCCAACACAGCGCCGGGTATTAGCCAAGGACGTGAAGTCCTTAATATCCTTCAGACTCACTACCCTGAGAGACTTGGTCGGGCTTTGATCATCAATGGTAAGCATGTCCCATCAGAGGTCACGTGCACCTCTGGAAGTGTTTGACTAACTCCGATGACAGTCCCGTTCATGGTTTGGGGTTTCTTCAAGCTCATCACACCCTTCATTGACCCCATCACTCGGGAGAAGATCAAGTACAACGAGGACATGTCGCAATATGTTCCGAAGGACCAGTTGTGGAAGGAGTTTGGTGGTGATGCCGATTTTGAGTACGACCATGCCACGTACTGGCCGGCTCTGACCAAACAGTGCGAGGAGAGGCGTGCAGAGCGCAAGGAGAAATGGGAACTTGGTGGCAAGCACATAGGCGAGTTTGAGGATTACCTTGCTGGTGGCATTCCTCAAGGCTGCGCTCTCCCGACGGCTGCGCCTGTGGATGAGTCGGCGCAAGATGGCGTCGATGCGGCCTCACTTGCCGAGAAGCTCAAGGAGTTGAAGGTCGACGAGCCTCCGACTGTGATTGCCGAGGAAAACAAGGGAGAGGCCAAATAAAGCAAGGCCATCATTCCACCTGGTTTCAAACTACATACTCTAGACTTGATAGACGGATGAGACAAATCCCTGAATAGTAATGTAGATTGCGGCACGCGATAGGATGTCAGGCTCAAAACACAAACTGAATGGACACGCCTAATTTATATAACTCCATATGCAAACTTCCCATGACACCAGAATGGTTCGGTATAGACTGAGGTGTGTTGAAGACTGATAATGGAATGAGTTCCAACGTTGACATTGATGGTCGGCCCCCTGTGAAGATCTCCAGGTACAGGTACATTTGCAGCTCTGTGTGCTACCGTGGAAAGTCGGACCCACCTCCAATAGCACACTTGCTTGCGACCTCGTCCAAGAGATCCAGAAGGCAACTTAACAGCCTTACGAACCGCCCAGGTCTCTCCTTTCCGGCAAACCTCCTCCAACTAGACGCCGCCCCCGATTCTCGCGCATCGTCCAGCCAAAAAACTACGAATCGCCGCCATGTCCAACCTTACGCCCGCAAAGGGCAAAGAGCAGCCCGGCCTGCGCTACCCGTCCAACGGCAAGACCATCTACCACCGGCCATTGAACCGAACCAAGACCGCGGAGCTGAGCCAGGCCAGCTTCGCCTACCTCTTTTCCGAAATGGTGGGCTATGCGTCGAAGCGTATAGAGAGTATACAAGATCTTGAGAAGAGGTGAGTAGTGAAAGTCCTACGAACAATCTAGCCTCAACGCCCCATCCTTCCTAGCCTTGACACGACCGAGAGAAAGGCCCAATCTGGCCGCCCTATGTTCTCATTTGACGACTGTGCTAACAAATACTTCTCCGGAACCCAGACTCAACACGCAAGGCCACCCCATCGGCCTCAAGCTCCTCGACCTCCTCCTGCACCGCGAGCCGGCCCGGACGCAGACGCGGCCCCTGACCATCATCACCCTGCTGCACCTAATCAAGCAGCAGCTGTGGACGCACCTGTTCGGGCGGGCGGCGGACGGCCTCGAGAAGAGCAGCGACCCCTCGCGGCCCGACGAGTACATGATCATCGACAACGAGCCGCTGGTGAACCGCTACATCAGCGTGCCGCGCGACATGTCGCAGCTCAACTGCGCCGCGTTCGTGGCCGGCATCATCGAGGGCGTCTGCGACGGCTCCGCCTTCCCCGCCCGCGTCACCGCCCATAGTGTGGGCAAGCAGCAGGCGGCTCCCGCGGCGGACGGCGCCGAGGACGGCGGCGAGGGCAAGGAGATGTGGCCCGGCCGGACCGTGTTCTTGGTCAAGTTTGCGCCCGAGGTGCTCGAGCGGGAGAGCTTCTTGGGGAAGGGCTGAGTAGGAGGCTGGCTGAGACGAACAGAATGAGAGCGACCTGAAGATACAGTGGTGGTTTTGACGATGCGGTCGGTTCATTGCCTGGAGTTACGGATTGGTAAATAAATGGTTTGGAGTTTTGGCGTGGAACATATCCGATTTAAGAGCGGAAAGGCGAGGCCATTATGTATGCCACAATCATCAGAGGACTATACAGCTGTGTTCATCGAGTTTGTTTTGTTGCTATAAAGTGCAATCTATATGTTGCCAATGGGTGTTCTGTCACGCCCGCGACATTGTGTATGAATGTCATTTCCTCGTGCAAAACTCTGGGTATCATATCATGCTTCTCTTCCGGTTATAATCATGCGAACGCCCATGCCAGCTGCATGGCTCTACCAAGCTCTCTCCTTCTGCCAACGCCAGTATGGTAAGGCCCGACCGACTACTTTCATCGGGGCAGAGTTCGACCGCCGCTGGTGCCGCCCCCCGCACCAGACGGCCCGGCCTTGCCCGACCCGACCGACCCCTTGCCCACCCAGGCGGCGCTGGGCCCCTTCTTCATGAGCTCGTGCAGGCCGAGGTCGCGCCAGGCGGGCTCCCGCTGCTTCTGGGTGGCCTTGGCAATGCCGAAGGCGGCGTGCTGGTCCGGGACCACGTCGTCCTCGTCCTCGGGGTTGATGGGCTGGTGCTGCGGCGGCACGTAGATGTCGTCGGCGGGCAGCTGGTCGTGGGTGAAGTCATCGAACAGGTCGGCGTCCCGCGCCCGCGTCATGTGGACGTGGGTGAAGTGGCCGTCTTTGTTCTGTTGGTTTGGCATATTAGTTTATGTGTTTTCGCCAAGTCTGTAGAGCGCCGATATATGAGGAGAGGGAAGGGCTTGACGAACCATGGTGATGACTGCTGTTGCTGCTGCGCAATTTGCTAACTGCGATTCCACGTTTTGACGGGAGATTTATTGGGTATATTCTTCTGCTTATCCGGATGTTTTCACGATTGATGCGCCACGATAGCTTGTCTATTGATTCAGTGTTGGGTCTTATTTGGCTGCAAGTGGGGGTTAGTTCAGCTGGTCAGTTAGGTACCGGTACGTTTACGCGTGACAGATGGATCAATCTCCCGTCATTTATTGAAATGCCGTGCAGAAGGAAGTCGACGACAAAAATTGCAAGCTGCCGTGTCTCTCATCGCGAATATCGAGAGGGAGGTACGGCGCAAGAACGGCTTACCCTCGGCTTATACGGAGTACGAAGATCTTCTTCAGCTGCTTCGTCATGGCATAGCCCCTAGGGAAAAAAAAAGGAGAACAAGAATACGACGGATAGATAGAGTGCCTTGAAACAGCAGATGTGCGGCTCATGAAACAAGTCAGCAAACCACGTACCCTTGGCCTTGAACTGTGCATTGGTTGAAACAATTGCATGAAAGGGAGAGGGTAGAAATGGTCGATTATGCTATGCGGCTATGCGAAAACCGACAATATACCCAAGAGACCAAAAAGAAACTGGCAACCAGTCTACATATTTGCGTATGCGCGCATAATCGGCGGAACTTCCGTCCCAGCATGTACTGTATGCAGTGTAGCGGGATCTTGACAGCCACACGACATGGGCGACGATCAGCGGAGTGTTGAATGACATTCTGAGATGGAGGCTCAGCTGAGGCAAAACTTAGTTGGTGACAAGTGACTGTCATCTTTTAGCAGGAGGAATGCAACTGTTTCGACGGTGTTGGATCATCAGCTCTCTTTACACTGCGTGCCCTATGCCCCCCCACGGCTTCAGGGCAGCCTCAGACCCTACTGGAAGCATAACGTAGACATGGCAGAGACAAGAGAGACAGTCGGACAGTGGTAATCAAACTACAGTATGGATGGATTCCCCTCCTTCGAGATAGTAGTAGATATTATTACCATGCGCATCGCGAAAAACAGTGGTAGGGCGCCTACTAGTCTGGTCAACGTCGTTGGCTATTGGTCGATCCAGGGGGGCTCTCAGGGATCAGGCACCAGGTCGTGCGATATCAGGGCTGAGCAGGATGAGGGAAGTGGGCGGCCACGGGCTGCTTTGGGATGTTACAACAGTAGTAGCATACACTTTAAAAGTCCCCGCCACCCGTTAGGGATCGCAGGCTAAACTGCGTACAGAAGACTAACAGGGGAGTGAGTACATGACGTCTCGCTGTGACGAAGTCGGAAACCACATGCATCCAAGGCCTACAATGCACGCGGTGGATCATTTTCACTACTCGCAATCCGTGAGCCAGCTCAGTCAGTTGAAGAGCGAGAGAGAGGCATCAGCATCAGGGCGTTAAATGCAGAGACAAATTGATATGTACTTACATAGAGGCAGATTGCCTAGGGAGTAGGGATTAGGGATTAGGGATTAGGCATACTGCTGATATGTGCTGTGCCTGGTGTGCCTACTGCCAACTTCAATGTTGTCAGGCAGATCCCATGCCGAGTTGCCATGCACCCGCCGCACACTTTCAATTGAGTGATTGATCCAACTCGCTCCAACTCCTCCCAGTCCCAGTCATCCGAACATTGACGCAGGTAGGGTACCTGAGTGTTGGTGTGCTGACCCTCAAGTATCCAAGTATCCAAGTTCCCAAGTCCCCAAGTTCCCATGCCCATTCCATTCCATTCCAGTTTTGGCTCCAGTCTCGACAAGCCATCGTTCGTCATTAGCTTCTCCTCAAGACTCAAGTGCCTACCTACTCGCAGTAACTCGACTACTTGTTTCCTCTCCTCCCGTCTTCTTTCGGTTCCAGAAAAGCATTGGAATCAAGTCGAGCAGTACATACATACGTCCATTGATTGATGTTCTAAAACCTACCCAGTAGAAATCCAATTTGTTTCGGCGACCATTTGCTGTTGGCTCGTTCCTACAAATATTCCTTTTCTTACCCTTGAACTTCATCGATTTGATCGCTTGCTTTTTTTTTGAATAACACCGCCCACCACACACGCCCATAGCGACCGGGAGCCCTGCTATTCCAAGCTTGCCGCGCGTGTTAAGGTGACTCTAGGCTCTGTGTCAAAACAGAGCACTGTCGTTGCTTTACCTCTCTAAGGTTAGGTACTACCTAAATTCCGGGGTTGCTGCGCACGACACAAACACAAACACACCTTACCAAACCAAGCAGTCCACAGAAAGAGAGAGAGAGAGAGAGAGAGAGAGAGAGAGAGAAAGAAAGAGAAAAAAAAAAAACTTGATTGTGCTGGAACCGAGAGGGAAGCAAAGCCAGTCAGCCAGCAGGTCGCGAAAAAGAAAGAAAGAGGGATACGATTTCGAGGGTTGATCGATCGATTAATTCACAGCAGCTCAGCTACTCATTCCAGAGTCCGTTCACTCCATCAACCCGGCCCGGGATCCCAACCACAAACAACCCCATCCATCCTAGGTAACATCCTAAACCCGCTCTTCTAGCGAGCCCAGCAAGTCCAGCAAGCCCAGCGACCACACGACCAACGTCGCCTGCTCTGTCTCGTCTTTCTCCAATCTCTCACCGGCCTTCCCGACTACCAAATTCAATTCGCATACCACACCACCCGTGTTTATCGTCTTTTTTCTTCCCTTTCTTTTCTTGTTAGCTACTATCCATCGAGGCGAGACCTCGTCCTTCTCTTTCCGATACCCCCCACGTTTCGCTTTGGTCCATATCGAATCAACTTTCCTACACCCAACACACACACACACACACAACTTGAAAGCATCGAGGTTATCCGCCCTCGATCCGAACGCCAGCCGAATGAGTGACCCTGGACGGTGACCGCATCGACTCTCGCCACCCTTTGGGTTTCTCATACATTCGTCGATACCACGATCCCAATCGACGACATAGACAAACATCAGATTCCAGCCGGACCATCAATGTTGCCGCCTGAAATGATGAACGGCGTCATTATAGGGCTGCTCTCCTCTTTTGGCTCGGCCATACTAATCGCTCTCGTATTCCTCATCGTTTACTTTGTTTTATACACCCCTTCGGGTCGCATCCTTCTAGATCGCTTTGGCCGGCCGGGTGAATATGACGATGAGCAGGCTTTCGCGAGGGAGGAGGCCGAGGCCTTGGAGACGATGGACGACATGCAGAGGACAGAATACCTGAGAGCAAAAGGTATGGAGAGCAAACTGTCCTACCACGTCGCGTGGCACAGTAATACTGACGCATCTGTGCAGCTTTCATTCAAGGCAACCCGCCCGAGTCCATTCAAACGGATATTTCATTGTCACAATATCTTGCCATTCAAGAGAAGGGAGTTTCAGCATGGGAGTTTGAGCCGGAACTGGAAATCGCCAATTGTTTCGTCGAAGCCAGGACGGAGATCGAGTTCTTTGACTCCGAGTGTACCGTCATGAGCAACCTGCCCGTCCCTAAGCAAAACGAGGTCTACTACTGGGAAGCCAAAATCTACGAGAAGGCCGACAACACATTACTAAGCATTGGCATGGCGACGAAGCCGTATCCTTTGTTTAGGCTCCCAGGTATGTGCGAACAGTAATGGTTAACAGGATTGCAATACTGACCTGGCCAGGCTTCCATAAATACTCGGTGGCATACACATCCACGGGCCATCGCCGATACAACCAGCCATTCAACGGAACACATTATGGCCCACCCTTCGTTCAGGGTGATGTTATTGGCATCGGATACCGACCTCGTACCGGTACTATATTCTTCACCCGAAATGGTAAGAAGCTCGAAGATGTCGTACACGGTCTCAAGGGGCCCAACTTCTTCCCGTCTGTAGGTGCCAATGGCCCATGCACCGTCCACGTCAACTTCGGCCAGGCAGGGTTCGTTTTTATCGAGGCAAATGTAAAGAAATGGGGCTTGGCTCCCATGACAGGCAGCTTAGCACCGCCACCACCCTACGGTAGCGAACAAGGAAGCATTCTGCTGGAGTCTGGCCGCAAAGATGGATATAGCGGCTCACCTGCCGGGGGTCCTACGTATTCGCAATATGGTAGCCGCCCAGTATTAGACCCTGGCCACGGCCGAACGAGAAGCGGGAACTATAGGATACTACCTCCCACGAGTCCAGGTCCACAGCGGAGTCCAACCGATATTTCGTTAGCCCAGCTTGTGCCGACAGACGAGCAGGGAGAGCCTAGCAACGCGCAAGGGAACACGGGAGACCATGTGGTGGATGTGGTTGGATTAGGGCTTCAACAGGAGGCACACCCTCCTCCGGAATACACAAGCCCCGAACACTCGGAGGACGAAAGCCCACGGAGCAGTTCAGAAAGCGACCGACGACCCCTTATAAGAAATACGCGCAGTCGTGGCGCTTCGGCAGCTACGTTGAGGCCTAACCAGCCGCCAATTCCTAGTTACACTGATGCGCTCCGCCAAGGGGCTGGGCGAGATCGAAGCCGTAGTGAAAGCCACATGGTTGGACGTCGAAGTCGCTAGGTACTTGGGAAGGGACTTTGATGGATTTACAGCCTGGGTACGCTGAATCCCCAATTTTGAAGTTTTTGAAAGTCAAGCATTTGTTTTTTTCGCCAAAACATGGAACAGGAGTCAAGGATTGGGCATACAACGAAATTTGGATTTGCAACCCGTCCTCTTTCTCGCTTTGGAGTGACAAGAGAAAGACGGGCCGGTAATGGGGGTTCTACTAGGCGGAAATCTGCACCTCATTACTCATGATACCACTTCATACGGGGGGTCAGTACCTCTTCAGCATACTAGAGCGAAGAGGTTCACCCCGAGACTTAAATGAGCGAAGAGAGAAGAATTCGATGGGGAAGGCCAGCGTTGTTCCAAGACGCCCAGACTCGCTCGGCTCGCGATGCAAGCAAGCTTTGAGACTTTTTCTATGTCACATTACAAAACCAGCATGCATAACGAACGACAATACAATATCATTCTAGCTCTCAACTCTACGACTTGGCTTCGTTGATTCCTGGCCTATTAGGTATACGCCTCGAGACCATGACGTTGCAATGCTGTTCTTGTTGGATACGACTGAAAGCGCTGGAAATTAGTGACAAGACGATACTTACAGGGGTATACAGTAGCAGTCATTTATATCACGATAGTATTTGGCTCGACTTGATTAAGTCATGAGCATGACCCAATATTGTACAAACACAACCCAGCAAACGAAGCCAACATATTACCAACTGTACAACCGTAGAACAACGGTATGAGTAGAAAGGATCAGTCAAGTAAGAAATGACGACCCTCCAGTTTCATCCGTCCTCTGCGTCTTGCCGGCAACACACGTTCTTTCTCTCTCTCTCCATAAGGGTGTATATATTATTGATCTCTTCGCTCGACACAGAAGTGAAGTGTTCCCGTCCTGGTCTAACTTGACCCCTTTAGCCCCTAGATTAGGTATACAATTCACGAAAGATGGACGCCTCTACCTTCGTCTCAGGCAATGGTAGACTACCGTGTTGTGTACCAAGCATTGGCAAAGGGGTATTAATTCCAAGGTGGATTTGACCAGCCGGGTCATCATTGCTGCCACGGGCAAAGGATACATGCTACCAGAATAACCATACATGAATAGCAGCCACAATACATAGGCCCATTACTTTAATGGCTACTAATACAACAAAGAACGCCGTCGCTAACTAAAGACGAAGACGGCAGGGCTCCACACGATAACCGGCGCCGGATTGATACATTCTGGCGGGTCTGCGCCCAGCGGGTCGAAAGAAGTCACCACCACCGGTAGCAAAGTTCGGCGAAGGACGCGTCTCCTAACGCGGGCTTCGAGTACGTCTGCGGTCTCGCACCGGATCGCGACTTCTGGCTCGCCGCGTTGTAGTATCTCGGCGAGACGACTCCGCGCTCCGGTCCCGGCGACTACTGCGTGGTGCATCTTTCTCATCGCGATCTCGGTCTCCCCTGTCTCGGTCGCGCCGGTCCCGGCTTCTATCACGGTCCCGGCGGCGACTTCGGGATCTGCTCCGTCGCCTTTCTGGCCGAGTCTCCCGGTCGCGGTCCCTGTCCCTATCCCGCCGGTCATCACGACGGGACTCCCGGCTGCGGTCTCGTTCCCGGTAGCTGTCCTTTTCGCGGCGCTCGCGGTCCACTGGTCGATCCCTGTCGCCTCGGTCTCGATCACGCTCGCGATCGGCAGGGCGATAGCGATCAATTTCCTCCGGAACGCGGCTGCGTTTGACATCGGGGGAGCGGTCACCGGTGCTGCGTCGTTCATCCAATCCGGGGACGGGTAACCCTTTCTCACGAGCTTCACGCTGGGCTGCCAAATAAGCCTTTGCCTCTTGTTCGCGTCTCTTGATTTCATTTTCTTTCCATGCCTCGGCGTCAGTAAGTTGCACTTCATATACTTTATTCGAGGACCCTCCTGGACGAGATCGTGACCGGCTGCGACGGGCGTCACGGCTTCTTCGACGTGGCTCACCTATTGTGCGAGATCTCTCGTGATCCTTGTTGTCTCGGCTGCGGTCTCGCTTTACGGAGCGGCTGCGTTCGCGGCGATCGGTGCGTACCCGCGAGCGACTTCTATCTTTCCTTTCAGTACGGGGACGCGGCGACCGGGACCGCTCACGCCTCTCGGTGCGAGTTCTGGAGCGGCTTGGCTCCCGCGGCTTATCGCGGTTCTCGCGAGCCCGAGAACGGCTACGTTCCTTGGCTTTGGTTCGATCCCGGGACCTGCTCCTCTCACGTCGGGGTTTGCTTCGATCTCTCTCGCGGTCGGTGCGGCGGCGAGAACGAGAACGAGAACGGTTCCGGCTGCGATTCCTAATCTCACCCGGACGGTAGTTGTTCTCAAAAGGAAACCGTTCCCGTGTGCGGCTGGGTTCTCTGCGATCTCTACGATCCCTGGATCTACTTCTCTCCCGGTCTCGCCTCTCCGGCCTAGCGTGTGATCGACTTCGGTCCCTAGGGCGGTCGCGCCTCCGATCGTCGTCGTCAACACGCGTGCGCGTATGATCCTTATCACGGGTGGAAGTGGCAGTACTGCCGCGGCGATCATCCGTAGGCTTAGACACCTTGACATCTTGCGACGGTTTGGCCTCTTTTGACTCTGAATGGCTCCTGCTGTCTTGTTTTGCCAGTGGTTCCTTGAGGCCCTTAATATCAATCTTGATCTCCTTCTTGGCCTCTTTGACATCCTTCGTCTCGGTTGGCATTTGAGCCGCATCTTTCGTGAGATGTACTGAGTCCTTAGAATCAGCCTTAACCAGCTCTGGTGCCTTCTTTCCTTCCACTGCTGTCTTGGGCGAGTCCCGACGAAGTGGCTGGATGGCAGAGGCTGGCTTGACCCTGCGTGGCGGTGGCGCAAGAGCTTCGTCGATTTCAACCTCGGGGGCTTTCTCGGGGTTGCCATTGCTCTCGCGCAGGAGATCAGCTAGAGCATCTCGCTCGATCCTCTCAAGTTCCTCCTTTGATAGCTGTTTCTTGGGTTCCTCAGGCCTGCGGCGTTCCTTGGTATCTCTGGGCGTGCGCGACGAGTCTCTTCTGCGTCGCTCTCGGCTGTCTCGCCGGCGCGGGCTGCGACTGCGATCCCGTCGATCACGGTCTCGATGGCGGGATCTGTCTCGAGATCTCTCTCTTGGCCTGTCCCTGGCCTTCTCTCTTTCCCGGTCGCGGTCCTTGTCTCGGTCGGCATTCTCTCGCGTTCGCTCCTGTCTCCTGGCTTCGCGTTCCTTATCACGTTCTTTATCGCGTTCCTCACGCTCCTTCTCCCGTGCGGCTCGGCGCTCGTCGCGCTCCTTCTGGCGCTGCTTCTCGCGTTCTGCCTCCTTGGCTTCTCTCTCCAGCCGGCGGGCTTCTCGCTCTTCGATGCGCTTAGCTTCGACCTTCTCGAGTTCCCGCTCCCGTTTCTTTCGTTCCTCCCGCTCGATCTTGCGCTTCTCCTCCTGGATCTGCTCCTCCTTCTCCTTGAGTTCGCGCCTCAATTTCTCGCGCTCAGCCAATCGCTGGTTGGCATCTTCGGCATAGTCCTGGTCGGTCTTGGCGCCGCGCTGCTGTTCTGCGAGGGCAGCTTCCTCGCCAATTTCGGCCTTTCGTAGGTCGCGAATGCGCTCCTCGATGGCCTTTGCATCGATCAATTGGTCAATAACCTCTTCGGCCTTCTGGTAGACGCCGGATCGGTCCAGAGCACCATCGATCAGGGCTGCAGCCTTGCGGCGGTCAAGCGAAAGCAGCTGGGAGGGGTTACGTTCTACTTCTTTTTCGGCGACCTCGAGGATAGATTTGGTGACTTGCTTCTCGTAGTCCTAAAGATTTCATTACGTTGGTTAGGCCATGCCCGCCGTGGTGCTGGAACAGCTGAGCGCAACGTGGTGGCAAGACTTACACTCGCTTCGAACTGCTCCCAAACTTGTTTGCGAATGGCATCGTAGCCACCCTTCTTCTTGAAGCTGTGAGCGAGACCCTCGATGGCTGATCGCGTAGCAGAAGTCAGAGGTAGGTCTGAAGCCTTGAACTTGCGCGCGGAGGATGGTGAAGTCAAAGCGGCCGCAGCAGGCGTCTGCTCGGCGGATGCTGCCATGTTGATGGCGAAAGTAGGCCAGAAGCCGTCAACATTTATTTAGTGATTGGCTGGCACCATGTAGATGTTGCAAGAGAACCAACTCCCTAGCATGTAGCAAAAAGAAACATGTAAGAAATGGCAGTCAGGAAGGACTGGTTTGTGGGGTGATGTGAGATGAGACGATGAACCGATTGACAGCAGTCCTAAGTCATGGAGATTGATGAAATTCCCATTCCGCATGTGCTTGGCAGTTAATTGATCGATTCTCGAACCCCCCAGGCCGCCATTGGAATAATTCCAGGGATTAAAACACGCTACAGAGTTCCAGGCGCGACCTGCTATCTAATCTTGGGGGCAGCAGTGGGCAGGTGGGGCTCCTGTCAGTGCACCCGTGCACCTACTGTACGTACCAGCAGCGTACCTTCCAATTGACTAATTGCCAATTGCTGCCGCACCTGAGAGCCAGCTGGCAGAACTCCGGCTAATAATTACCAGCAAGCAGCTTCGACCTCCAAGGCATTGGAACTAGAATGAGCCTCATCACGTCCAGAAAGCTTCAACCTGAGCTCGACTCCCAGCAACGTCCAATTGAGTCAAGTCGAGCAACATCAATCGCACGAAGCTGCTAGGCCATTCGAGGGCCTTCAATACGAGCAGCCAGAGTTGAAACGAACCCATCCCCAGCCCATTGAGGCTTTCGCATATCATCTCCACTCCTTCACAATGGTTCACAGAGTCCTTTTCTGGTCCGGCTTCGGTAGGTTGCTCCCCGTCTAACCACCACCTTGAACTCCGCAAACCAGTCTTGCTTTGTGCGAGCAATGGCTACAGGGAAAGCAAGATATTGCCAGGTTCAATTCTCTGCGCGACGGCTGAGCGAACTTCTCTAACTTTGCCCTCGCTTCCACAGGTGTCGCCGTCCGAGTCTGGCAGCTCGGCCTCGAGATGCGACCCTTCTTCAACCGGAGCTCGCTCTGGGCATACCCCGTCTTCGCCGGTGCGGGTGCCAGCTTCGGCTACTGGCTACAGGGCGTCGACGAGAGGCAGCAGGCCATCCTGAACGAACGGAAACAGATCATCCTCGACAAGCGGGCGCGCCGGGCGCAGCGGGAGGCCGAGCAATCATAAGGGAAAGGGCGCCAAAGGTTTACAATGCATGATGCAAGTTGCTACAGGTTGCGACGGTGTACATATTAAGAGAGACTGGCAATCAATGGGATTGTGGAATGTCCTTCCACGACAAGCAAGCAACTTGTTTTCACGTTGGTGTGGGTATGTGACTCTTCGCCGGGTACGAGCACGAGTTAGACATATGCTCATATTTCCTTTCCCCCTTTCCCCTTCCCCCTCCTAATGCCAGATTACGTCTTCGGACGTATATCGACATCCACGATCTTCTCCCATGGACGTGGATGTTTTCGCACTGGCAAAGATTGAATATTCAGACCCATTGCTGGGCGCCCGGTTTTGAGATGTCGTTTTGAACGTCAAAGAGATTCCGGGAATCAGCAGAGGTTATATACCCTCAAACCATGCTTCCCATTGAGTCTTGCATGACTTTACGTGAACCGATATCAAAACCATTGTGCAAGTTTACTTGAAATATATCACCCTAGATGACTACATTAGGCATTGATACTGAATGAAACGAATCGTGCGTTAGTACAGTATGATGATCGAATGACAATGTCAAGCCTGAGTCCAAGTATGGAGAGAAGCCTTGATAGTATTTTGCATGCAGGGTACCAGTCACCCCTATTCACGCACCTGGACAATTGTGTACGTACTGAAGCAGATGGTGACAACACTATCGTGTAGAATGGTATGCGCCTAGTCATCAATTGTATTCTTCGCTAGCCACAATATCTGTCTAGATAATTGATATCAGGCGTGATGCAAACCTCTATGAGAATCAATTATGTGTCTTGCTCGACGAGAGGAACATCAACCTCTTATAAGTCATCATTGGTCATTTCCGAGTCCGCAAAGCATTGACTCATCTATGCATGGATGGTAAAAGCAACTCGAACGCCCCCTGATACATGCCGCCCTTTTCCCGAATGCCGTTTTTGCGCCTGAAGTAGATGGAGAAGAGCCGCCTATTAGTTGAACTCTTCTAATTTCCGCAGCAGATCTGGAGCCGATCTCGCCTGCACACTACCAAGCTCCGTGACCAGGAGGCTGAGGTACTTGTCTGGCGTAGCGTCGAACATCAGTCGGAATGCTGCAGCCGACGATCTCTCGGGGTCGATCTCGTTGTAAGTCAACGAATCGGTGGCAACCCGCTCTGTGATGTTGATGGTTTCACACAGAGCAATGGCTCTCTTGCCAAGCTCGTGGGCCACCATGGCGACATCGCAAGTACCAGCCTTTGAGTACATAGCCCCGTTGCTGAACATCGCCTCGGGCGCGAAAAACACCTTGGTTGCCTGTCTCATGTGGTTGCGCAGTCCACCAAAGTCTCCCGAGTACGAGACTTTAATGCCTTCGTCGGCCAGAATCTTAGCCAGTTGTTGCCCGAGCCGCTCGTAGGGATCGTCTACAATCATCACCGAGAACTTTGTGCCAGTCGAGTGAGCGTACAGGATAGTCTTCTCTACCAGCGTATTGCGGCCGTAGGCAAGAACGACGTCGCCATTTTGTATGTGCTTCGCTCCCTGCTCTGTGATGTAATCGTCCGCAACCGTGATTCGCTCGGCAATGAAGACATCAATTGCTTGGCAAAGATCCTTCTTCGCTTCGTCCTCGTTCGCATCCATATCGATCTTGCTGACTTGCAGCTTGAGCCACCGGATCGCATTACCCATGGAGAAACACATAGGCCGACAGGCAGTCAGATATTCGATCTGGATGTTGAGCACATGCGGAGTGAAGTGACGTGCCAATACGTTTCCAGGGGGGGTGTTGTATGATTCAATCACCTGAGAAAGTCAGCAAATGAACATGATATAAAGCTTTCGGCAGAGTATGTACCTTTCTGAACGCCAGCATAGTAGCTTTTAATCTTGTGGTGCTCTCATCGATTGTGAACGTTGCCATTTGCTGGCCAAGCATCAGAACTGATGGATGAACGTCCTTATCGGCCTGTGTCATGGGGATGCGTCGCGCCATGGAAAGATGGCTGAAGCACTCTGGTATCTGGATCTTCTGTTCCGTGACAACGGCGGAGGGTGGTGCCTTCAGCAGACCAGGTCTGCTGGAGGCGCCAGCTGCAGCTGATGCGCCATCCTTTCCTTTTCCCTTTGCCTTGACTTCGCCTGCGGACGGCCCAAGTTGGCCGGGCGAAGAAGAGACAGCAGCCTCCCCTTTGGCGACCTCCTTGGATGTCTTCTGCTGGGCACGACGAGCTGCCTTTTCCGCCTTGGCCTTGGCCTTCAGCTCTGCGCCGGTCAACTTCTTGTCTCCTGTCGCATCTGCAGGTTTTGACTCTGCAGAACTTGTCTTTGCCTCTGCTCCAGTTGGCGCCTCTTTGCTGGCTTTCTCGTTTTGGGCGGGCGCAGCTTCTTTGGGAGCTTCTTTGGGAGCTTCCTTGGGCACTTCCTTGGGAGCCTCTGAAGGCTTGGGGGCAGCCTCGGCGGGCGCCCCGTTTTGTTCGGTTGACATACCGGGGGCTCGGGTACGATCGATCGGGTTCGCAGATATTTACAGGTATTTTCTGGCCTGGTTCATGAGGGAATACAAGTAAGATGTCGCCGGTATGCTGTCTAGTGCACCACGACTATTTTATTCTAGTGATGCGAAATGCCCGATTGACGTGAGCCAGTGACTCAATCTTCCGATCAATGAATTTAAAGGTGGGGGGTGGGGTTGCTTGTACCTAAAAATGTGTAGCTGGCCCAGTCCCCTCCCCCTCCTTGCCGTAATATAAGTACTGCCTGCTGCCACCGACACGGCGATATCACATCTAAGGTTCATGGGAAATGTAATCTAAGAGTCTCCATGTAGGGTCTTTTGAGAGTATCAAGACCCGGAAGATGGATATTTATCCCATGATGAAGACGTGTTGTCCACAGGAGTTTGTATGGGCAACTTATGGTATTCCCATCAATAACTTGTGAGCAATGGTAGTAGAGATATTGCTATTCATGCTATACAAAGCATAATACTATGTTAATTGTGACTGGAAATGCAGTATGGACACATCTCATTCAACTGTACTATTGGACCATTACACCCAAATCAAGTTACATACATGTATATATTGATTCGCCAACGGAAGTGTGAGAGTTGTTACCCCCAATAACGAGGTCACGATCGACAGCCAGCCCCCGCACAGACCACATAAGGGCTATTCTAGGACACTACAAGTGATTACTGGCCGTTTGTCAAGATGTTGCCATGTAATCCCGGGCATCCTTTCCATCTTGTCAAAGAGGTTGCTCAAATCATTATTTCTTCACTGAAGCATGGTCTATTGACGTTCTGCACCACAGGGAAAGACCACATTCAAGCTGCTAGGTCATTATCACAACAAAGGCCTACCTGTTGGAAGTGTTGACCTAATGAGCATGGTCCGACTGGCCATAGAAAGACATGGAAGTTTGTGGCTTAGACGATAACTCTGGACAAGCTTGACCACCTGGATACCTGTACTTTAGGTTGCTATAGGTGCATGGAACTGGACAACAAGGCAAGAGAGGTGAAACGGTCAACCCAGTAATATCACAATTGTCAATTTCAAGCCAAGCATCACAAGCTAATGAATAAGTGACAGATGTGCTCTTTGCTGAGTATTTCCCACGTTGCTGCTGACTGCATCTTGCTTCACTTATATCATATCTGGATTTTGCCCTTTCTATAATGAGTTCATGCTCGCTCAGCGGCCAAACACATCGCTGATGATTGGGGTGGACTACCGTGCGTCTCGGCCTTTGCAATCTGTGGATTGGACTTCGCCTTTTCACGATATACAGACAACACTGCCTCGTGCCCACCCATATCTTGGTACTGGGACAGCTCCCCCAAACTTATTCAGATGGATTTCGGGGGTGACTCAACGAACCGGAGGGTGAAGGACACCTCGGTCTCTTCAAACTCGATTGATGAAGAGGAAGTTTTGAGTGTCTCATCTGGGGCAACCGAGAACTTCTCAGAGGGCCATGGGATCGCTGCTGGTATCACCAGAGGCGAGCACCGTGACCTGATTATCGCCAGCTTGCTTGAGGACCATTTCCGGACTTTGGCGGCTGAACTATACAATTCGACTGCTCCTGCTGGCAGTCCAAACTACTCGCGGCACTCGCCAGAGATACAACCACTAGCACAACGACTATATGACGAGGCAACCCGGAGGCTATCGTCGAACCAACTTCTACCTGCTCCAGCGGCTTCTGATACTTCTCGAAATACACGGGCCCAGTACATCGCAGGTCTAGACAGCCTGACTAGTCTGACCAACCTGGCCGGAGCCCCGGCCACACCAGCTGGCCTTGTCAGTCAATTTCGAGACTTGACTGTTCAACCATTTCAAGGGCGCGCCATCCTGCCACCCCCAGCCAACGGCCTTCAGCTATCACACCTACAACCCCGCAGAAGTCACTATAGCTCATCCTTCCAAGAAGTTTCTCTCCTTGGCAAGGGAGGCTTTGGCAAGGTCTATCGGTGCTACAGCCCCCTTGACCAGTCCACATATGCAGTGAAGAAAATCGCGTTGTCTGATAGGCTTTGGAAGACCTTTTGCGATGGGAATCATGAGAAGTTGAGCCATATCCTAAAAGAAGCCCAGGCATTGGCGAAGCTTGATCATCCGAATGTTGTTCGCTACCATCAGGCTTGGTTTGACGAACCTGACCACTTTACTGCGTCCACGAGCCCACAAAGTAAGTTTCGCCCACTATCATTTGATTTAATTTCAAAATATACTAAAACTTGTCTCGTTCAGGCCCTGGAGGACAGATACAGTCAATAAACGACAGGCCGGACGGGCCACTCCTACTTGACTATCGCCCGGAGCTGGATAACGACTCGGAATCTTTGGATGAAGATGAGACAGATGGCGTAACTGATGATGATCAGTCGGCCAGCTGCGGCATAGTTTTCGGCGAAGATACTCAATCATTTGGCGGCGGCCAGGTACAGCAGTACAATCCAGGCCCTGAATGGTCTGAACGTTCCACAGAAGATCTTTCTGAGACCAGATCGGCTACAAATGACAGTGATATCTTCACGGACGACAGGTCGCGATCCATGGACGCCGGCAGTACACAGCAAGCGGCTGACGCTAACGTACATACCCTTTGTATCCAGATGTCGTTGTACCCAATGACATTGGCTCAGTACATATCGCGATCCCCTAGCCGCAGTGGTAGTCCTAGACACTGCTTCCACCTGGTACCCTCACTGCACATTCTCCTCTCCATACTCGCCGGCATTCGGTATATCCACAGCAAGGGCATGGTGCATCGGGATATCAAACCGGGCAACATTTTCCTGTCTGCCTTGGAAACGGAAAACATAGGGGGTTATTGCGACATCACATGCGTCACATGCCCAACTCAAGAACAAGACTGTGGGAGGTGGTTAAATCCACGGATAGGAGACTTCGGCCTGGTCACACAACTTGCGCACGGAGAGATGCCACCACTTTCTAAAGAAGCATACCGCAACTTATCCGACCACAAAACCCTCGGAATTTCCAAAGACGTTGGGACTGCATTATACCGACCTCCGAAATGGGACAACATACGCAACAGCGGGGTTCATCTTGACATATTTGCTCTCGGGGTTGTGCTGGTGGAAATGTTATGCCCCTTTGGGACGGTGATGGAACGGGCTGACACACTGAATAGCCTGCAGAAAGGGGACGGTTCATATCTATCAAGCGTCGAGAAACGGTTGGACGGAGAGGGCCATGGTGCTGACACGAAGGGCAAAGCACTGGAATTGGTCAGTGGCATGGTCCAGCTCGATCCCGCAAAGCGTTTATCCGCCATGGAGATTGACGATCTGGCCCGCCAAGTGTTGGCTTCTTGCGATGGCAAAACGGGGTAAACCCAATTACTTAACTGGTAAAATTACCCAATCAAGACTTCATGGACACGTTGAAGAGCATTGGGGTCCTGCAGTGTGAGGTGATGATGAGATCAGCTCTAGTGAACGGCCGTGATGACTCGGTATGTTCGGGAAGCCCCCGGTTTCTTTTCTTCCATGATACCGGGGCCTTATGCAATAATATATGGGTGCTCAAGTCACGATATGAACAGCGAGAAAACCGTCAGCCCGAGAGGACCCATTGTATGGAGGCACGAGAACAATAGTCGATACGGGGATGGCAACTGCAATCCACAATAGTCTGCCGATGGTCGGGCGACCCAAATATCCGTCCACCCCACCCCCGGATGTAGTTCCCCATCCCCCCATGACGGGGCAGCTTCCTCAACGTCACGCAAACAAACGTTGAGCAATAGGACGTCTTGGTTTCCGGCTTTCAAGGCCTGCGATCGCCAGGGGGCGACTTCTGCAGCTCCTTCTCCGCACCGTGTTTTGAATTTTTTAATTTTTTTTTGCAGATAGACCATTTAACTTTGGAGATCAACTCCAGGCACACATCTCGTCTTTTGTTTCTTCTCGTTCCCATCTCATGTTCTTCGTGTGTATTCACCTTCTAGCTCGTTAGCTACCCCAACTTCCCCCGCACAGCCCCCCCGCAAAGGCAACAATAGCATCACCATCACCAAACCACTCACACGATAATGTCTGCCAAGCACTTCATCAACGATCCCACGGCGCTGGTGAACACGGCGCTGCAGTCCATCACCTACACCAACCCATCCGTGGCGCTGGACGCCGAGAACAAGATCCTTTACCGTCGGCCCATTGGTGGTAGCAGCAGCAACAAAGATGAGCACCAGGTGTCGTTAATCAGTGGCGGCGGCGCCGGCCACGAGCCGTCGTTCGGTGCCATGGTCGGCGCCGGCCTGCTGTCTGCTGC
The DNA here is from genome assembly GCA_006508115.1 of Apiospora malaysiana. NCBI lineage: Eukaryota > Fungi > Ascomycota > Sordariomycetes > Amphisphaeriales > Apiosporaceae > Apiospora > Apiospora malaysiana. Next base: position 1,361,387 of record QUSE01000041.1, on the reverse strand, counting down.
GGTGTCGGGTACTATCTTTGCTAGCCCCAGCGCTGAGCAGGTGCGCAAGGCTATCATGGGCCGCGTCGACACGGGCCGCGGCGCCCTCGTCGTCGTCATGAACTACACGGGCGACATCCTGAACTTCGGCATGGCCGTGGAGAAGGCGAAAGCCGCGGGGCTCGAGGTCGACATGGTCGTCGTGGCCGACGATGTCGGAGTCGGCCGCGCTAAGGGCGGCAAGGTCGGCCGCCGCGGCATTGCGGGCACCGTGCTCGTACAAAAGATTGCGGGCGCACTCGCGGCGCAGGGTCGCAGCTTGCAGGAGGTTGCCAAGGTCGCCCGCTTGACGGCGGCGAACCTCGTGAGTGTGGGTGCCAGTCTCGAGCACGTCCATGTACCAGGCCGCGCACCTCCGGACCCCAAATCCAAGGAGAGTCTGGGCTTTGATGAGGTCGAAGTCGGCATGGGCATCCACAACGAGCCTGGCTCGGGCCGCGCCAAGGTGCAGCTCCCTGAACTGGTGAAAACCATGCTTTCACAGCTGCTGGACCAGAGCGACTCCGATCGCGCCTTCCTCAATGTCAACTCCAATGAGGTGGTGCTGCTCGTCAACAACCTAGGCGGTGTCAGCCCCCTGGAACTAGGTGGCATTACGGCCGAGGTCGTCGGGCAGCTTGGGGAGCAATGGGGCATCCGACCTGTGCGGATCCTCTCTGGCATTTACATGACCAGCCTGAACGGCCTGGGTTTCAGCATTTCACTTCTGAATGTGGTGAACACAGACATCGGCGGCCCTAGCATGATCCAACTTCTGGATGCCCCCTGTGAGGCGACGGGATGGGCGGCTCCTATCAGAAAGGAAACATGGGAGGCCAAAAACGAGGCGACCAGAGATGACAACACGGCTCTTGGAGGAGAAACCAAACCGAGCGGACTGAACATCGACGCGGCGCTCATGAAGGAAACCTTGACTGCCGGTCTTAAGGCCGTGATTGACGCCGAGCCGGACGTGACGAGATATGATACAGTCGTCGGCGATGGAGACTGCGGCATTGGCCTCAAGAGAGGCGCTGAAGGTAAGATTCATCCACCACTTACATGTTCCATTATGGCGCTGACATTCAACCCCTGAAGGAATCCTTAACCATCTTTCCAAGACCAAGTTGACCGGAGACGTTATCCTGGATCTTGCCAGTATCGTCTCGGTGGTAGAGGTGGACATGGACGGCACCTCCGGCGCCATTTACTCCATCTTCCTGAACGCGCTTGTGCACTCGCTTAAGATGTTCGCCCCTGGAAACGGATCAGACGTTCAGATCTGGACCGGTGCTCTGAACCAGAGCTGCGAAGCCTTGTCTAAGTATACCCCGGCTAAGCCTGGCGACCGCACACTCGTTGATGCCCTGTACCCCTTCGTAGAGGTCCTAGGCAAGACGGGCGACCTGCAGAAGGCTGCTGAGGCGTCCAAAGAAGCTGCTCTAGGTACGAAAGGTATGAAAGCTAGTCTGGGCAGAACCGTCTACGTCGGTGGCAGTGGGTTCGAGGAGGTCCCAGACCCTGGAGCTTGGGGTCTGGCGTGTTTCTTCCTCGGTCTGGCTGGACTGAAGCCAACCGAAGAAGGATGGGATGTCATTTGAAGTGTTAAGCAAGCATATGTATAGGGATATCCGGGGAAAATGGCAAGAATATGCAGGCTATTGAACACAAATGATGTTATTGGTATCTTAGCAGCAGCGATGTCTTCATCCCCATTAACCTGGGTTTATAATCAACCGCCCGTGGCGGCGGCTTCCTGTAAATGCAGCTATTTTGTTTGCCCGCTTCTAGCCTTTCTTCTGCCTGCCACGACGAGTACGATTTCCATGCACTTCTTCTTCTTCTGTCTTCTTCATATGGTCGGCTGGCGGAGAGCTTCTGCAAACTGTGATATTTTCTTCTGTCTCCGCTGGAAATCCAACATACCAACGCCTGGCATACAGAGTGCCAATGAGTTCATCCCATTCATAAGCGCTTCTTCCTTAAGCGAATCATCTTGGCCATTTCTTAGTCCGCCCTTTAACTGAGGAGCACCAAGATAACAGAGTCGCCTCTCAAGAACCTGTAAAGTTTCAAAAGTTAGCCATACGTTTTGATACCCCGACGTGTATTTCGACAAAGCAGGCCCCGGATTGCATCCCCAAGAGAACAACCAAAACGTTCGCCTCTTTCCCCACCATCACGCCCCCATAAGAGTGCATGACGGACGTAGGAAGAAAGAAAAGAAAGAAAGAATAGAGCACAGAACGTAAAACGCACATTTTGCTGATAAACCGGTCCTTGTTGACGGGGCGCCCCTTCTTGCCGTTGGCGAGACGCGGCGTTTCGGTCCACATCTCCTTGACGTTCTCAAGCACCATGTTGCAGTGGCGGTCGAAGGCCTTGACGCGCGCCAGGAGCTTGCGGTTGTTGCGGATCGAGATCAGGACCTGTGTGTGGCTGCGCACCGCCGTCTGGAGGATCGAAAGGGGTCCCGCGCTGAACTCATGTTCCTCGAGCTGTTGGATTTCGTATTCCCTGTTATCGTCATGTCATGTCAGTATGAAGGATACGGTCGAGCGAGCGAACGGGTAGCTGGGTTGGGCTGGGTTGGGCTGGGTTGGCGGTGGGTGTAGGTGTAGGTGTAGGTGCGCGTACGTTAACTCATTGCGAGGCCTGGTGAGGAGTTCCCTAGAGAGAAAGGTATTAGTTTTATTGCCTGCCAGCTGCATTGCTGGAGTGATGGTGATGCTCACTGAATTTTAGCGTCCGCCATCTTGAGTGGTGGTGCTGGTGTCTGGGTAAATGGTGGTTTGGGAGGATTGCTGAACGTGGGACTTTATCGCGAACTCGCAAGGCTGAGAGGTAGAAAGCTACCGCCGCCAGTGCAGTACCGAAATCTCGAAAAGCTTCGGTGAGCCACTGGGCTGGCAGCTAGGCCGCTGAGGCTTTGCGTGTGATTGGTGGCTCACCGAGAGCCCAGCTATCGGTCTTTTTGGGGGGTGGGTGGGGCTTCCCAAACGCCCAATCCAATCCAATTCCATTCGCGACCGACCGAACCTCCGTCAAATCCTGGAGCTCAATTGGGAAGATTTTAGGCCGAGAGGGCTAGTAGTTGGGAAAGCTTCTATGCGTGTGCAAACGATCGGTATTTCGGGACATGGGATACGATTCGCGGAGTCCAACAGGATAATTTTTACCTCGGTTGTCGTCCACCGCATCCTACCCCTCGCCTGATGCGCACTATCATTCTACCACATCCCCATGCGCACTGAGTTCTCTCCAGTCCCTCTATAAATGTCTTTCCGGGTCCTCCTAAGCCGGGCTGGGTCTGCGGCTACGACGGCCTCTTCGCCCCTTCGATGCAGAATGCCTTTGAAAGCTAAGATCCTCGACCCGCGTCTTGCACCCAGAGCCCAGGTACGTACACGGGCGCAATAGCTGTCATGTCGTGGCAGGGAACTAGCCACTGATTTATGCCCTGGTATACAGATGTCTACGAAGGTGAACCAAGTCATCAAAGAGCTCCCCGGCGACGAACCCGAAGATGTCCTGTTCAACAACCTGTACGGCCTACGGACCGTCGAGCTGAACCGGCCGGCCAAGTACAACGCCCTCAACGGATCCATGATCCGCAAGATCATCCCTCGCCTGGTAGAATGGGAGCGATCGGATATGGCCAACGTTGTGGTCATGAAGGGCGCCGGGAAGGCTTTCTGCGCAGGCGGCGACGTTGCTGCGCTGGCCGAACTGAACAAGCAGGGCGCTGAGGGGCAGAAGAAGTCCACGGACTACTTCGCCCTGGAATACAAGTTGGACCACTACATCGCCACATATCAGAAGCCCTACATCGCCTTCATGGATGGCATCACCATGGGCGGCGGTGTTGGCCTTAGCATCCATGCCCCCTTCCGAGTCGCTACGGAAAACACCGTCTTCGCTATGCCCGAGACGACGATTGGCTTCTTCCCCGATGTTGGCGCTTCGTTCTTCCTCCCGAGGATGGCTGGCTCCATCGGCACATATCTTGCCTTGACGAGCGAGAAGTTGACGGGCGCAAACGTCTTCTACTCTGGAATCGCCACACATTACCTCCACTCGACGAGCTTGCCGATCCTCGAATCGCGTCTGGCCGAGCTTCGTTTCCGGGACTACGATAGCATGGAAATGCGACTGAAGATTATCGAGATGACCATTGAGGAGTACGCCACTGGTCTACCGCCTCTGGACAGGGAGCCCATCATGCTGGGCGGCGAGATCCGCAAGGCCATCGACCGCTGCTTCAGCCAGAGGACTGTACCCAACATCATGACCGCTTTGCAGCAGGAACAGGGCGTCACCAAGGAGTGGGCGGAGAAGACACTGAACACCCTCCACCAGCGCTCCCCCACTGCGGTGCACGTGGCCCTGAGGCAGATGCAGGTCGGTCGTGACTGGAGCATCGCCGAGACTTTCGAGCGGGAGCACCAGATCGCCGCCCGCTTTATGCAGCACCCCGACTTCGTCGAGGGTGTCACAGCGCAGCTCGGGAAGCCCCGGCGGACGCCCGCCTGGCAGCCCGCTACGCTGGAAGAGGTGCCTGCGGGCGGTTCCATCTCGGAACCTTTCTTCCTCACTAGCGGCCCGGGCGCGCCCAAGAAGCTCCAGCTGATGGTTGACCGTGACAGCTACGATGAGTATCCCCACGCCTACGTCGGTTCCCCGTCGGAGACTGAGATTGAGCTCTTCGTGAAGAACAGCACGGCGAACCGGAAGCAGATCGTCGAGGAGTTTGTCCAAAGAAAGAGAGGCCGACAGGGTATCAAAGCCATTGTCGAGGAGGTCCTGGATCGGAAAACGACCAGGGGTGAGGACGGCGTTGTATCATGGGTGGCCAGCAGAGAATAGAGAGGGAGTTGGAGAGCAAGCATTATCCTTTGTACGATAAGGGGTAATTCAAACATGTATACTACTAGAGAAGCCACCGGAGAGCGGATGGATGCTTGTAGACTCTATGTACACATGTCGAATACCATATGATGTTACGATAGCATCATCTACGTCCATAGACGTATTATATTTGCATAGTCCTCAGAATACAAATAGTGAAGCACAAGTTTCTCCTACCAAAATGCTGGCAGACATTGGATGTAATTCAAGGAAAACGGTCAAGTTGAAAATGTATATTCATCCAAAGATATAATGCAGTGGAAACCTGCCTGGTTCATTTCAGACAGAAATAATTGGACTAGCCATCAGCAGCATTGGAACTTACAGCAAAGGCCAGTTTTATGGCCTATTTGATCGATTACTAGACTTTTACACGACGACTGAAAGAATGTCTAATGTCGCGCAGAAGAGGCTACTTTTTGAAATTACAGTGCACAATAGTCACAAGACAAGACCTACCTTGCATCGTCGGACATCATGGATCACGAAAGGGAGGCGCTCACGGGACGACAAGTACAGATGCTGAGCACTGAACTTGGCGCCACGTGAGCTGAAAGGAACATCTTGCGCCCACAGGGGGTCAGAGAGTCTTGGGACACTTCTCAAATTGGCAATCAATCTAAACTAGTAGAGACACCTTTCGCAAGAAGTTGTTGTCCGCTGATCAGGACTTTTTGTCCATTGACCAGGGCACGAGGAAAGCGACCATATCCACCTCGAGTTGGTTTTTTTCCGCCTCGAACTGTGCAAGAGCGGCCGTCGGCTAAGCGACGGGGGTGGTCGTGGGCTTGCTGCTTAATTGTTTAAGAGCGTCGGACGTCTTTAACGGCGGTCGTTGAAGCGGCGGGGGCGGTCGACGGACTGCTGCTGCACCACAGGGACAACGTTGACGGGCAGAGACTCGAACTGAAGAAATTCATTAGATACAATAAGTTATCCAGAATGGGAAAGAACAAAACTTACGCCCATGTGCTTAAGCATCTCCTTGGTCTCCGAGTCGATATCGAGCTGGCCGCTCTCGGACAGCTGGGCGAAGTCGAGGGCAGAGATCTCGGGAACGTATTGATCCTTGCGGTCACGCTCCTCCTCCTGAAGCTTGAAGGAGATACCGCGGACGGGACCACGCTGAATACGTCTCATCCTACGCGAACGGGTTAGCAAAAGCAACCCAGCAATGATTGAATTGTAAAATGGGGAACGAACAAGTGAGTGACATATCCGGCAATCTTGTTGCGGAGGCGCTTGCTGGCAATGATGGCAACCTCGTCGCAGAGACGCTTGTTGACCTCGAAGTCAACTGTCAGTCTCGGGTAGTGCTTCTCAATCAGCACCTTGGCGGACTTCTTCACGGTCTTGGTGCGAACTCTACCCATCTTTGCGGCTGTTGTCGAAGGGGAATCTGTGTGGTGTTGTGGTGGCGGCTCCGGGGTTGGGAATCAGTGAAGGGAATTGAAGTCGTAGAGGAATGGCTGATAAAAAAAGGCCAACTGTGGGTCGAAAGTTGCAGGCCCAATGGCGGGAAAAAAGCGTAGTTGTGGGAAATTCTAGGGCTGTTATTGATAAGCTCCTTATCAAGAATGTGCCAAGAGAAAGTCGGTACGTACCTTCCTTCCCAGTTCTCGTGCTCATTCCGACTGCAGCCGCCCGGCCCCACACACGTATCAAGGCGGGGGCTTCCTTGATTATCATGCGATCCCCCAGCTTGATACAGTACCCACTCGGGCCCGTCAATCTAGCCAATAGCATGTCATTGAATCGGGCGAGCAGGAGCAGGCTGGCAGGCCTCAAGTGCACGAGGTACCTCTCCTCTTGTACCTTTTTTTTTCAATTAAGCTGGACGTCACCAAAACGCGGGCTCGTTTCCCTTGGAACGCCGGACGCGTCTCGTGTGCCTCTAGAGCTCTAGCCCCCCGACGCGGTACCTGCACTTCGCTAAAGATTCGCGTTGCCCACTTTGTACCTCCGGCCCAGCAACCGACTTGATTCCCTTTACAGTCGGGTTGAACTTCTTCACCTTCTTTCTTTTGCTTCTCGAACCATTTCATTAAACCAGTTCAGATTTCACCCATTCTTCGAGGCCAGAGTTGCTCGTTCTGCGACATTTGTCCCCGAGGGCAAATGCACCGCAATTAGAAGTGTTCTCTTGTTGGTTTCCTGTTTCTTGTCCCATTCCCCTCTCGGACTATTCTCACATTTCATCCTTTTGTACATACTTTGGCCTTTTTCCGCGTTCGCGTCCAGCCCCCCAAGGAGGAACAAGACAAACCATACCAATACGCGTCACGACTTACGACCATGCCCACGAGGTATTCAAATACCCATTGAACCATTCTATAATCACATACAACGACCTTTGCGGAATTCTTGGGTGAATTTCCGATATAGGCATCGTACGAGCCCCTTGTAACCTGCTTGGAAGTGACCTCATTTTGGTCTCCCACTTTATCATGGCCAACGCCAACAATGCCGGCTGGGCTCCCCCGCCCAGCGAAACTGGTGATTCGGGCATGCAAGTGAAGGCAATGGGCTGTACGAGAACATCCTTTTCTCATGGTGGATGGAGCTGTTGCTGACTATCTCACAGTGAAAGTACATTACACTTTCGATAAGGACAGCTCAGTCAACTGTCTAGCTCGATGGGCTCCCATCCTGCACATCCAGACCATACCAATCGACGAGAGGAATAGGATTGGCCTGGTCGATCTGCAGACATGCCTTAAGGCCGTCTATCACTACAGCCCGGAGTTAGCTGACGATAAAGACCGGGACTACACCATCTACGCTTTCGACTACTCGGAGCCTGACACGCCATTAGTTGGCCAAGGACTACTCAGCCGGGCTATGCAAAACAACTCGGAAGGCAATTCTCAGTTTGTGACTGGTCGTGTCACGAAGAACATGCTGGCGATTTTTGGCAATGGAATCAGCGAAACCCTCGAGGTCAAGCTCAGGCTCACTGCCGTCTCGAGAGCCCCCCCACCAGCCCCGGCTCCTGCTCCAGCGCCCGTCCAGAACCAGATGCCACACCTCCACCGATCGGCATCGACCATGTCCGAGAATACTGAGTGGAACACGTACATGCAACAGAACACCAGCTTCAACCAACAGACTAGTAATTCAATGGCCTCGTCTCCCGCATTGGCTCCAGCTCGACCTTTTAACTCGTCGTATGAGACGAGGAACGACTACGCGGGACAAGGCCAGAGCTTCCACAGCGCAGCCAGTCAACCTGGGAGCCGCCCGGGCTCGGCTGAACCAAACTTTCAGGGTTCCAACTCGATGATAAGCGATGGATTGCCGCCTGTGGCTGCGCCAGCTCAAGCTCAGATGCAACTTGATTCGACAGGCCCGTCGAAGCCAGCGAATGTTGCTAGCAAAAACGCGTCCCGTCCCTCGTCGAGAGCCTCCTCCAAAGCTCCCACTGGCAGGCCACGAGGTCGTCCCCGGAAGAAGCCTGCCGCCGTTGAAGGTAGTACCTCGGGTTATGAAGATGGTACCGATGCAGATGATGGACCTGGTCCGAGAAAGCGAGCCAAGATTACGCAGGTCGAACGAAGCAACAGCGCAACCTTTGGCTCGGCTCCCGACTCCCTTCGAGTTGCTGCCAGCACCTCGGGCTCGATCCGCAATTTCCGTCCTATTGGGGCAGGTGGCGATGCAGCGAACGGATCGCACATGCAAGAAGTTCCAAGGGCACCTACGCCAGTACCCGAAAACCGCAAAAGCTTTCCTTTATCGAGATCCGTAACCCAGAGTAATCTGAGACAGCAATCAACGAGCGCACAAGGCCAGGCTGGGTCGTTTTCAGGATCATTCAACGAGTCGAATCGATCTACGTCTCAGGCACTAGATGCTCGCTCCCCTGTTGATTCTCTTGCGCCTTCACCGGCTCAGACTTATAGCGATGGGCCCAGTCCCGGTGATATTGGGTCGTCTCCTCCCGTACCTCGGTCTCGTCTGTACAGCGCCCAGTCTAGTCCAGCACCGTCGAGTCCGATTTTACCGCCGATGCCAGTACCGCAGCCCGACTCCGGTTTCATGAGTGGTGGGTTCGAAGACCCTCGTCTGGATGAGGAACAAACCACTAAACCGGCTACTGAAGCACCGCCAGCCCCGGTTGTAGCGAAACCGAAACCGAAGCGAAGCCGAGCTAAAAAGAAGCAGCCTCTTAAATCCGATAATCTGGTCATGTTCAGCGAGACTCCGGGACCGCCCGAGCTTCTCCCCAAGACGTCGATATACAACCCGCCCCATCCACCCAAAGACTCGCAAAAAGCCCCTCGTGTGCAGCAGCCGCCTATGTCAGAACCGAATCGATTCCATCCCTCTGAGCCGACTCCGGTGCCTAGTGAGATGAAGGAAGGCGATAACATGCCTCAGGGAGGGAGCATAGGACAATATCAAAACCCTATGAGACATGAATCACGCGAGCAATTTAGCCTACCTCCTCGTCCTGAAAGCGTCGAGGCCACTGAGCATCCGGTTGCTGTGGAGCAGACTACACCTACCCAGCATTCTACAACCCAAGCAACTCTAGTTCCTGAAGACCCTGTGTCGCCCGCTATTGCCACACCGCAAGAGATTACTGATCTTGAGCGGGTGTTAATGGGTGACTTGAACGATGAGCACAATCTTATGGAGACGATGAGCATGGAGCTTACCCCAAGACCTCTGGAGGATCTCACCCCTCGGGCTGCTGTGGAGCGTTCCCAAGAGGACCTTACCCCCCGGGCTGTGGAGGGTTCTCAAGAGCGCGACATGGCCTGCAAGGTAGAACGTGTCGATTGCTCAATGGAACCACCTTCGTTCCCCAGGTCGAGTGTGGAGGGCACAGCCGAGCCTGAACTCCCCCCACCGTCCATACCAGCAAGCGACCCCGTATTCCCTATGTCATCGACGGAGACCATGATGCCATCTGAGCCGGCACACCCACAAACCGACATGGTTGGACCTCTCGATTCACGATCGAATAAGAATTACGTGAAAAAACAGGCTATCAAGCAAAAGCTGGAAGAGGCGATTGCAAAGGGCCAGACACCGCCGTTTTGCACTAACTGCGGAGCCATTCAAACGCCTACGTGGCGCAAGATTTGGAAGCAGGAGCATGAAGGGGTGCCTGAATACCACGAATACTCTGAGAAAGCTGGCTGTGTCACGGCCATCAACATCCTGGAGAGAGGCGAGGATGGAAAGCCCATTCGTTACGAGATGGTCAAGAAGGCATTGGCACCCAGTGAGATCAAGGCTCACTGGCGAGAGGTGCTGCTTTGCAACCCCTGTGGTATTTGGTTTTCGAAATGGAAAGTACCAAGACCGCAAGAGAAGTGGGATAGGGACCAGAGTCGCTTGTCCCAGGTGCGGAAAAAGAGACCCACCGGAAGTCAAGGCAGCCGGCCTAAGAAATCGCGTTCCAAGAGCGATGGCCAGATGAACCTGACATCTGACGCTGGACTTCTTACAGATCCGCTGGGCCCCCCTGAGGATGCCGATGACGCTGTCATTTTGATTGCTGAGCAGAATGTGCCGAACGGGGTCGTGCAACAAACAGTGAATACAAAGCCCCCTGGGTCTACTCATTCGCAAGCGTCGACACATTCTAAAGGCCGTGGTACACCCGGTAGCCCCATAGCCGTCGACGATGGTGAGATGGGCCTCACCCGTCGCCTACTCTTCCCTTCGCCCAGGAAAGATGGCCAGCAGAAGGTGCTGGGCGAGGTCACTATTAACATTGTTCAAACTACGCCGGAAACCGGTATCTCCAAAGCCCGGATAGGAGAGGGCGAAAAAGAGAATGATACACTCACTCCGAACGACCATGATGACGATATGGTTGGTCTTTTCGGCACACCAGCTCGTCCGTCCACGCCACCCCCCAAATCGGGCAAAGAGGGACCGTTCAAGACGCCCACGGCTGCCACCCCAAGCCACCGACCGATCACTAGAAGTGTTACGAAGTCGATCCGATCGTCGAGGTCGCTGCACCGTTCGATGCAGTCGCCGAGCCAAATGGTAGCAAACTCGATGCTGCAGCTGCAACGCACCCCCACGAGAACCCCACGGTCTACGCAACGCCGTTCCCCCAAGCACCCGATCCCGGGCACCGTGCCGGCGCATCTCATGCTGGAAGAGCTCGGCCCCTTCAGCTCGCCCTTCACCAAGTCGATCAACCAGCTGCTGTCCGAGGCTAATGACTTCATGGCTCCTGCTTCCGGCGTCGACGAAGGGTTCAACCTGGACCTGGGCCACCTCTCCCACGAGGGCGATGAGCACCACCACATGATGGGAGGCAGCGGTCGGTTTGACTTTGGCAGTTTCCTCAGCACCGACGGTGCCATGCCCAGCTCGCCGCCATCCATGTCACACATGCTTTCTTCGTTTGGTGGTCATCTGGGCGACGACCCTAACGACCTCTGGAAGAACCTGGATACCATGTAGCTCAACGGTGCCGAGCTCTATCTATCATTTTGATCTCTGGGAAGGTGTATCTTCTGGAGTTGGAGGATGTGATATCCTATCGGTTGCTTCATGTGACGACGGTTTGGGTTTCTGCTTATGTGAGTGCATGCACATAAGCATTGTTATAATGATGCCAATGACCAAATGAGTGCTGGTTTTTTTATATTTAGAAGGAAAAGGAGCGTTTCTGTTGTTTATGGTATATGGCACAGCACGGCACTACTAGTTGCTGTCCTGCCCATTTCAGGCTGCCTGTGAAAGAGGAGCTGGTTGGGTTTTGAGAAAGCCTTGTCTTTTGGCGTTTGATACCTGAAGGGACATGGGAGAAGTCCTGTTTGTTTGCACAGCTTTTTCTTTTTCTGTGGCAATAGCGATACCCGCAGTAGTAGTAGATTCTCGAATAATTGTTTCAGACACCTTGCCTTCTATTTAATCATGTGAAATGCGATATATGGAACATGCACTTCTCACTGAGAAGCTGATTATACCGACAGTATTGTATGAAAAGAAGTTCTTTCACAGTCAAGGGAATGACGGAAGGCAGAAAATGTGAAAGGGAGCACAAACATTTGGTTGGCATATTGTGAAATTGTATTGCCGTGATCTCTATATCCAACCCCTCGCTAATGACCCTGCTATCTAGTAGGGATACGATTATTTATAATGTCATAAACTCCGAGCCCAATGCTTAACTTGATGAATCCCAATACACCAAGATGGGGGTTCTTTTCCCCTTCTTTTCCCTTCGCTGACTTTAATACACTGACGCTTCACCCCGATCCATCCATCACACATGTTTCTTTTCACCAGCTAGCTGAGCTTTTCAGCCTGATTTCAACCAGCTGATAAAAGGAAGCTTGACCTCACTCTATAATAAGGGACTGTTGGATGTCGTGCGTCCCAGATGCGGTGGCTGATCAGGCGTCGGGTGGCTCATGGCCATCATGTCCTCCTCTGACGTTGTCCGGGCAAGGGGGCTCCGTCCCGGGGTCGGTCCTGTGGGGGCCGCAAAGTAGCCTGCCGGGTAGGTCATACCACCCGCTTCGCCCTCGGGCGTTGATGCGGCCGTCTTGTCTGTGTCGTAGCCGTACTGTTGCTTCATATACGATGGTGCAGGAGAAGTCGTGCGCGATCCGTTGTGGTAGCCACCCGGCGTGCTAGGGCGTGACATGTCCGCCAACGACTTGCTATACACGCTGCCGTTGTCTGCCGCTTGGTCGGCAAAATCGGCACGGTTGCGGAAATGTTCGAAGTCCATTTGGGAGTCGCTGACGAGCTCGAATGGCGCGGCGGATCCGGCGGCGACCCCGGGTTTGGGCTTGGCCATGGTCTGCATTCGGTACGAGTCACCGTAGCCAGTGTCGTCATCGAAACCAGTATCGAGGCGGCCACGGTAAATATCCTTGAGGATGTGCTGGGCTCGGGAGTGGACCATGGGGACCATGAGCTTCCGATAAAGAGCCGGGTGGCCGAAGCGAACGCCCACCTTCTCGTGTTTCGATCTCTCGTGGACCACGTCGTCAGCCATCTTCTGCTTGTCGCCCTTGCTGTAGTAGGTCTGGTCGTCATCGAATACTTTCATGCAGTATATCTTAAATCCAGCCACAACTGCAATCAGTGGGATCATCAGGTAAAACTGGACTCGCGTCTCTCTTCTAGCATAAACGAAAATTGCGCAAACAATGTTGGCAAGCATAGTTGCAGAGAGGACTCGGTTGACAATCATCTGCCAGAATTCACCTCCGGACTCGTGCTTAGTGACAAAAACGTACATAAGCAGATACTTCTTCATATAGGCATCGATAGTGAAGTAAAATGCGGTTACGGGGAGAACCAGTGGTTGGAACGGGGCGAATATGAGCGCAATGGTGATGTAGAAGAGGAAGTTGTTGTAGTACGAGGCGTAGTCAAAAGGAGGCGGCGCGGTCAGCTCGATCAATTCCCGTGGGGTGGGGTTGGTGAGTGTACGCTGTAGCCATCCCTTGGCCAGCTTGGCCAATTGGGAGATATCCAATGCTGCGCCGAAATTGCGTTGCATCAAATAGTTCAACCAAAAAGGTGATACGTCGCAAAAGGCACTCATGAGGTTTTGCCCAGGCTCGGTGACCTTGATAGCGGTCCAAACGTCCAGGTTGTCAGCTGCCTTTGCCTTCATGACAGCCGTGCCATACTTCCATCCAGCTGAGAAGAGGGAGAAGACGATGAGGTTGTTGAAGATAAAGAAGATATAAAGTTTGTGAGCAACATGTCTTTCTCGTTCTGTCTTGGAGTAGTTCCCGGCATAGATGGAGAGGCGGCGGAAGATGACGGGAAGGAGCATATAGAACAATGTCGTGACCAAAGGTGCTAGGATACCTTGGAGCGCACCCCAAGTCGTAGGATGAGCTGCAAGCTCGTCCTGGAAGGCGGGCCATACTGCGCCTAGCTTGGATAGATCGGCCAGGAAAACAGCAATGAGGGCGTTAGGAACGGTCCACACCGCTGTCAAGACCCCGAACCAGACATTGTTCATGAAGTTCCTCCAGTTTCGGGTCTTCTTGTCAAGGGGGAGGTTCTTCCATATTAAGTCGCTGGGTCGAGGGGCAAGGCGGAGCGTTGATCCTTGGGGGTTCTTGTTCCTGGCGGCATAAGCCAGCTCGTGGGCCTGGTCAACATTCGGAAAGCTGACAAAGCCGTACGGAAGCACCTCCCGGTTTCCAACGGCCTTTCTGGCTTCGTGGATCTTGGCTGCGAGTTTTTCGATCCGGGAGGTCAGGTAGTCGATGGCATCGACCTTGGAGCCAGGGGCGAATGCTTCATCGCCTTTCTGCGCCTTGCACATTGGTCGCTTAGCCGGCAATTTGTCTGGGTTCTTCAGGTACTTGGAAAGCACCGCTTCCAACTCCCGGACCGCCTCTTCGTGATTTTCGATGAGTTCTGGGAGCCCTTTGACACTGCGAGCAATGATACCGGTCGGGTCGCCTTTCGTATCGACCTCATCCGCCAGTCTCGCAACGCCTTCGTCAGAGCGGTAAGATTTCGGGATATCAGTCACCATTAGTGTTCGGGCGAACAGGCTGTTCTGGTAGTCGGAGCTATCAAAGTACTCGCGGCGTATACGAGTCACACTCCTATAGCTCAACCACAAGAAGAAGCAGATGACCATGTCGAAAACATACGAGGTGATAACGTGCGCCCACACTACCCTCCCTGCTACAGCGTAGGGCGAGAACTTCATGAAGGCGTTGGTGGGCTCGTCGGACTTCGTCTTCCCGTTCTCGATGATATTGAGCGGGATATAAACGCTGCAGCCGATAATGGATAGAATGATCATGATGTTGCGAGACATCTTGATGAAACGGAGAAAGATGGTGGCATCCTGACCAATCTTCTCGACGAGTACTTGATCTCTCGTCTTGACCACCGGATTCACCCAAGCAAAGACACCGTTTGTCAGTGGCGGGGGAGCTTTCTCGCCCTGAGTATGCTTTAACCTGGGGGCGTAGACCGTCTTGTTGTATGGCCGTAGAAGACAGAATATGAGAGCAAACAGAGCCGCTGCGCCTATGGAATAACCGAAAGAAGACCAAAACGCGTTGGTGGTTAACTGTAAGCAAAGTCAGTGGCGGTTGTCTAGTGATCTTGAAGGGTATAGTACGACGCACTCTAGTATTAAAAGGATTCTGAAGGTACTGCAGAATGTCTTCGGCGCCGTTACGGGGCAAGAGCCCGGGTACCGATGAGCCCGCCATGGTATAGGATGGAAGTGAAGCAAAGAAAAAAGCGATATCGACAAGGCGATGCACAAACAACGCAGAAGAAAGAATGGCTGTTGCCAGCTCTCGAAGAGCAGCGAAGTTCTCAGCCCGAGTTATACGTGTGTGTATAATACCAGCCCTATGTGTGGTCTCCAGGTTTTGGTTTCCAAGATTGGGATCTGACTTGGAAGTCTTGTCTCGATGACGACTCGAGTGGATTAGGTAGGTTACGCTGGCAACAAGTCAAGAGAGATATTTTTTCGACTTGCTCGATTTTGGGGTCTTTGTCTCTTGCTTTCTGACTTTCCTCACAACGCAAGTGGCTATGCCGGCGCCAACGTACTGTGGGTCAAACGAAGGCACGGAAAGAAGGTACCCAGTAGCGACGGGAGAAAGAGAATGCGATATAAGAGAATAAAGAATCAAGCGAGTGACTGCAATACAAAGACTGCTCTATACACAAACAAATATGCAAAAGGGGAAAAAGCTATGCCTATGACCAGATCAACCGGGGGAGAGAAAAAAAACAAAAGACCACTGTAGAAGATAGATAGCGAGGGTTACGGGAAGCGGACATGACTCCTTCCTTCCTTCCTTCTTCCATTCTCGTCCAGGCACCGTTCCCCTGACATCTGGGCGTAACTGCAATGGGCGATTTTTCGTTTCGGCCAGGAGAATGGTAGGCTGGCCGGCACTGTCGTTGGCTTGCATTGGTGGCATTGGTGACATTGGTGGCAGTGGCGTTCAGGACGGTGGACCCCAACAAGTACGCGGCAGGGTCTATTTGTGGCAGCGACCCAGTCAACCAGTATCTGATACGAGCTGGGCCTACTGGATCTTCCTGGGACCAGAACTGGGACCAGAACTGGGACCTTGCAGGGCCCTGGATTTGGCCATTCCAGAGCTGCGTGATTGGTCGCTCCATAAATGCGACCGATTCATTCGTTGACACCACGCGAGCTGAGGCAGGCATGCACTGCAGAACATGCTGAGGGTTCCTGGACCAGAAGCTGGACCAGTACCACGTAGTAGTAGCACTGAACCATCGGGATGGGCGTGGATGCGCACGTTGTTGCTTGTTTATCTCAGGGACGCCATTGCATGGCACACGGTGGTTCGAGATCCCAGCAATGCTTGCAATGCTATGCGTTTGTCGCCTGGGTGGAGACGTGCGGCTCGCACAAAGTCCGTTTTTCCGTGAAGTCAGCTCAACATGACTTTAAAACAGATTGGCCCAGGTTAAGTGAGCCAGTCGGCAAATATATCCGTGTCGTTTGAAGGTTCTCAATCGGTGAAGGCCGCTGGACCAAACAACTGGAGCCCACATACATACCAGTATGTACGGAGTACTACTAGTAGCCTACTGGCATAATACGTTTTACAGTGTGCGTTCGCCCTGGCTGACTGGCTTGATGGAGTGCGAGCGGCTTCTATTGGAATCTAGACAAGCCAGTGAAGCCACCAAAGGCCCTAGGCTGGCTGGCAAATCGTGGGCCTTGAGAGAATGTGGACAAAGTAGCAAGTAAACCGGGTCCCCTTATTCGTGTCGTTGTGACTTTCCCCCTCGATTCGTGTTCAGTGATCAATCGCGTTTTTATATTGACAATGTGACAATGCCTCGCCCCAGCGATTCACCTTGATTGCTCTGGACCGGGGTCGGCCTGTTCCCGATCGGCTGTCAACGCAATCCAGACTTGGCTGCGTACCTCGTCCGATCTCCCGATCCCGAGAGACCAGGGCATATCATACGAGCTGGAGGTAAGGGATCGTTCCCGCATCAAGGCACACGGGAGGACACAAAGTCAGGTCAGTAGACAAAGTGGTCATTTCGTCAATCGATAATATAAAGTGCCATGCTGGTCAACTAGTACTTGTTATTTATTTGTTCGCTTGCTCTTGCTGGCCATATACTGTAGCATTCTACCACTGCCGACTGCCTCCTGTTTCATTTCTGCCTTTGAGTTTTCGACCGATACGATACGTAAGCAAGTGATGTGTATCATAGACTTTTCTCGCTTCCATTCCTTGGCAACCCTGGCTCGCACGTCCGAGAGCCGCGACGCAGTTGACTGTTGTTCAAGATCAAGTAAGGAAGGAGCCCCAATTGGTAATCCGAGTCTATTTTCAGCCAGTCATCATCGCCCAAAGTTGGAGAGATCTCGGAGATCGTCACCGCTAACCCGCGAACAATGGTCATTGGCGCCAAGGATGACATAGGCTTTACATTTGCAGCTGCTCAACCCACCCCGCAAATCCGTTGAACGTGGACTGTCAATTGCCAACTGCCATTTGCCGTTTGCTTTGCTTGCTACTAACTACCCTACAGCTACCCTACAGCCAAACTGTCTCGCTTCCCATCACATTTGTCATCTCCCCTCAATTTCAATAGGTTCTCGGCCTCTGGACTGGAGTTAAGGCGCGGGTTACAACGCCGTCGTAAACCGAGATAGTAGCCGCAACGTGATCTGAGGATATGCCAATTCAGTGTATATAACACCATCTCATCGTCGCTGTGATTGTCTATTAAAGCTTCATTGAGATAAGAATCCAATGATCAGGCCCACCCTGGTATCAACACGACTGCTACGCAGCTGCACTGGCTTGTACACCAAACCCGCTCCGAGACGAACATTCGGCAATATGGCAACTGCCTATAAAATAAACATTACTCCCGATAACACCGGACTCTGGGGCATCCGGCAAACTGACCATGCCGCCCAAACAGCTACCGATCTACTCCAGAAAGACATGGACAAGCACCATGTCTTCTTTAACAAAGAAGGATTCCACGACCAGTAAATATATTTAAATACTGTGTGATATGTGACATGGTTACCACATACTTATACCCTTGATAGTATCAGCCATCATATCTTAGCCCTGTACGGCACGGGAGCCTCGGCCGAGGATATCCGCAAGGCCTTCGTCGAGAATGAAAGCTATCAACGTCCCGCCATGGAGCCGCGCAAGAACCTCTTCGAGGAGCTGCGCGACTGGGACAAGGCCAAGCAGCGCCTGGGCAAGGAGCAATACTACACCGACTGGCTCCTCTTCTTCGAGCATGAGATTGAGAGGTTGGGCGGATGGCAGAAGACGTTGTCCGAGTACATGTTCAAGGGGGATGAGCGGAGCCAGGATATGTTAATCAGGATGTATGCAGGTAAGAACCCAACGACGCTAATAATTGTTCCGTAGCATTACCATACATACGTTAGTAGTTGGGTTTGGCTGACAATACCGTAAAGGATTCCTACATCCCCTTATCCAGCTGATGTACGGTGTCGAATGGGACCAACCCGCCATCGTCGCCATGGCCCTGGCTCAGGCCTGCGTGCACCGCGACGAGCTGGGGCCCTTCCTCCTCGGCGCCGAGGAGAAGGCCCGAAAGTCGGCCCGCATGCCGATGCCGCGCATCGCCGACCTCCTCGAGGCGGCGGCGGGCAACGCAAAACTCCGCAATTCCCCGCGGCTCGATGACGGCAACAAGATCCGCGACGGCGTGCTCGCCCGCGCCTGGGACGAGGCCGTCGAGTGCACCGGCCAGGTCAAGGTCGCGCCCGACGAGCTCGCGGAGAGGACGGCCGAGATGTTCAACACGGCCATCTACGAGGCGTCGGCCGCAGCCTTGCGTCCAGGCAAGGACCCTAAATACGAGTTCTTCTTGATGTAAATCAATCTGATCTGACCCGATTCGATATAGTGGCGCCGTTCTTAGATGTATCATACGCTGACTATATTGCCCAGGCATCACATCACTTCGGCGCCAATCTTCGTCACCCTGAACAAGCAGGATTGGATCGCTACTGAGCACAAGGTCCGCATGCTCGAGTGGAAGATTCGGTTGGACATTGTCCAATACGTGGCACGAGGCAGCCCCAAGCTCTCGGTAGAGAAGATCGCGAAATATTTGCCCAAGGACGAGGTTATGTCGTCGTCAGCTGATCGTAGGTTCCATGTAGCCCCCTTTTTTTTGTCTAATTGGTTGAGATTCCATGATTATCTGACCAGTGCTGATTGGCGACACGTTATTCTAGAGCTTCTTCCTCGCTTGCACAGCCTCTCGGACGATGGCCACGTTATCAAGCTGTGGCGAGCCGTCGGCGTCGGCCGCAAGCTCAGCGAGCCCTACGAGGACCGGGACTGGCCGCGGATCAAGGGCAGCAAGCTCTGGGACCAGGTCTCCCACCTAATCGTGGATTCTGTCGAGGCGCCCGGCCCGCGCTGGGTCCGTAATGCCGGATTTGAAGAAGCCTGGAAGGTAAATCAAGCTCTCCACTCAGTTCATTCGACATGACAAGCTCACAATGAAACTACCGTTGTAGGATGTCCGGGATACTCCCAAGAACTGATGGATCCAAGCAAGCCCTTCAGGGCAATCTGGGCCTTGACGTTGAACCTGTGTGCGTGTGCAGCAACAAGAGGTGGCAAGATGGAGATAAGGGGGGGAGGGGTTTGTGTAACTCCCCGTGTATTAATACAGAGGCAAGAGGAAACTGGGTTGACAGGCAGATGGCCTCTCTGATGATTACTTTTAATACTTACTTCACTGACTACAATAGTTTCAATAATGTCATATTCGTCAAGGACGCCGATGTTTGGGAAGGGGTCGTCGGCCTGAGTCTGGCAACACCACACGTTACTTGCCCGCATTCAACAATGTCGCGTAGCACAGCATAACCATGTTGCCTAGATACCTAGCCTAATGTTCGGCTTCGACCTCGACTTTGTGTATTCGCTGCCCAGTGAATCATAATACGACGTGCTGTCGAAACAACTCGCAGTCCTTCTTCAGCTGATCTAAAACAGAGAGTTATAGTAACTAAAATCGCAGAAGATTCCCTCGCCTTATCATCATAATTTGATGTGGATTGAGGTCTCAAATAAGCGCTATGTTCAGGGAAGTCTTAGAGATGGTATTGATCACGAGCATGCCCAGACCAGATTCGTTGTTGTCAGCATTGCCATAGGTTACAATGCTGCGAGGAAAAGGAAAGGCAGAAGAAAATATATCTCCCTTGTCGTGTACACCATGGCGAATAGGCTAATTAAATGGTGCTCGACGAGGCTACCCCTGGCCTATCCCGAAGGCCGAATGCGAATACTCATCTTCCAAAATAGGAAGGGCTGCCCCCTCCCACGACACCCTCTTTGTCGGCATTTTCTATTCCCGAGAGTGTACAACGCGCAGAGATAATATTTATGAAACCCCCAAGGCGAGCTTCAGATGCCTGAACACCACTCAGCCTTGAGGGTGATCATTCAGCCCGCTGTTTGGTGGCGGCTTAGAATAGGGGCTGCTCGACGGGGCCGCTTACCAGGGCAAAACCGAAGCAGAGTGGTGAAAACAAGCCAAAGATTTTCATTTATATACTCCTTGGTCAGAGTCCGGCGAAAGCCCTGACTTCTTGGTCTTTCCCGGATTTTCCGAACTCTAGTCCCAGTTGCCGGCCAGCATTCCGTCGAACTAGCCGCCATTCCTTTCAGTAGAATGGTACTCTCAAAAGCAGTTCTTATATTAACATGTCTCGTCGCAGGAGGCTCGAGTCTGCTGGAAACCCTGTCCAGACGAGGCTTGGACAACCCTTCGCCCGAGAATTTCGTTCGACGGTTTTTTGCCACCGTGGCCGTGCTGGGCGACTATGTCTACATCGATGGCGGCGAGGTCTCACAGATGATCGGTGGCGTGCTGGATGCGAAGCATTCATCGTACTTAGGTTAGTCCTTATTAATATCGCCTATTGGACAAGGGAAGTGGAATCTATTCAGAACACAAGAAGAGGTGCTGTGACAGCTATTGATACTTCTCGTTACGGCTTGCTGATCTTGCGGCCTTCCCGGCTCCCAAATACAGTGAATACGACACTTTCCATCCCACTCTCGTCTTCCTGGTCTAACGCAACCGTGCATCTCCGGTCTATTCCTAAGTCAGCGTCTCTGCAGAACTCGCCCGTAACCTGGATCGACGATTCGACCTCTTCTTTCTACGAATGGGGCGGCTGCACGTGGCAAGGCCCCGCGGCCGACAACCTCATCTGGAAGTTCGCAGCGGACGGCCGAGGCGGCGGCGCATGGAGCCAGGTCACGCCGGCCAACATCGTGGCCTTCAACAATGCAGCGCGGCTTGTTTGGGCCAACTCCGCCACACAGGGGCGCGTCGGCTATGCCCTGGGCGGCGTGATCGACAGGAGTACCATGGTCACGGCAAACGGCAACTCCGTTACCTCGGGCTTGGTCAGTTTCGACCTTGACACTTTCAAGTGGGCCAACACGTCGAACAGCGCTGTGTTCGGGAACTATGGGTTTGACTCCGGGCGTTTGGAGTCTGTACCGTTCGGTCAAAATGGCCTGCTGATGCTCCTCGGAGGTGCCACCGTGTCGCTCACCAATATAACGGCCACCAAATGGGTTCGCTGGGATTCAGTCGACTTCGTTGATCCGCGCACGGGGACATGGTATACGCAGGCCACATCAGGAACGCGGCCGGGGTCAAGGGAGCATTTCTGCAGCGTGGGTGTACAGGGTCCCAACGGAACCTACGAGATGTGAGTTCACCTGGGACCACCTGCGTCTAGTAACACTCTGTCCCTACCTCATGGACAATCACTTGAGTCTCGAATTTACAAGCTGACCCGTCTGTAGCTTCATCTATGGTGGTATTACGGGCCAAGCTTCGTTTGCAACCACTGGCGACATATATGTGCTCAGCTTGCCAGGGTTTGTCTTCTTCAAGCTGCCCAGTCAAGGTACTCCGCGAACGGGTCATGCTTGTGCGCTTGTTGGCAAGGGGGGGAAGAAGCGAACACCGCGCCAGATGCTCAGCGTTGGCGGCACCAAAGGCTTCCGTGGGCAAGTCAATCACAATACCCCGGTGAGGGAACCTGACTCGTGGAAGCAGGGCCTGGGGGTTTTGGACCTGACTGAGATGGTTTGGAAAAGCCAGTATGATTCAGAGGCTGATCCATACGACACTCCTAAGATGGTCAAGGAATGGTATGCGCAAGGCGGGATTGATACAGTGAACTGGAAGAACAAGGAGATCAAGGCCATGTTCGTACCTGGTGTCAATAGTGGCACCGACAATGGATTTTCTCCGAATAACACCGGCGCGGCGCCTAAGAGTACTTCGACCTTTCCACCTGCAATGACGAGTAGCAGTAGCGGAACCTCTGTGAGTAATCCAGGCGGCTCGTCCAGCAGCGGGCCGAACCGTACATACGCTATCGTAGGTGGCACAGTGGCCGGCGTGGCGGGAATCGCGTTGCTCACAACACTGGTCTTCCTCTTCCTTCGTCGTCGCCGCGCTCGTCAAAAGCAGACTACCCAGCAAGAATCCGTCGCATGGTCCAAGCCAGAGTTATCCAGCGAAGAAGAGGTTTTGCAGCATCAGCATGTCTCGGCGGAGCTACACAGCAGCCACGGCTACTCGGAGCTGGGACCTTGGCTCCGTCACGAGATGCAAGGGTTATCTTCTGGCAGACCACCGTGGGTAAAGGAAGGATGCGGTGCCTTGGAGGAAATGTTTTAGGAGGCCATTGGCAGCATGTGCAAACTCACAAAATAATACTCCTATGATAATTATGGCAATAAATGTCACGTCCAAAACCCCAGGGCTCATTTATATTTATACTATAGCTAGACGAAGGCTTGGGGCACCAGGAGTATCCTGCCTTTATAGGCCCGATCCCGTCATTGGGAAACCTGAAGTCTGCGTATTAATAATCTTGGGCGACAGAAAAGGTCGTTGAGGAATGAATATAATCCCTTTCCATAGTCGGAGCGGCTGTGCCGGTGTCTAAAAGGGTTGAGGGGTGTACAGTTGTCGTCGTTGTTAAGAGAGGGAGAGAAAGAACTGCACGAAAGTCCTTCGACGTTACGGCATATAAGCCCTCTCAACCAGTAGAAAGTACCATTGCCTGCTCCTAGCCGTCCGTCGAAGGACGTTTCTAGGCCACACCGCGCAGAGGTGGCAGGTTGGGATTTTCGTGGCCCGCCACACACAGGCGCTGATGCACGTTATACTGGGTTCCAGTCAATCCTACACCACTTCGAATACCTAACCACAACTCGACCTGTCCAACACACATATACACCATACTGACGCATACTGAACAGAAGCCTATCACAGTATACTCAGTATGATGCATAGGCGTGCTGAATAGGTCGAGCTGTGGTGAGCGTATCCGAAGTGGCATGGGATGGACTGGGGCCCCGGTACAACGAGCATCAACGCCTGTGTGTGAGGAAAGAAAAGAAGGAAGAAATGGAAGAAGAAGGGCCACCTCGGGAGCTGTTTAAAGGCTGCCAGCGGTTGAAAACATTTGCTCCGCACCCAGCATTCCAGCCTATAACGCCATGATCGGATGGTAGCTGAATGTTGCCTGGAAGGATTTATTGCAATATATTTTCCGGGACGTCGGGTTTACGTCTGCCTGGTGTTGTGCAATACACTCATAATGGACGCAAATAATAAGAACGTTGGGAGGACTCAAGGACGTAAAAACCTTATTGACCAAACCCCCTTTTCATTGTTGCCTAGAGACTCTTGTCAAGACTGATTTCAAGAGGGATTTGACCCACCGGCCGAAGAAAAAAGTGACCTCAGCACTGAGGCCCAGCCGCATTGCCACATTGTAGAGTCGACTTGGTGTGGCAGAATACTATTGCTTGCGATTCCGTATCTGATATACTTGTGAGTAGGCGTGTAGGTAATAGTTCGTCGTGGCCAATATAGAGACATCTCATCTCACTTTCACAAGTCGAAAACATTGTCGAGTTCGATAAACAGACCAACAACCCCTTTACCACCATCAAAGTAGTCGCACACGAAGCAGCGTAGGGAGACAAGGCAAGTATCGTGTTCATCAGTCCTGGTCGTGGGAATCAAGGTGGATTCCCGTCCAACACCCTTTCTCTCTTTCGGTCTCTCTCTCTACCAACCCCACAGAGAAACGAGTAAAAACGCCATTCTCCAGAATTCTCAGTTATCAATCATCGTCATCATCCCGAAGACTCTTCCGAGAAGACACAGAGACATACATAGTATCCACCAATTGGCCCCCCACGCCTACCATTTCCCCAATAGATCCCCATCCCTCCTTGCCGCTCGAAAGACGCGGCGGTACAACAAACACGCCCACCCTCCCCCTTTCTCCCCCACACTTTGCTGTGGTCAACGATGAACCGCCACTAATCAAATCTGTGTATGGACGCCGCGTGTAGCAGAACACTCCGAGCCTGGATGTACTGCGCACGTTTTGATACTGCTCAGAGTGAAAATAGGTAGCATGACTCCCAAGAAGCTTTTTGGTTATTAAGTGCCTAAAACGGACCTCACGCCTAATTTGCATGAATCCCAATATTTTGTAATCGGCGACCACGCGCAGATCGGCCAAAGCCGTACATGGCGTGGACGGGGGGAATGCCATATGTTTTGATGGGATGATGAGGGAACGAGATGGGAGGTCGAGGGGCATTATAAGCGGAAAATGAAACACCTGTCGAATCGGAAAACAAAGAGCAAAAAGCAAGAATGCGATCAATCGCTATAAAGGCTTACGCTGCTATTGCAGTAGCTTGAGCTTCGTCGGGCGAAGTGTCTTCCGGGTTGTCGCCAGTACTAATGACCATCGCAGCAGAGTCCTATGTAGAGAGGGAGGTGGTTAACAGACTTGGACCCTTGAAGATGGCACAGCACGGGACTGCCGAGTGGGAGAGATGCTTCATGAATGCAAGTTGTCATGATTGTATGTGTGTAGTGTCTCCAGGTTCAGCCGAACCATGGCCGTAACCAGTGTCATAATCGCTTAGAAATGTCTATCATGAAGAAGAATGTAGAAAAAAGGCGTGTGGAGAAAGTGGCCAAAAACACCAAATCAACGTCCGCTTCTGGATGAGCCTACCGAGGTCTGCCGCTCATGGCCAGCTGGTCGTCGATCTCTTTTGTCTCCGTCGAGCTTCAACGAGTCAAGTCGTTTCTGGTTATCCTCACTTTGCGGGTCAACCTCCGCTACGCCATTGGAGGGCTTCCTCTTACTGGCTTGATCCTTAAGCGCAGCCCACTTCCGATCCCGCATTGCCTCCCTTGCCGCGGCATTGTTCTGGTTCTCGGTGTATTCGTGAGAACAGTCATCGAAGAGCTGAGGGTTGATTTCCATAAACAGTTTCATGGCGTTATAGACCATGCCGTGAATCGTCCTGTGTCCATCATATTAGCTATCTTGGCACATAAAGGGGGGGTTGGGGGTTCTTACCTGTTCCAATGACCTTTTGAGTTCTCGTATAACGGAGCGAACATAATGGGCAAGATAATCTCGACGTTGTCACTGACGAGATTGCAGAAATACTCATTGTTCCAGAAGTAGAGCGCACGCTCCGCTACCTGGAAATGGGGGCTGGCCACCGATTTTGCCAGTTGGTGGAACAGCGGCTCTTGGACCTTGGCGAACTCGGCAGGGTCCATAACCTCGAAGATGTCCTCAACTTCGTTTAAGAACATGACTTCCTTCGTGCTGTTGACCTTGGGCCAATATCGCAACAAACCCAGGACGACTTCCTCCGTCAGGGATGCATCCTTCTCTAGAAACTGTACGATACAGTAGGCCAGCTGGGGATGGTACATGCTGAGGCTCTTGACCTTGTGTAGCGGAAGAAGCACCCTCGTAAGGAACAGCTTGTGTTCCTCCTTCAGGGGCAGGGCAAAACCGTTGATGATAGAGCCCAATATCTCGAGCAGCTCGGCAATTCCGTTGAATCGTTCGGTTTCGTAGATAAACTGGAAGAAGACATTGTTGATAGACCGCCGAATGAAAGATCGAAGGTTCAGGAATTTGCCGTATATGCGATGCAGGGTAGTCTTGAGGAAGTCGCGCTCACGCGGATCTTCGGAATCAAAGAGCTCCAGCAGCTGCAGAACGAAGCTGTGGTCGATGTAGGCCTTGGCGATGTTGGTGTTGAAGTCTTGACTCTCGATGAAACGCAAGAAGAACTCGTACACAACCTGGATATGCGGCCAAGCCACCTCCAAGACGGGCTCGTCTTCCTCGGGGTCGAACGCCTCTCCTTGGGGGTTCATGGGCGGAGGAATAGGGCGAAACAGGTTCTTGGCAAACATTTCGACAACTCGGGGATACATAGGCTCCGTAATAACCTGACGGTTGTTGGCCACATAATCCAGCAGCTCGTGCAGAGCGAGACGCTTGATTTCCTTGGACTTCATATCACCGCTGGCATCGTTAAAGTCGAAGATGACATTGCACTGGTCGATCTTTTGCATGAACAATTCCTGGCGGCGGTTTGGCGGTACCTCGTGGAAGCCAGGGAGCTTCTCCAGTTCTCGCTGGGGCGAGATATCGAACCGGGACGAATGCTGTCTCTTCGGTGTGCGCAGGCCTTCGGGGACATCTTTTGGTGTCTGGTGGAGGCGATCGAACATGAGAGACTTCTGACCAGCCTTGGGGGGTGCTAGATCATGAGGCATCGTCTCAGCGGCACCCGGCGGGGGAACATGCTGGTGTCGCGAAGATGTGTCAGTCACGGTTCAACATCGAACGCGATCTAAGTGCGACTTACAGGTGCGCTAGGGCTAATGACCACTGTGGGCGGTAGTGAGCCTTGTCTGTTGGGGGTTCCAGCGCCATTGGGAGAAGGACCGCTGTTGAATCTATCACCGCCATTCCCCTGCCCGGCTGCCTGGGGTCCCGGGCTGCCATGATCGGCGGCAGTGTTGTTAGGCGGAAGGGGCTTGTTGCGAATGTCATTCAGGGTCGACGTCGAAGAAGTGGGCGTCAGGACTGGCGACTGTGTTTCTCTAGAACTGCCCGAGGGCGAAGCAGTACCATCCTTGGAGTCCTTATTCTTCTTGGATGACTTGCTGTCGCTTTTTCCTCGAGACAACTGCGTGATGGGGGGTATAAGGTCAGCATTCGCGGCCTTGGACGTGGCATTTTTTGCAAGATTCGATGATGCAATCAACGCGGTAAACAAATCAAATGGGATGGATGGCGACTTACCACTCTCTGGCTGAATCGCTTCATCTTGGCCTCCATATATGGCCTCCGCCCCTTTTGTCAGGACTTGCTCGTAGCCCCAATGAACGACTTGACGGCTCTTGGAGGTTGAGGAAGCTGCTTCCACAGCGAAAGCCGATGGGCGCCAAGTTTAGTCAAGTAAAATGGAAGCGGGGGCTGAGCTGGTGTCGTGCACAATAACAATAGACTGGACCCAGCAGTTCGGTAACTAGTTATCACAGAATGGCGTGTCGAATTGGTCGTCCGATCGCTTTCTCTTCCCGTGGTTTTGTACAAATTAGATGCGGTATGCTGGGCGACGTGTTGACGATGGGAAGTCGAGGCAGCGCAGCAGTAGTAGTAGTGGTGGTAGCAAAGGTGGGATGGGCACAAGGGGTTCAATGCGGCAGTGTCGAGGATCAGTCGCCAGGTGGTGCCGGTAGCTTCAGCTCCAATTATTGCGATGGGGAAAAAGGCAAGCCGGCTGGTGTCGACGGGTGATGGTGGTTGTTTGCAACAAGACCAATTGAAGATAGGCCTAATAAACCATCACAATGAGACCCGACACGCCAATAGACCAAAAACTTTCGAGACCAAGACGTGTCGCCTGCGGAGATGAGAGGTTTACGATTGGAAAGTGGTGTGGAGAAGGGCAATGCAGTTCAAGTTGGCGATCCAGGGGATGGGATGGATTGGCAAGCGGGATGATGTTGATGTGGGAAGGGGGGAAGTGGAAGGGGTACACCGTGCTTGCGCTGAGCGGGCTCACGGGCTCACGGGCTCGGGGGCTCTCGCCTCTCTCTCTGTGTGTGTATGTGCCTGCAGTATCCAGCGTCCACCAGTCCGGTTGAGTCTCTCCGTCTACTCAATCGATCTATGCACAAGCAGTCCACTGGTAACGAGGCTGGATAGGGTGGTGCTTGCTAGCATGGTTGTATCATACAGTAACCTTAGAGGCAGGTTGGACAAACCCAAGTACATCAATACATCAGTAAATAGGCTAGCCAGTGCCAATGCCAGTCAATGCCAGTGCCAGTGCCAGCCATTAGGTAGACCCCAGCCGGCGCTGGTCAATTATGGACTGATTAAGGTTACCTGGTAATACTAACAACAGGAGCGGGCGGGAAGCTGAGCGTGCAGGTGTTTGAATTGAGTCTTGATTTAATAAAGGAACCGACCGCAGTGGTCGGTTATTGTTTGGATGTTCGGCTAGAGGAGGTATCAATCAGATCATAGGCCACCACTGCATCAATCCAATCAGGTAGGTACAGACAGACATTACATTACATACAAACGAAAATAAGGTATCAATGTAGCGTCAAAAGGAACAACAATGGGAAGATTGATGTTCATTGCCCGAATACTACCACCATCAACCATCGCCGCCACAAACACAAACACACGAACAACCTACCTGAGGCAATCAAGACAACAATAGTCTTTGATATCCACAGTTTGCACTCTGATTTATGATATAGATCACACACAGGTCACAAGACCCGAAGCAGTGCATCAATTTGGATAGAGGACCAGTTCGATGCACTCACTGTAGGTTGGTACCTAGGCTGGCTGGTTGGTAGGGGGCGAGAAAGCACTGGCAGACTGGGGACGCGGGCGATGTACTGCGGGGCGTGGCCCTGTCCCTGGCTTTGGCTGCGTGCCTCGAGAATCAAAAGGTCCGCCGCTAACGATGCAGAAACTCGTCAATTTGCAGGAGAGTCTTCATGAGTGGCCCAAGCACCAGCTCATGTGCCGTTCTTCGAGTCCTCCAACTCTCCACTTAGTTGACGTATGTGCGTGCACAATATGCATAACACCATTCGATATGTAAGGTATGGGAGCTAGATTAGGTTTGTTCTGAGGTACGTTGCATAGAAATATTTACATATGTGTGCTACCTAGAAGCTCTCCTCAGGAGTCAGGAGTTAGTTGCCCTTATACTACCGTACCCGACTGTAGGGCGTTTGTTCAAACTTCAAACTGAGCCTCTTCCACCCTTTTGAGCAAGGATTATGTACATACCGGACTCTCCACTTGAGAAACGTCTGTTGGGTGTACCTAATGTCCTAATGTAAGGAAGGCAACCCAGTCAAGTATAAAGTCGCCCTGCACTCAAAGTCGCCTACACCGACCTCTTGCTCCATCCTCGCTCGTAGTTGCGCAGTCTACTGTCTGACAGTATCTCCTTGGGCACGATCGCTTGTTCATTAGCGCTGAGAAGTCCGAGTCTCTGCGCAGAGGCACACGCCTGATTTGGCGGATGGAAGGGCTCCATGCGAGAGCTAATTGGTTAGCCTCTGCGATCTGATCCGTAGTTGGGTTGACCCTGGCAGCCTCATTCTTCCGTACCATTGCTATGGGATTTGGCAGAGGGCAGAGTTCTAGGTAGAAAATGAGCTACCATGGCTCATGGCAGCTTGTCGCTTTACTTGGGTACCTCTCCTCTTCGTCAGGCTTCTTTGCAGAATTCCAACCGCATGGCGGTCAGGGGATAGATAGCACGAGTTTGTCTAAGCTCAGGTAGTTCAAGCCCACATTGTTGGCTTGGTGAAATAGGCACTTTTGCAAAGTGCGCTCGTTCAGTGACTTGCACGAACAAGCCAAAATACCGTGCAGGCTGCAGGTGGCCAGCTTGCCAGGTTATACCGGTAATAACAGTTCCGTTGTCATTCCGCAAGATCTTGGACTTGAATTAGCTGCTAAC
Organism: Apiospora malaysiana; assembly: GCA_006508115.1. NCBI lineage: Eukaryota > Fungi > Ascomycota > Sordariomycetes > Amphisphaeriales > Apiosporaceae > Apiospora > Apiospora malaysiana. The sequence continues at coordinate 1,331,559 of QUSE01000041.1, read as the reverse complement.
CTAGTGACATGGATATCTGCAGCTACCTATAGTTCACACAGACACAGCTGCTGGCAGGTGCTCATAACTATTTTCATTGCAGCAACCACCCAACTGCCACCTGCTCGTACTGTATATCAGATGCGCAGCTGCATCTAACTGATGCAACTACATATTTCTGTCCAACATCATCGGAGACGTTCACTTGTCAAACTTTTCTCTCTATTGATGTGATTTAAGTGGCTGCAATAAGGTTACAGCTTCAATTGTATCCATTTGAGAAAGATTCTAAACTTTGCCAACCAAATATCGTGTCTACTTTGGTGACCTTGGCAAGATTCGTTTAGATCAATTGATGCAGCAGCAACTGTTGTCTACTTATGCTGGAAGCGTTCCTGAGCTCGACTGGGGATATCTGTGAATGTATTGGGGCCTTACCAGCGGCTGCAACTGGACTTCAGCAAACAGAAGAACATTCACAGGTGGGGTTAAAAGCTTGATAGATTTCTCCCGAAGATCAAGTGCCACACCCCATCAAAAGAGTGGCCATCCAGGGAGACCCTTAACGGTGCAACTTCATTCCTGGCGTGTCCCATCTCGCAAACATGTTGGGCCTAGAGGACTTGTTTCCGCAACAATCCCGTACGGAAGCCGATGATATCGCTCCTGTATACGAGGTGTCCACCAGAAAAGTGATCGCCATTGAGCATCCATGTATAATCCAAAACTTGGACAGAGGTATCAAATCGTTCGGATCAAACCCCGGCTTCCACAAGGTAAGTGAGTCTGCCGGGAATTTAGGCCCAGCCACTGCCAGCGCTCCTATCTTTTCTTGGCTGCGGACATTTCCTGACTCTGAGTATTGTAGCTTGTCAACCGGCCGGACCCCGAGCGTGCAATCGTGCCGGTATGGCTTCGTCCAGAGTCGCTCACATCCAAGCCCATCACCTCCCACGGTGCGGCAACTAATAACATTCTGCTGAAAATCACGGTGCCAAGACGGACAGGTCGCAGGAGAAAGCGTGGGACCGACCAGCCCTTTGTCGACGATGACTCTCAGAATCACAGTGCTGCAGGTCCTGCGCAACAAGTGCGTTCGGTATCCCGTCAAGACAATCCAAAGGTACTGCTCCGTAAGCTGCAAGATAATGCGGACAATTACTACGTCGAAGCCGTTGGTTCAATCAAGGTAACCCATCGATTCCGTGGCTTGGCCGACTTCCAGTTCGCAACCGAGGACTTCCCTTTCATGTCGAATGTAGCAGAGCACCTTATGCCTTTAAAGCGTATGTTGTCTTTATCCCTTTCATACGATATCAACTAACGCCGCCACGTCAGTCTCCAAACTGAAGCAATTCAAGCTGGACCCTGATCTGAAGTTGGAACCTGGTCAGGAAATCATCCCACCACCTCATTTTACAGACAAGGTTGTTCCTTTCAACTACTTCTATGACCAAAACCCTTTCGTCAGGGCAGAGGGACAAGATGAGACAGGCAAACCCATAGTTTTCAACATTAACAGGAAGCGGATCGCCTATGGCCACTACATTGCTCACAATGCCACCCCTGTGCCCAATGAGCCCTTGAGGCCCATGGAAAAAGACCTCGAGCAGGTGCCCCAGGAACTCGTGGACAAAGTCAAAGAGGCGATGGAGGAGCGGCCGATTTGGACTCGTCGTGCCCTGGCTAACCGAGTCGGACCTCTGGCCGTTGATACTCACCTTAAGATCGCCATCGCCACGGTCGGCTACCAATTCAAAGGCGGCCCCTGGCGAGATGCCGTGGTCAAGTATGGTGTTGATCCCCGCAGGGACCCCAAGTATCGTCCATACCAGACACTGGCCTTCAAGCTCCACCAGCTACCCAAGATGAGCAAAATTCGGCAGGGACAATCAACTCGTCTGACGGAAGAGGACATCGCTGTCAGCCACAAATGGGATGGCGAGAGCTTCTGCACGAACGGCAAGTTCTGGCAGGTCTGCGACATCACGGACCCGGTGCTCCTCGACCTGATCGAAAAGGCGCCTTTGTTGGACGAGCCCGACATTACGGAGGGCGGGTTCTGGCCCATGGCGTTCTGGTACAAGGTCAAGGCCTACATGAAGGCGCGCATGATTGCCATCCAGGCCGGTCGCTACGGCTACGACGACGACAACCCCAAGAAGAAGGGTTTCTTGTACACGGCGCACCTGCTCAAGAAGATGGCCGAGTACCCCGACGTCCTGCCCCTCGGCGTCCGACCGGGCATCACCATCCATTCCCTGCTGTATGGCATGGAGGACATCAGCGGGCTCGAGGGCATGCGGTACCGGCATCGTCCCCTAAGCCAGTACCGCGACCCGTACACCGCCCTCGGCTTCGGCGAGCGTGGGGAAAAGCGACGTAAGACGCGCGAAGACAAGTTCGGCGAGGACGAGGACACGGAGACCATGTCGCCTGGACCCAGCGCTGTCGACGCTAATGCGACCATGACGCCACTCGCCCAGGACGAAGATCCTTGGCAACACATACTCGATTCTGACTTGAGCGGTGCGAGCGGGGACGAGGACGAGGATGCAGGCGACGACGAGATGGATAATGATAGCATCATGAACGACAACAGATCGAGATTTGATTACGAATTTGGGCCGTTACCCGAAGAAGAAGGCCAGGAAGACGACATAGATATGGACTAGAGAGACCGGAAAGTCGTATCAGGGCACTGATATTGCCCTAAACTTGTATACTTATGTATGTCTTTGTAGACAGACCTTGCGTTCGTTCATACGTGAACTCCGATCACGTCTCTAGAAGGGACGTATGGAGACTGATATGATTATTCGCGTGCATGCGAGGTACAATCTACCCCTTCGCGGCTTGTCAATCGGTGATACTTTGGGAAGTGATATTATGAGACATGGCCAATTATATTCACTCATCATCGCCAGCCTGTTGGCGATGATCGAGGTTAATTACGTACACACGCAAGTTTCGCGCTCACTTTATCATCACCTAGGACATAATCATATGCTAGGGCAGGAGGGTACGCGATATATCTGTTATTCGTTGCTCAATTACGAGGTGGCATCTGCGAGGCTCAGTAGAATGCTGCCCGATACCACAATACAAATCTGAAATACTTATACACTACAATGACCAACCAGCATGACGGCCATACTCCTACAGTTCAGAACCTGGTGCTGCTGTGTAGGCTAGGCTTTCACCAATTACCCCGACCACCTCTCCAACCTCCTCTTCCACCCCTATAACCTCCATCACCACGGCCATACTGATAGCCGCCGCCTTGGCCCTGGTTTGGGTACGGATTCTGACCCATCGGAGGCGGAGGCGGTGAAGGCACAGCCGAGTTTCCCCAAGCCGGAGGACCCTGCATCCAGGGCTGAGGAGGGCCACCACCGCCCATCGCCGGTGGGAAAGGAGGTGGCGGAGGCCATGGACCGGTCCAATTAGGCGGAGGCGGCGGGGGCACTGGAAAAGCGGCAGGGAAGTCGGGGAATGTAGGGTGCGGATGCGGCGGCAGTGGGAGCGGTATATTTCCTGAGGGGTTGGCGTTATTGGCGGTATCGTAGAAAGGAGGCCGAGCTGGTACGCCGCCAGGTCCTCGGCGCGGAGACGGAGATCGCGATGTGCGGCGTGGTGAAGGTGACCGTGAATCGCTGTACGAACGGCGAGTGCGTCGGTCTCTGCTGTAGCTTCGATGACGACTGGGACTCTCCCTTCGGCTGCGAGGACTTTCGGACGTGCGCCGCCTCTTGAAGGCTGGCCTCGAGGAACTCCGACTTGTGCTCCTTGACCGTGAACGAGAGTGGCTTCGACCGCGATTGCCTTCACTCGACCCATTTCCTTGCTGGTTTCGTCGTTTCTTCATCTTGTCGCAGAAGCTGCGCGACCAGCCGTAGTATGTCTCGCCATCGATGACATCTCTTGTGATTTCGTCCACAACGATCCTTTGCCCTAGCTGATCAATATCCTCCAGGGGATCTTCACCCAATTGGGTATCTTTACCATAGATTCTGTCCACGCTATCAAGAAGATCTTGCACAGCCTTAGACAGAGCCTTGTCGGCAGGACCCGGGACCAGCTGTAATGGCTTAATCATTGAAGGGTTCATCGGTCTCGACGAGTTGGGTTCAATCACTGGCAGCCAGTTGGCAGCAGGAAGGTCGTACCAGGGCACGCCAGGGTCGCCATGCATTGATGGCATGATGAATGGAGTTTCTTTAGCCAATTTCGAAGTTGCGGTAGAAGAGCTACCACTGGCGTCCGTCGCTGAAGCTTGCGACGTAGGTGCTTCCTTGGCCACAGTCTCTAGTTGACCGATGAAGGATGGCATGAAATAATCCCTCTCACTCCATAGGGTGATTAATTCAAGAACCTTCTTCATTTGCTTAGGGCTGCTTGAATAGCCGGCCGCAGCCTCCACCAAGCCAGGGAGGAAGGGCTCGAGGTTAGAAGCGAAATCATCCTGGCGCTGTCGTATGGTGACGTGATGGATGATATCGCTCAACATGTATAAAACATGCAGCCGTTTTCGCCGGGATGAAGTCTCACGAGCTGCCCTGGTAGTTGTGACACTTGCGGTAAATGACTTGGACAAGGCCGTGAGATATTTGCCCAGGGCGGCGATCCTGGCGGGAGATACCACCACATACTTCAGCAGCCATTGCTTGCTTTGCTATAATTTGTGACGACTGTTTAGCAGTCGCACCTAACACCGATAATGTGAAGATTGTGTTGCTCAAACCTGGACATTGACTGGAGAGCACCGCGACAATGTCGCGTCGAGGAGGCTGAAGAACCCGTCAATCTCGCTGCGAGGGCAGGAAATTGGGTCCTGGCGAAGGAGGATAGCCGAGAATGAGACCTTGGCAATCGCAAGTTGAGGCGACGCCATTTCGGCGGAAGTGGGTGTGAGCAGACACCAGTCCTGACAATTAGTCACGAGTCTGGTTGTCTTGACGAGGTCAAATATAGATTGAAGAGCAGTGTTGATATTAAGCAGCAACGGGAAACAAACAGTCAGCCTCGTTGCGACGGGCTGAACTACCGGGTGCATTAACCTAGATTAGATTTCAATGCCTAGGTCCCTGGAAATAACCCCCCAATCAATCGGAAGAATCCAGACCGGGGCCCCACTGTAATTTGCTGCTCTCGACAAGCTGTGACAAAATGGCGAAAGAGCTTGATGACGTTATTATTTCGCAAACAAGAGTGACCGTTCTCTCGAATAATGCAGCCTTTTTGTATAGTACTGATAGCGAGAGTTCAATGGCAGCATAGAGTATGCAATGCAATTAGATTTCACCCTTTCACTGGTAATCAGTCCACTCAATAATTGCCTACAGTTGGAGATGAATGGTTGGTTTATTGCTTCCAAAGCCCAGAGTCATGATCATTATACTGAAGAGAGCCCGTCGGTTGGTAGTGTACAATTGCCATTGGACATGGCAGATACAAATGGTCGGTTTCGGATACCTGATATAAGAAAGCCAGGAAAAGATCTCTCAAAGCCCCTCATTCTAACGCCCCGTCCTTCGTTACGAGAACCTGTCGCCCTTTGGACTCTTGAAAGGTACGGTACTCTCGTATTTACTCTTCTCCAACACTCGCTGGCCTTCTGTAGTAGGAGCGTGTCTCGTCGGAGCAGGGTCGCCGCTGGCTTCTTGGCTTGGAGAGCCAGTTGGGTCGGTTCGTGGTGAGGTCGACGCATCTGTGGATTTGCTGGCGCCCATTGTGGATGAGGAGATGGGATGCCTGGGGACGTTCTGGCCGTACTCCATAGACTCGATCATCTGCTTCTTGCGGCGCTGCTCCTCAACCTTGGCAGCTCTGTTGGCGTTGATATCTCTCTTCGCAAAGTAATAGGCACCTCCTCCGGCTATGCGAATCAATTAGCCCAGGCCAGGCAGGTAATGTGACATGTCAATGATTCTTACCAACGCAGAGGGAGCCCCAGCCGAGCCTGTAAAATTGACGGTTAGGACGTTAGAACAGGGAGACGAGGGGCGCATTCCAAGAATGACGGAGAAACGGACCAGAAAGACCGGACCTATATAAGTGTGTTAGCTCCAACCTGCCCAACGGTGTTGATGTCCAGAGGGGTTGCTTACGTTGTTCATGATGATGGATTAGGAGGAAGTAGGATGATGATGGTATCTGAATTGGATGCTGCACAATAGGACTGCTGTGATCGGGGGCAGTGAAGTCAATGAGAAATAATAAGTGATTAAAAAGATCAAGTCCTGTTGTCGAATCGGCAAAAGGTACTAATGGCTAACCTACAAAATGCACTTACATTGTCGTACGATGTTAGCTTGACCCCTGCACCCGAAAGCCGCCGCTGCACCGTGTTGTACGTCTTTCTCAAGGCTAGCGGCCCGCCCTTCTGGCCCTGCCCATGAGTGCCGGCGGCCGATACGGAAGCTTGAATTTCCCAAATTCCTAACCACTACCCAGTACTGAGTGAGTGTAAGCCAGCCGTCACGTCAAATTACCTACTCGAGGAGGTACTGCCAAGATACAGCTTGCCACGTGCTATGCCCATGCTAACATTGAAGGATAATGGGACTAGGCGCTGACTGCGCGTTTGTGTGCGCTATGTCACAACACATATTCTGGCAGTGATATACTTCAGATTGGCGCAATGATAGCCCATGCCCTTTGAAATCGACTGGAGCTCTTCGCCTGGCAATCAGATCGATCTTTTTTTTATTAGTAGACAAGGGCGAAAAGGTGAACCGGATACCAGGAACACTGCTGTGTGCATGAGATATCGTACTTGAGTGTAGATTGAAAGTAAGTAAGTATCTAATGTAAGATAGGTGTATATGGCAGGTTGCCTAGGATCCTATTTCACTTGGTTATCTCGAGACGAGACATCTGCCTGCTCTCGTGACATGATGTTGGTCGGCTCAATTCAACAACTTTTGGCATCAGGACAAATGGTGAACGGTGATCACTCTAGCCATGGGGGGTTTTTGGCCGAGATGCAAGGCTCTTGTGCGAGGGCTGGAATGCGCAATACATGTTGCATGAAGTAAAACCGCCTCCTAACGGGGTCTGACGTTGCAGCTACAGATTGGCATATGGCATATGGTACTCCGTAGTTCAAGAAGAAAAGCAATTCCCGCCCAGCGCCCAGCTTGTCTGGCATGCCAAGCAAACCTAAGGCATGATCAACATTCAACGTAGACTAGGCGCCAGGGCTTCTCTACATACACAGGCAGACAGGCCTGCTGCATGCACATATTAAAAGAACCCGATCCTATTGATCATTGATCATTGATGTGAGTGAGTGGCTATTTTGAACCCCGGCCGACCTACATACCTGCTGCTACCTGATCCTGATGTCCCTCAATTGACTTTGATGACTTATCCTTCAAATCTCGCTTTCTCTGGGGGGCCGCGTAACACACATGGCAACAGACCCATACGGCGGCCGCAGCTTGTTGACAAGACGATCTTTCCGCCTTCGTATTTTCCAGGGATTGTTCACGCAACAAAGAAGAAATTCGACTAATGCCCGACAAGACCAACACTAACACCGTGCCTGGACACCTCACCAGCTCACTGAGCGGATCCGACGAAATACAAGTGCATGCTAAGAATAACTAACGCCCGGTGCCCCGCTACCTTCGCGCCTTGTTGGGTATTATTACGACAACCTACTATTTCCTCGTTCAGCCTCCTAAAAGAGCTGACACCCCTCGTGAAATCCAACTAAACATTAGCAGCATTACATACTTCCTATTTCGACACGCCTGAACACTTATACCCGACGCTCGTTTATTCCTACCCGTGTGGCCGCTCGCTCTTTGCGCAGATGAACTGAAGGCCCTCCATAACAGGGGGTGGATGTCCAGTAGCCCTGGGTACGACATGCCCCGCGGATCGATCTCAGGCCCAACGCAATACATCCCACTCTCGATATCATGGAGTCACAGACCGGCGACGGGCCTGACGGCTCGTCCTTGAAGCCTGTTTCCTCGCTACGGGCCCAGTGGGAGAACATGAACAAGTCCAATGACTCTGCACCTTCCGCTCCAGCTCCAGCTACCGCTACCACTATCGCTCCCGCCACCGCCGCGACTCCTCCACCGCCTCGGAATCTATCACCCTCGCCGAAGCCCCCTCCGGTGCCCGACACGAGACCAGTCCGGACTACTCCAGTTGTGCAAGATGAGCCTAAGCCACCAGCGAAGCCCGCAAATCTGCAAATACCGAAACCAGGGGGCGAGTCGGAATCTGGCCGTTTGGGGCCACCGCCTCCCTTGAGCCCCAGGCCGATCAAGCCTCCGCCCTCTGTCTTGATAGACCCTCCGCAGTCACCTCCCAAGGGAAGGGTATTCAGCCCAGTGGCTGCGGCAGGAGGAAATAATCAGCTTTCCTTGGATCCTACCAAGTCTCCCGCAACACCGTCGGCCCCGAGCCCCCGATCTTTCAAAATCCCTAGCCGGCCCCATACTCCTTCGCTCGAACCTCGCCTCTCCCCGCGACTAGCTCCATCCTCTCAACCTCCGTCGCCTCCACCGCCTAGGCGCTCTGTCGAACTAAGAAAAGAACGCGAGACGAAACCAGCGCCACCAGTCCCTCCACCGATCAACCGGGCCGAAAAACCCAGTAACCGGCTGTCACAGTATTTGGAAAATGGCCAAAGGTCGGCGGGAATCCCGAATCTTGCTGCGGAGAGATCGCCGTTTAATAGCCCGCCGAGTAGCCCAGAGCGTGATCAACCCCCCGAACTTCCCAGCCGGCCACCAGCTCGGCCAACAGGCCTAAAACCAGGCGCTCTTGCGAGGACTAATACGCTGCCGCTGCAGTTCGAACCGCCACCTGGCCATCCCTCGCTCGCTGCCAAAAGAGCCGTTCACGAGGGCGTCGTGCCTGGGAAAGCCGCAGCAGCTGTTACCCCAGAGCCGCTTCCGCCCGCTCTTCCCTCACGACCTCAGACAGTCGTCGACCCACAGCATCCACGTATACCAGCGACGAATTCCATGAAACCGCCCCCGCGCCCTCCTCGCATTGGTGCTCCGCCAACGACAATGACGCCAGATGCTACCACGACTTCTTCGCAGGGAAAGCGCGTTTCATCAAACCCCACGACCCAGTTTGCGCCACCGCCGACACGTAGCCATGGGAGGTCGATGACGGTGGATCGAACCTCTGACAGAACGCCTGCAGAATTCCGCGAGATGCCCCGGAGGATGAACACGGTTGCTGACAGGAGCCGACATCGTACCGAAACGCATAACGCTGGGCCTACGACTTCGTCGGTCCAGAACACGACGGCGTATCCCGACTCGTCCAATGTTAACCGGCGGCCACCGTTCACCAAAAAGGGCGTTCACGAGGTTTACACCAAATACGACAGTCGAATGTTTGACGTATGTGGACAATATGTGTGCACTAGTGGTCAGCTCACACGAGTGTGGAGTCTTTTGGATGGCGAACTGCTGATGAGCTTTGCTCATGGAGAGGGAGTGAAGGCTACGGCGGTGGCTTTCAAATGTGGACTTCACGTAGACAAGGAGGGCTCCAGGGTATGGATTGGAAATAATATCGGCGAGATTATGGAGGCCGACGTAGCAACTTCGGCAATCATTGGCAGCAAGTCCACCGCACACGGCCGCTGCGAGATTATCAGGATGTACCGATATTTCAATCAGATGTGGACCTTGGACGAAACCGGTACACTGCATGTCTGGGGCCCTGACAGCGACGGCCTGCCGAACCTTCACAGCCCGCCACATCAAACCTATAGACTGCCAAAGGGACACACGTTCTCCATGGTCGTAGGCGACGAGCTATGGCATGCTACTGGCAGAGAAATTCGTGTCTTCGCACCCTCACTCGACAACAGAAGCCAGGTCCAGGTCCTGGTGCGGCCGATGATTGCAGAAGGTGCCGGTGAGGTGAGCTCAGGGGCTACCATCAAAACTCAGCCAGGCAACGTCTATTTTGGCCACAGCGATGGGAAAGTCAGCATTTGGTCGCAGAAAGACTTCTCGTGCCTCGGGGTCCTAAGCATCAGCACATGGAAAATCAATGCCCTCGCTGGGGTGGGTAGTCAATTATGGGCTGGTTACAATACTGGCAAGATCTGCGCATATGATATTGAGAAAACACCATGGGTAGTCAAAAAGGAATGGCTAGGCCACGGCAACCCGGTGATCAAGCTCCATGCAGACCAAGCAAGTTTCTACAGACTCGACCGCCTACAAGTCATATCCTTGGGCGCAGACAATATGATCAGGTGTTGGGACGGTTTACTTCAAGACGACTTCCTGGAGACCGAGATGAAAGCGCTTGATACACAGTATTGCGAGTTCCAAGACATTAGAACAATGTGCATGACGTGGAATGCTGGTGCTTCGACACCTAGCAGTCTTCGATATTCGGAGCAAGATTCCACATTCATCAAAAACCTCCTAGAATCGAGCGACTGCCCCGATATACTTGTTTTTGGATTTCAAGAATTGGTCGACCTCGAGGACAAGACGGCAACCGCCAAGCGGCTATTCAAGTCGAAGAAAAAGGACGCCGTCACAGATCAAGAACGGATGAGCCACCAATACAGGGATTGGCGCGACTTCCTTATTAGGAGTTTAGACGACTTTATGCCTCCGGACTGCCTTTATCATCTACTACATACTTCAACGCTAGTCGGGCTGTTTACTTGCATTTTCGTGCGATCGACCATACAACATCGCATTACTAACCTTAGCAGTGTCGATATCAAGCGTGGCATGGGAGGACTACACGGAAACAAAGGTGCCATTATTGTGCGGTTCATGGTCGAGGACACGTCCATGTGCTTTATCAACTGCCATCTTGCAGCCGGACAATCACAAGCAAATGCTCGACACGCGGATATATCGGCCATTGTTGAAAGTGCGACTCTACCTGCCGAGCGCGACCCGGGTGTACGCATCGACAGCTACATGGGAGGCGGAGATGGAACCATGGTACTGGACCACGAACTCGTCCTTTTAAACGGTGATCTCAATTACCGTATCGACACCATGTCTCGAGACACGGTCGTGGCTGCTGTTAAGAGCAATAACCTGACCAAACTCTTGGATCGAGATCAGCTGCTCGTGGCACGGCGTCGCAACCCGGGCTTCAGGCTGCGTGCCTTTGACGAGATGCCCATCCAATTCGCCCCGACCTACAAGTACGACGTGGGAACCGACAACTACGACACCAGCGAGAAGAAGCGCTCTCCGGCTTGGTGTGACCGCCTCCTTCATCGAGGCTGCGGCAGAATCCAACAGCTTGATTATCGGCGACACGAGGTTCGGGTCTCTGACCATCGACCCGTGACCGGCCGCTTCAACTACACAATCAAGAAAATATCGCCCAAGCATCGCGCAATGACTTGGGCAGACTGCCAGCAGCGCTTCGAAGATCTGCGGGAGAAGGAGGCGAAAGAGGAGAAGTAAGTCTTGCTCATCACAAATCGAGTTAACATGATACTAATCAATACGCTCAGGCTTTACTATCTCATGCACGTCTTGGGCTATGATGCTGCGACCAGCCAAAGCTTGCTTCGAGATCCCCCCAAGCGGGGACTCTCCCGAAGTCCCAGCCGGCATATGGAATAGGGTACCAATGCTGAAAATGAGACGTTGGGAGAAGACTCCGGGCCGCTGCCATCTTCGTTAGAACCGAGCGGGGACGAAGCAAGCGGGGGCACTACCAAGGCACGCAACCAGCTGAAGAAGGTATCACTGCATTTGAAAAAGCGGCGCCGCAACAGTGCCAGTGCCAGTGGCTTCTTTGAAGATGTCCGTCAAGTATCATCAGGCGAGCGGATGGTGTCCAGGGTCGTCTCCAACCAGCTCTAGAGAGACCCGTCGTCGTGCCAGCGAATGGATGGATTTGGAAAGGAAAGAAGAAGAAAAGATAACGGTGCTCTTCTTGGGAAGGGCGCTGAGTATTTGATAAGTCATGTGCCTAACTAAAGACAGGTAGATGCCTATATGATGAAATGAGTAGATAGACGGAACGAGGTTTCGTTAACAGCGAAAGCCCTCCGAATTATTGAATAAACAACAAAGAAACTCCCAGCGAGCAAACACAAGACAATATTCCTGGTCCGTTTGTAATCAATGTTTGAATTGCCATTTTGCCAGTCGTTCATGCCAGTCGTACCAAATATCCCCGGTCTGTACACTGTGGCATAATCTGGTGGACTACAATCAGGTGTGCTTGTTACTTAGTCACTGCAGTGCCTGGCTTCGTCTCGAATTGTTGTGCCTGGTGTCCTGAGAGGCCTAGGCCATCGACCACATACACCTATAATATACAGGATGTGATGTGATCAATGGATTGCATGTTGCTAGTGCTTCGAGTCTGTCTACCTAATGTACTTACTTTATCTTTTACCCCTGGCCGATGGAAATCTGGGGTAAAGCTCTACTAACCCCTGTTCTACCTCGGCATCTCCCCGCAACTAAGCCCGCTAATCTTACCTCCAGCTCTGGACCTTAGTTCCGAAGGAGCTCTGGGTGACGGCATTACCGTATCGAAACAGCAACATACCCGAACACACCGCGTTAAAAGGATCCCCGTACCGACTCTGAGACAGGCAGGAATCTCTTCTTCCGACACATTTTCAAATTTTGAGTATTGCCACTGCCGGGTTGTAGCTTGCGACGCGGTCACTTTCAAAGCCGTTGATCCACTCCCGACTCGACTCGATATATACAAGTAATTGATCAATCCGCCCAACATGGCCGACGAAACCGCCCTTCACGACTTCCCCTCCCTCTTCTCGCTCAAGGATAAGGTGATCGTGGTAACGGGAGGATCGCGAGGTCTCGGCCTGAACGCAGCATCAGCGTACGTTTGTCCCAATACTGCCACTGGCTGGCTTCTGCCCAGCGTGGAGCTACGTAGTTCGTGACAATAGTGATATGGTTTGCTAATTGCGACATGGCCGAAACGAATAAACAGCTTCCTCCAAGCCGGCGCCTCCAAAGTCTTCATCACGTCCCGCAAAGCCAAGGCCTGCGAACAGGCCGTCGCCCAGCTCAACAAGCTGCCCAACCTGGCCCCGGGCGCCCGCGCCATCAGCGTCCCCGCCGACAGCGCGACCATGGCCGGCATCGAGTCGCTGCTGTCGCAGGTGAAGCAGCACACGCCGCACGTCGACGTGCTCTTCGCCAACGCCGGCGCGACGTGGGGCGAGAAGTTCGACACGCACCCGGACTCGGCCTTCGCCAAGGTCATGGACCTCAACGTCAAGGCCGTCTTCAACACGATCCGCCTCTTCGCGCCCCTCCTGCAGAAGCGCGCCACGCTCGAAGACCCCAGCCGCGTCCTGATCACCGCCTCGGTCGCGGGCCTGGGCATCGGCACGCTGGGCCAGCAGGCCACGTTCGGCTACTCGGCCTCCAAGGCCGCCGTGCTCCATCTGGGCCGCAACCTGGCCGTCGAATTGGGCCCCCGCCACATCACGGTCAACTCGATCTGCCCCGGGTTTTTCCCGACCAAGATGGCCAACGGCCTGCTCGAGATGTCGGGCGGCGTCGAGAAGCATGCCCAGAGCAACCCCATGAAGCGGCTGGGCCGGCCTGAGGACATCGCAGGTGTCGTTGTTTACCTCAGCTCGCGCGCTGGCGCGCATGTAAATGGTGCGGCTATTGAGATTGACGGCGGCGCGCTGTGGTCCCGGGGTCAGTTGGCGGATGTGGCGGGTGATGAGCCTTCGGCTAAGCTGTAAGCGTGGGCTGGGAGTCTATCTATATACGTCTCAGTCAAAGCGATGCTACTTAGGTAATATAGCTGAGAAGCGCAGTGCACTTACATACCTGACATATGGTAGCAAGTGAAAATGGCCTATAACTACTTCAAGTACAACGTGCATGCACCCTCATAATACAGTCTCTGGACGAAATATGTCGGGGCACTAACAGCCATCTGTTGGTTCTCCGTGACGGAGTAATGCTAAGCTGTTTCCCGCATCATGCATACATGCGAGTTCGTCTATATCATCCATCCCATACCCTTTGGCCAATTCAATGACTCTTTCGTCCAATGATGCCTGTGATGCCGTGTGTATATTGCCCCTGAGTGATCGACCATTTCCCCAACCAAGCCTCCATTATAACTTCCGCGCAACAAAATGCATTGCGGAGTATACCGTTTGAAGCATACTCTGCTCATCTTGCACATAGGGGGCTCTAATGTTGTCCTCGTACTTGTCGATGGTAAACCCCATTTCCTTCACCAAAGCCACAACCTCATCGGCCGTGAATTCGAAGCTTCCCGGCTCGGCAATACCCCGACCACTGCTATCATCGTCCTCTCCATCGTAGCCGTTGTTGGAAGCGACATTGTTCTCCCAATGCCACAACAGCGGACCGACGTGGATCAGGATGCCTCCAGGCTTCAAACAATGCCGGATCACCTCGAGATAGCGTATTAAGTTAGGTGCTGTGTCCAAGAAGAAGATAGCGGCCACGGCATCGTAGGCATCCTTATGCTCGGCATCGCCATACAAGCACAGGAAGTCGGCAGCGCACATCTGCATCGCGCCAATATCCTGCGCCCCAGTCAGAGTCTGCTGGGGTTGGATGTCCGGGATCTTGTAGCTCTGGAATTGCTGCTCGCGATTGCGGTGGTTGGAAAAAGTGTGTATCCATGGGTGGATGGTGTGCTGGCCGGCTTCTTTCACATGGTTGAGGATATATGATGAAGCGAGGAGTGAGTGGTACGATATCTCGTTGCCCTCGCTAAGGTAGCCCTTGTGGCACAGGTCGAACACCAAGCGGCCTAGGCCAGCGCCAGGAACAAGAACCTTCCAGGGCTCGGTGCGGCCTGGCTGTCGCACCTTCTCAGCATCCAGGGCGCGAAATACACGGTCGTTGCAGACGTTTCGCTCTGCAGCTCCCTCGGCGGACCAGTCGCGGTAAAACTGGCGGATGGTGCTTCTGGCCTTGTCCGTGTCATCTAAGGCAGTTTGGTCAGCGTACGACATGATCAGCCAACCTGAGCGAATATTGATCCCAAAGAAACGACATGGCACATCATGGGATGATGCAGTCCCAGTCTGGCAAGGGAAACAGACCAGAAAGAAGTAATTCTTGTCACCACTTACTAGGTTTTGCCACGCCCACCCACTCCTTGGGGATCATCATCTGATTCTCCTCTGCGTCACCTGCGGATGGGTTGTGCACTCCGAGAGACTCCAAGCCGTACTGGACAATAGCACGGGCCAGGCCTGCATTGCTGTCGATGGCGGCATCTGTGCGATCCAACGTCTCTAGATAGGAGAAAGGGGGTTTCGCTAGCATCTGCCACTGAGCTTGCGGCATGGCATAAAAAGCCCGTCGCCGCAGGTGAGTGCAGTTAAGGTGAGCCGTCTTGGCATATTGGCTATGAGTTTGTAAGTAATTGAATGGGATTGTGGTACGTAGATCTCCTGTGGAGTTGAGCTATGGTACGGGGTTGATCAGGGACGATGAAGCATAGAATGAAGGCAAGGGATGAGTGAACCGAATCGCGATATGGAGACAGTAACACAAGATGCTTTGGATGCCGTAACTGGAACCAAACGACCACAGACCGGGCAGACAGACGGTTCCCGAGATATAAAAACCACAAATGATATTATGGTGACTAACCTTGTCCCAAGGTAACAACAGATAAACAACTCGGATCAGTGCGCTGGTAACTTACGAGAATGAGTCCAAGGCCTGGAAGATAACTCTAAGCTCCTCGGGGTCCTCGACCGTGTCCTCGACCCCATTCCATTGGGTGTCGTCTCCCTCATCTTTGATGGTCTGACCGTCGGCCATCATACGTTGTAACAAGGCGGCATTGATGTAATCAACAGGTTGGTGTGCTAAGGTTAATATCTGGTGTACGGTACGGTACAGTATTAGCTGACTTACGGGCAGGTAGTGGGGTAGATAGATGGCGCATCAATCAATAATCGACTGATGGAAGATGGAGGGGTCAATTGGAATGAATAATGCTCTCACTTGCTCTCTATGGGTGCACGGTCCACTGATGGTGATATCGATACTCTACTTCAACTTACATGTTGCCTGTCTCCGACCTCATTCTAAACCCACCTTGCTGGCTTTGCTCAAAACGACAGACCATACATTGACCCTAAGTTCGATCTACCTCAAAAATAGCCATGGATGAGCAACTATCATTCCCCCTTCCTCGGTCGATGGACACGAGAATCCATATGCGGCTGATCACCAAGCCAAAGGTCATCATCATGCATCTCACAACGGTGTCTGTTGATGAACCCGCTGCACCAGCACCTATGGGATCCTTCGTATATGCCCTACCCGATGTTAGCCAACCCAAAATTAGAATATCGTGTGTGGTGCGCAACTAACAAGCTCACCAGAGATTCAACCCGGACGTGCCCCTGTCCACGCCCATCTACTATGAGGAGCCCACCATCGATTTCACTACTCGTCTAGCCAAGATACTGGTCAAGAAGACTAATATGCATGTCTATGTATCTAATTCTGTCAGTCTCATCAGTACCGGGCTTGGTGGCACGTTTGAGGAAGAGATGGAGGCTTTCAAGAAAGTCCTCGAGGTCGCCAACTCCAAGCTCCGCCATCTCACACCAGGCACTGGCGATGGCGACGCTGTCAACGGCACAGTCAACGCCTAAGCAGGAGGGATGAACTAACTACCACGATATATCGAAGTCACCAGCCAGTGAGCTCAGGGGTTACAGATCGGTCAGTGTTTGTTCTCAACAATCAACTACCGGAATCCCAGCGATCTCCCTCAGCTGATCTCTGGCCGAGGCTGACGATGGAACTTCTGCAACGGTCGCCTCTTTTTCTCAAGGCATGTCGACAACGTCGTATCCCGGGCTGCCGAGAAGATCCGGGCATGTGCATGAGGGACCTTGCTCACGTGTAGGAGGGTGGCTCAGATAAAGGCAAGCTGCAGCAGTTGGGCGACCTGCAGGCCAGTTTCGAGGAAACCGTTGGGGAAACTATTCTCCTATTCAGATGGCCGAGTCGCACAACACACACGTCAAAAGGTGGCTTTAGCAACACTTTACGGTGCATGGTGCCTGGGGATCAGCGATTTCGGTACGGATTCCATAGTGTACATGTATATGTATAGAGAGAGCGTCTAAAGATAAGGCTTCTAGACGTATCGACCTGCAGCCAGATTGCTGTGCGATGTTATACCAGCAGCATACTATCATCGTCAATTGGCAGGCTCCAACACCGGTACTGTCGCAGGCTACTTAGTCTAAATTTACCAGATCGAAGCAAACAGTCCACTTCTACTGAGATACCCTACCCAGTGTCCGTACTTCGGTCTCGTTTCTAAGCCAAAATGCTTGCAGTCAAGTCGGCACGGCCATGCCATGCTGGATTGTGGGAGTGAGGCGCAAGTGATATTTGTTTGCTGGTTGGAACGTGGGCAGATGCGATATCTGGTTCAGAATCCGAGGGGGAATGACAACCCCCAACCTACTATGCAGTCATCAGAAACCCCTGGTTTGATTCACTGCACTTACTGTACCATATACCTTGATGCAATCAATAACCCTTGCGCACGGTAACGATACCAAGTGATTGGGCTGCTATGAACCCCAAGGGTGCGAAACCTAACTCGATCCCTTTCACATTGCTTTGTCGTTCACAAAATCAGACCAACCGAGAAGAGGAAGGCCATCCGACATTGGTGGGTTTCATAAATACCAACCGCACATACAAATACTTGCAGATATTCATATTACTCCGATACGACAGGTGGTCATTCATTGGAAGTGAAGAGGTGAGCAGGAGGAAAAGGTGATGGGTGATGAAGATAGGAAGGAGTTCTCTGTCAATCGGGTTGGGCCTCCAAGCCAGCCGGCAAGTGCGCACACAGCAGAAAAAGCAGTGCAACACACTTACACAACTGTCGTCAATGTTTCGTGTGCAGCTTAACTTGAGGGTGCACAAAAGCCTGGTGTCCCCTGAATGGGCCTAGTGGTGGGTTTATGAACCGACAATTATTATGATTGAAGCTGCAGGTGCAAAGGTGGTATTGACTTGAAAGGTACCTTCCTTTCCTTACCTTACCCCGGCTACCATCTGATGGAACCACCTGTATGTAGTTTTGAACCTACCCACTCACTTGCGAAATCCAACCGCCACCAGGAAGGAACAAGTAAGGAGTGTGTGTGTGTGTGTGTGTGTATGTATGTGTATGTTTGTATTGCGTGTGCGACGTATGAGATTGTCATGTGTCAATACATGCCTACCATCGGCCCATCAGGTGTGGTGAAAGAAGATGGCTGCTCTGGAACAAGAAACCCTCTTTTTGGCTCTCTGTACTGGCCGTGTGATTGATTTTGAGGACAGTTTCCAAGAGGAGAAAAGGGGAAGGGGCCCGAAAAAACAAGGCAAAACTTTGAACAAGCTTTCCTCATTGATTTGGGGTATATCAACACAGCCAATACATTTCCCTGGGCATATGTACACACACACCTACAATGATCAGATGGCCTATGGTTGTCACGGTCGGTTGTTGTTGACGAAAGCAGCTTGTGAGGGAAATGGAGGGGCTAACTGGATTGTCTACGACTACGAGCACTATCCACTAGGTTATCAGATCCCACATGCAACCGCATCCCACAACCACCACCAGCAGTGGGCCCTCTTTCCTTCACCTCTCTCTTCCCCCTCCTCTAGGTTAACTGCCTCCTCCCCCTCTGGCAGTCTAATGAGTGTGAGTGAGCTCTCTCTCCCTCTCTCTGGTTTCTTTGTGGTCTCTTGATGTCCACTTTTGACATTTCCAGTAAAATCCCATTACCCATTGCATTGCCCATTACCCACCCCACTGTGTGAGGGCCACCGACCACCTACCACCTGCAACGTCCAGCTCCAACTACTACTAGGGAAAAAAAAAGAGAGGGCCTGGCTTGCCTTGGATGTCGAAGCAGCAAGCAAGTACTCAGAGCACCAAGCACCAAGGAAAGAAAGCACACTCTCTCAGCAATACCGCCCCCCGATACCTTCCTTACCTTACCAATACCAATATCAATGTGAAGGAATCCCTATTTCCTTCACCTAGCAAATTTCCACCCCTTATTCTCTCGACTTTTTATAATTCTTCAACGCCTTGGATGCCGGGCTCTCATCGGCATCCATAAAACGGTCTGGACCGTTCAATTTGATATAACAGAACAACCACCAATTACAAGGTACCTACATTGCGTTGCCGTACACACACCACCTTTAGACCCCCCCATTCTGCCAACCTGCTGCTGCTAGTGGAGAAAACCGAATTGATCTCATCTCATCCTGGCAACCCTCACTCATATCTTTTTAGGTTGCGGCTAGCAGTGCTTGACATCTCTGCCCCTCTCCTTCTCACACATTCTCACAACTCGACTTCAAGATCCTCTCTTTGAAACTGTTCTACGATCGAGCGAAGAGTCGCAACTACGCCCCCGTGGGCTGCGGTCTACTTATTTCAAGCAATCAGCCGTCTCTTATTAATATAGGGCTGAGCGCATCATCTTCAACTGCACGCCCCGTCCCGCCCCGCCATCACCACACAACATGGCGTCGGAATGGCAACCCTCCCCCGAGTCTTTGAGCCAGCTTGCAGCATGTCTCAAGGACTCCTTGAGCGGATTCGATAAGGCTGCGCAGAAGCAAGCCGAATTGGTGAGTATAGATCCTTCTCGCCAGCCGTGAATGTAGTTCCAAATTCGCAAGAGCCAAGTATTGTGCTTGTCTTTGTATACTCATACTGATTCGAACCCCCCACTCAGATGCTGTCGCAAGCCAAGGCCTCGCCCGACATCAACAACTATCTTATCTACCTGTTTTCGAGCACAACGCCCCCGGCTGGCCTCCAATGTACTCTCGAGGATCTGCACTTGATCCGCTCTTCCGCGGCCATCATGCTCAAGAACAACGTCAGGACGGGCTTCAAGCAAATTCCTGAGTCCAACTTGACCCCCATTAAACGCGGCATCACCATGATCCTGGAGGATCCCAATTCGCAAATGCGCAACTATGCTGGAAACATCGCTACCGAGTTGATACGCCGCGGGGGTCTCCTGAGCTGGCCAGAACTGCTGCCCAAGCTCCTCGAAATGATTGGGAACGAGACCAACCAGTACTCGGCCGAGGCCCAAGAAGGCGCCATGCTGACCATGGCCAAAATCTGCGAAGACAACACCAAGATGTTGGAGAGAGAGCTCAATGGCCAGCGCCCGCTGAATTTCATTCTGCCGAAACTGATCCAGGCAACTAAGAGCTCCCTGCCCAAGGTTCGCGCCCAGGCGCTGACGGCCATCAACGTCTTTACCCCGAGGAAGTCGCAAGCTATGCTGAATTCCATCGACGATCTACTCCAGCATCTGTTCACCCTCGCCAGTGACGAGAACACTGACGTCCGCCGCCAAGTTTGCCGGGCTTTCGTCCAGCTGGTGGAGACCCGGCCGGACAAGTTGCAGCCTCATCTGTCTGGCTTAGTCGACTATATCATTACTCAACAGCAGAGCGACGATGAGGATCTGGCTTGCGATGCTGCTGAATTCTGGCTGGCTGTTGGGGAGCACGAGCACCTGTGGCAGTCGCTAACTCCATACATCGCCAAGATCATCCCGGTTCTGCTGCAGTGTATGGTGTATAGCCCAGAAGATATCGCCATGCTTGGCGGGGCATCGGATGATGAGGATGAGGACGATCGCGCAGAAGATATCGCACCGAAATTCGCAAAGAAGAATGCCGCCAGATTGGCAAACGGCGAGTCAGTAGATGCAGCCCAAAATGGAAATGCATACGAGAAGCTTGCGAGCATGGATGACGATCTCGAGGAGGGAGAGTTGGAGGATCTCGACGACGGCGACGACGTCAATCCCGATGAACGATGGACTCTGCGAAAGTGCTCAGCCGCTGCTCTGGACGTTTTTGCTCGAGACTTCCGTGCCCCGGTCTTCGAGTCCATTCTCCCCTACCTGACCAAGCACCTGAAGCACGAGGATTGGCCCCACCGAGAAGCTGCTGTACTCGCCCTCGGTGCTGTAGCTGATGGATGCATTGATGTGGTCACACCGCATCTGCCTGAGTTGGTGCCGTACCTCATCACTTTGCTCAACGACCCCGAGCCCGTCGTTCGGCAAATCACTTGTTGGACACTTGGCCGGTACTCCGCCTGGGCTGCCCAACTCTCAGACCCCAGCCAGAAGCAAGCTTTCTTCGAGCCCATGATGGAGGGCATTCTTATGAAGATGCTGGACAAGAACAAGAAGGTCCAGGAAGCCGGCGCATCGGCTTTTGCTAACCTCGAAGAGAAAGCCGGCAAGAGCCTCGAGCCCTACAGCTTGCCCATCATTCAGCAATTTGTAAGCTGTTTCGGTAAATATAAGGACAGAAACATCTACATTCTCTACGACTGTGTGCAGACGCTCGCGGAAGCAATTGGACCCGCCTTGGCTCGCCCAGACCTTGTCAACCAACTTATGCCGGCTCTGATTGATCGTTGGCAAAAAGTTGCAGACGATTCGAGAGAGCTCTTCCCGTTGCTTGAATGTCTCTCGTACGTGGCCATGGCATTGAACGACTCGTTCACCCCGTTCGCGCAACCAATCTTCAGCAGATGCGTCAACATCATCCACCAGAACCTGGAGGCGTCGATGCAACTTGCGAATAACCCAGCTCTGGATGCTCCCGATAAGGATTTCTTGGTTACCAGTCTTGATCTCCTCAGCGCGATTGTTCAGGCACTTGACACGCAAAAGTCCGCCCAGCTGGTTAAGGAATCGCAGTTGCCATTCTTTGAATTGTTGACGTTCTGCTTGGAAGACCCTGCGGATGAGGTTAGGCAGTCAGCTTATGCTCTGCTGGGAGACTGCGCCAAGTACGTGTTCGGAGAGCTTCAGAGTTCTCTGGGCAACATCTTCCCGATTTTGTTGAAGCAGCTGGATCTTGACAGTATCTTGGACGAAGAGATCGACAGTGGTTTCAGTGTTGTCAACAACGCGTGTTGGTCGGCTGGCGAAATCGCTATCCAACATAGGGAGGGCATGGCGCCTTACGTACCTGAGCTATTCCAACGCTTCCTCGAGACCATGACCAACCCCGGTATCCCTAAGAGTGTTATTGAGAACGCCGCGATTGCCTTGGGACGCCTCGGCCTGGGTAACAGCGCGCAACTGGCACCGCAGCTTTCATCTTTTGCAGAGGAGTTCTTGACCTCCATGGATGAGGTTGATCCTTCGGACGAGAAAGCAACTGCTTTCAGGGGTTTCTGTGTCATTGTGGAACAGAACCCGATGGCCATGGAAAAGTCTCTGCTCCATTTCTTCACATCCATAGCCCGCTATAGAGAGATCAAGCTGCGGAGTGATACGAAGAACGGGTTGAGCGAAGATTTCCAAAAGGTAGGCACACCGTCTCCAATGTCCATCAAACCACAGAGATACTAACTCAGAACCAGGTGATCGGTCTTTACCGTCAACTCATCCCTCAATTTGAGACCTTTGTAAACCAAATGCAACCTGAGGACCAACAGACCCTCCGGACCAACTTTGCTATATAAATAGCGCACAGCGATGGTGAATATTTACTGAACCTGTGGCCTTGCAATTGCTGCCAGAAATTGTCACAGCCTGTGACATAGGATCGATCGCAGATGCGCGTTAGCCCTTCTACGCGCCCTACGCCATAGTTTTTGGGGGAGGGTCATTGGTCTGGCGGATGCTCAAACCCCCTTTCCAGACGTAGGATGGCTCCTTTATGTTGTCTTTGGGGTGTAACCGGAGTTGCTTGGGCCTCAAAACCTGTCTGCAGAAATCGTTGGGCCACAGTATACCAATACAGCGGCCTTGCTCAGTCAATTGGACGGAGTGAGTATCGTGGAGCTTCATTGGAGGAGGAAGATCAAGCAGTACCATGTGAAAAAGAAAAGGGGAGCGATCGATTAGGATCTAGCATTTGGACCTAGCTCTAATGAGGAAAGAAATAGTGATGACAAACATGGAACGATAATATTGGGGGCAGGCAAGATGATGATAATGCCTGAACCGAGCACGAAAGTGGAAACAGTAGCGACTGCTGCTTCGCTCATAGTAGATAGATACCTAGATAGCATATTTCCCAAGCTGCGACGCATTTATGCGATATCCTCGAATTTCCGAGGACAAATACAATGAGAATCATGAACAAGGCTACGCGGCCCCCAGGTGTGCTTCATTGCTTTCGAGAAATGCCCATGTTGGGGGTTAAGGGGTGATTTACGGTTTGATTGCCTGATCAGAGTCCTTCCCTCCCTCCATTGAGGTGCATGGCGTATGCTGTGTCGCCAGCCCCCAATGGCACATAGACCTAGGTATATATATCTATGATCGACAAGCTCATGGTGTAGAGTTGAGAGTTGGCAGCCTTCCCAAAATCTCACTTCCTTCATCCCTAAAGGCATCATAATGCTTGTGCAAGCAGACACGGCCTACCGGCCCGTCGATTATCTGAGTTCGTTGTCGAGTAGCGACGACACGACGCCGCCTTCGTTGACCAAAGAAGAAGATGTCCATCCCCGCCGGCGACGAACCCGCAGTCACTGGGCTGATTGGAAATGGGAACTAATTCTTCTATCTTTAAGCGTCTTTTCGCTTGTGGCCACAGCGGTCATGCTCTATTGGCTCAGCGGTAGCAGCCTCGATAGCTGGGGCGGATTCTTCCTGAGGCCGAATACCCTCGTATCCATTCTGGCTGCTATGTCCAAGACGTCGCTGGCATTTGCCGTTAGCTCTTGCATCGCGCAGGCCAAATGGAATTGGTATCGTCGGGGTCAAGACAACCTCCTCGTCTTCGAACGCTTTGACGAGGCTAGCAAGGGGCCCTGGGGTAGTTTCAGACTGCTTGGGACTATATGGTTACGGTACAGTTCCTCCTAAATGCAGATTCACGCAGCGTGTGGAATGCGCGAGAGCTGATGCGAATGGGCAGCCATTGGAACGCCTTGGGCGCTTTCATCATTATCGCTCTCCTCGCCTACGAACCTTTTCTGCAGACCATTATTACGCAGTATGGCATTCTAGATAGCGAACCCCCAAGTACTCGGGCTATCACCGGTCAATGTATGAGACTGGACTCGGGACGGGTGACATTTGACAGAAGACCATCAAGGAATTTCAGCAAGACTGGCGTCGAAGCATGTTCTCAATTGCACCAACCTGTGTCCGAACCTGATCTGGGCATGCAAGCCTCGGTATATACCGGTTTTCAGAACAGCTTGCAAACACGAAAGATCAAAGCGTCCGCCAACTGCCCGACTGGCAACTGCACATTTGGCAATTTCGTCTCCTTGGGCGTCTGCAGCAAGTGTGCCGATATTTCCACGTACATCACCAAGCACAGCATTGAGTATCCTCTGGGACGTTACAACGAGACGATTGATCCTGATAACGTGTGCTCCAACAATACTGTGACACGCGATTCTTGGGGCAGAGCTGCTCTAAAATTCGATAACTACACAATGTTCAGGGTGGGAGGGCTTGATATCACCAATCACAACGGCAAACGGAACGAGGATAAAGTCATGGTTTGCGCGGCGAATGAAACTAGCGTCTACATGACCACTGTTTCGTCCAAAAAGGTATCTCAATCTTTTCACGTCACCAACACCTCAGCCACCACGAGCTTTGTTCTCTTCCAAGGCCTGCGGGCCTCTGATGCCTTCGCGCAGAACCGGGAAACTTGGCAGGACTCGCAGCCGACGGCCTTCGAGTGCGAGCTTTCGTTCTGCGTTAAGATGTATTCGTCCCAATATGAGAACGGGCAACTCATAGAGCGCGTGCTTGGGGAATGGGCGCAACCCATCGCGGGCTCATATAAGCCTATTAATTGTCGCACGGATAACCGTTCCGGAGACTCCCAATTTTCTGAGTCTTCTGCCACCTCTTTAGGCGCCCGCTTCGACTTCCAACTCGACGTTCCCGAGGTCGAACGGAGAAAGTATGAGCTGCCGCTAGACCTCAAGCTCAGCGTTTCGCAGGCTACCATTGTGTCCACGGTCGACTGGTTTGAGGGCACCTTTGGCCACAAGATGACTTACCCGGCCGCAGGGATGAAAGCGTCCGCTGGTATCGCCGAGACTCTCTACGGCAGTACCATAAATAGCACAGGGGAGAGTATCGACGATATTTCAGCGGTCTTTGCGGCTGTTGCGAACAGCATGAGCATATGGATTCGTGACAGGCAGCTCTCGCTCACGCAGACAGCAGACGGTAGACGTTCTCCAGGCACGCCACCCCGTGTCGGGACTGTGCAGCGCTGGACCATTCGCTTTGGTGTTCGGTGGCCGTTCATGGCGCTACCGTTGGTGCTCGAGGTCGCTGGGATCCTATATGTGGGCCTCATCATTCGCGAGACCCGGAGGCTAGGCATCGCAGCGTGGAAGGACAGCGCGCTGGCCACAATTGTCTACGGACTCAGTGGCGAAGAAAACCGAGCTCTGCTCAGGGAGGCCGACGTTCAGGGCAGCATGGAATGCGCCGCCAGCCAGATGCAAGTCAGCTTGGTAAAGAGTTCCATCGTTTGTATGCCGGATCTGGAGCCTGATGACTTGTTGGACAATAGAAGTGTGTCGGTCAATAGTCATCATGAGAACAACATGGCAAGACGATAGGGATGAAAAGGTAACGATTGTGATATATCCAGTTATTTTCGTGGGCTCACTTAAACACAACTATGTTTAGACTATACCTAAAGAGAAGGCTGGGCGAGTCTACAAGGCGAACGAACCAGGCATTGGCCGTATCTCCAACAACATGCGTCATCGCCACTTGCCTTCGCGTCTTGTTTTCTTTGGTATTTCAAGGAAAGCATCGTTTTCTACTTGTATAAGAAACGTGTGTTTTGTCAGGATTTTGTGTACCTCCCCGCGCTTTGGACCGGAAGAACTTGAAAATAGACGGTATATAGACGGTGATTGATCCATCTCCTTTATGAGCAGGATTTGTTCGAATGCTGAATCTGGATATCAAATAGATGGCCCTGGTACTCATTGTCACATCATGAAGCCTGCTGGGCATCCAATGTCCTTTTTGATGTTTGGTCTGACTGAAGTTGACTGAAACAGTTGCGACGCCACGGGCGGCATGCACACTTCCAGAAATCGCTACCACAACCCAGAACCTACACGCTGGTGGGCAAGACTGCCAGGCCAGAACTACAGATGCGTTGTACATGTGCTGGGACAGCACCGGCAAAGTCAGATTGCAGCCCCTGAAATATACGCGCTACCCCTATTTCTCATCTGAATAGGGGTAGCTCGTATATTTCAGGGGTAACTGGGACCTGGGACGACGAGTTGATCACCGGGTGGATGGTTGGCAACGTGCCCATCGATCCGACCAACGGCTAATGTCTAGTTCAATTGGACTTTGCAAGCCTTGGGTGACAAGTGCTGTCCTTCCATGAACCGTCTCTTACCAGTAATTACCGAAACACGTGAGTTGTTGTATGGGCTTGAAGCAGACGACTGTCACACAGCTTTGAGGTACACATCACTTTTTATTCTTCCTTTTGAGGTTTGATTTAAAGCCAACTACTAAGGGCGATAGATTCTGGCAAGAGTACCTCTTATTTCACTCCGCTGATGCTGTGTACTCTCTCATCATGTTGGCTGCCACTCACTGAGACTGGAATGAGTGCGCGCGTAGCCCGCCGAAGGCCGGCGAGAGCACCTAATCGCTCAGAATGTATCTAGAGGTCTGCATGATGAAGATTGGGCCGGTGCTTTTGCTCCTGAGCCATGCTTGGACTGGGCTGGTTGGGTAAACGAACACCGCCACCGCCGCCCTCCCGAGCGACCGGATATCACTGTACACACATTCTTGGAGTAGCAGAAGCAGATAGAGCTTCTCTGACATGCACCGTTTGTACCGTAATTGGCTACAAGTATACTCGTGTGGTTTCACAACCAGTCGGTTCCTCCGTAAAGAGTATTGCTCATGTTGCTTCTGATGTTTCGAAGCGGTAAAGGCACGTTGCAACCTCACCCCATACTACCGAGACGTTCCCTTCTCGGTCGATGTTGCGTCATCTCCCCCGAGAACGATCGCGACCTTTACCCCGTCAGCACCCAACCCCCCCCCCCGGAAACAAACGGGTGGCCGGGATGGGGACCAGACAAGTCAAAAGAATCTGGAGGTGGCACAAGATACCAATCTCGCCTACACCAATAGAATGTTTCGGCCAGTCTGTGTAACGCACTATAATAGCAACATTTCTCACTCCGCTATGACTACAGATCACAATGTAAGCAAGTCGGGGCGTTTAGGGCTTCCTATTGGCCGATGGAGATCGAGACAGCACATGGTAAGCAGCGGTCATCTTACGACCGTGAGTAATCACCCTCCTACCCATGCAACGCTTTGGCGAAAGCGAAAACCAAGCGAGCAACGTCCGAATAGCATATTTCATTAACAAGCTCTTGTACAACGGCGAAAAAAAAAGGACGTCTGCCTATACAGCCACGCGGCTAACCGGTAACACGAGAGGGAGGCTTAGCTTAGCATATTCTCTTGCCCAGTCCCGTACGGGTGCATACCAAGCATCGCCTTGGTGTAGTGGATATACCCGCCAATGCCTTTTTGGGCTTTGGACGATCCGGGGGAGGAAGTACATGCGTACGAGAACACGTTGGGACTCTCGGTTGCACTAACCTGTGGGCTCTAGGGTAGACTGGCTGAGAAGCTATTTCCGTCTTTGGGCAACAAGCACGTATCGAGGTCTGATTCGTCATCCATAGAGAGTGAGATGTTGGTAGCCTATCCACGACTGACCAGCCCGCCGGCACTGCAGAGAGCAAAAGCGGCCATGTTTACAATGGGCACAACATGCAAACTGCAAACTGGCCGATGCTGGTTATTGCTTCCCCCCCTGAGCTAGAGACGTGTACTAACATCGCGAACCCTTAATACCCTGACTTGGGATATCAATAGTCTGCTTGGCAAACAGCATCTGGCCGCAGGTCTATCCTCCATGTAGGTCGGTAATTTCACCACCATAGATGTGTATTGGATTCGTTGTTACTGAGGATCCATCTCACCTGCCACTGTTCTCCATCCGCCTTCATCTGATACCTCCAGGAGGGACAGTAGTATGTAGTCCAGAGCCATGTTGCGTACGTCTTGTAGTCATCGTCTATGCATTGGAATCACACGATTGGAGCTGCAGATACCTGTGATCCAGCTCATCGTTGCTACCTGGCAGACCCGAAATGCACTGTGCGATGATATTAAGTTAACGAGAAGAGCAGGGCCGACATAGGATGATGTAGCCAGTACCTGTCGTCCCCGGGGGTGTCGATATTCAGAGAGTATCGAAGTTTTGATGGCTATGGCGGTATGATACAACGATGCAATGCATGGCGGTATCATCGCTGACGGCGACTGTTTGTCCCATAGGCTGGCTGTGTCGTCATAACCAGTATCTCATGTCGTGCAAGGTGTATATAGCGAGAGCCGGATATGGCTTTACCGCCCGTTCATCAATACGCGATACCGAAAATACCGAAGGTTTGATCTCCGGTCCCAACGCGTATTGCTAGACGTATTCACTCACTCGCTCGCTCACTTGAACGGAATTCGGCTCATAGAAGCTCGTGGGTAAGATATAAGGCCAAGCCACAGTCAGAGCGAATATGCAGATGACTGTAGCCAGTCAAGTCGGTCAACGCCCGATGTTACGTTGTGAGCGGCTTTGCAAAGCAGTGAGTGAAGTGCTGAGGAGGGTTTTTTCGGCCCGATGTCACGAGTCTATATACACATCTGATACTGCTGGAATTCATCATGCCTGACGCACGTTTGGCTAGCATATGTACTGAACGTGGCGTCTAATAAAAGGAGCGCGCCGGAAGAAGGGATGGGTTGTATCTCGCGTAAGGCTGATGATGATGGTGCTGACAAGCGCCCCCTCGCCCTCATTCGCCCGCCCTCTCTCGACAGCACTCAATTAGGAGACAAGTTTGATTTGAGGCGTCGTCGTCAATGCGACTCACAGCTGAATCGACGGCCATACTCGTTGGGCTATTGGTCTTCCAGCTGCCATCGTTGCCGCTGGCAAGAGATGTAGTAGCAACTGCAGCAGCATCGAAGCGTGGCGGTCATCCCATCCATGCTGTTTCGTCCAATCGCCGTTCTTGTTGGAGTGCATCGCCGAAAGGGCGGGTGGGTGGTTAGCCCGTCTTAGGCGCACAATCTCAGCCGATCTATCAGATTCAATGCTTCTCGCCAGGACATGACACCCTGCCGGCCATTGTCCCGGGTTTTACCTTATGGTGTGTGTGTGTGTGTGTGTGTTGCTTCGCTCTGTCCATGATCTTCTCCAACGAGATCCGACAAGAGTGCAGCGCTATGCAGATCGACTCCAGACAGCGACAATCCCCCGCCTTTGGATTTACTCTTTTTGCTTGGCGTTTCCTTTTGTTTTTTGGACGTCGCCGCGCCCTGACTTGTTTCGCTGCTGCATGGCCCCAGAAGCTTGGTTTGCCTTACCTGCTACATACACGCAGGGTTCACCTTGTTATCTTCGTCTATGACAGTGAAGGTAACCATGCCCTTCCCTAGCTGTCAAAAATGCGCCGCCTCTGCCTGCATGGCAGATGCAAGCCCATAGGTTAAAGAAGTTAACATATGTGTGTGCGCTTATGGGGACCAGAGTACAGAAAGCGGTATACGAAAAGAAAAGAGGCGAAGTCGAGTGTAACGTATCGTCTGCGGGCGCGGTGAAAAGCGGACCTATCAGACTCTGCCCTTACAGATTATAATCATACTATAGCGAGTCCATGCTATGTCAGGGTAGCCCGCTATCTTGCAGAACACAACTGTCGCCATCCACTTCTGCCACCGCATCGTCCCAGGATATCGACAATGTCCCCGGGCACCGCTCATGACACTGTCCACTCTCCTCGCTGTCCCAGACTGCCCACCAACACAACGAAAAAAGAAAAAATACAGACTAGGGGTTACATGTTCCACGCGGACTGGCCGCGACCTTGGGCTCATTTAGCATCTCACGTCGACATGTATAGCAAGAGCCCGCTACCCGGATACCTCGAATGGAACAGACTGGCCATGTTACTTGAGCCATTTCCCCAGTCGGGCGGTGGATTGGCCTTGGATGGATGTTGAGGCACATGCTGGAGCTGGAGATGTCAGCCCGACCAGCGTTTGTTGAGGCACTTTGAAATGGGATCAAATATACCCCCTCTCAAAGCCCTTGTCGCCGACAACGTGTGCAAACTTCTTGATGAAGAATAAGAAAAACCAGTAAATTGGTAATAGGATATAATCGGCCCCGTTCAATTTGCACACGTCTTCTGGAACCCCGGACCTGCACGCTAGTATCACTTATTACTTATAGTAGGAAGTCATTAGAGTTTCAAATGTAGTGGACCTGCGGTGTTCTGTATATCCAATGGATAGGTGTAGAGCTTCTTCTATCCCCGGCATTCGCCGCAGCGTCCCCGACAGTCGGTCCCTACTATATGCGCTGACTCCGTACTGCCTGGCCCATATTCCCAGACAATCTGCCATGGAGTTTCACCTGAGAAGCTGAGCCTATTAAGATTTCAATTAAAAATCTCTGTCGCGGGCGGAGGATGCTCGGCAGTTCCGTATGGGTACGCGGTGCCGTTGTTGCGGACCGCCAGCCCTGTTGCTCAGATAACCTTACCTAACGCAGAGGAGCCCTTCGTCTCTTGAGCCTTGACAGCCCACTCGATATGTGATGAGTAAGTGGGCCGCCCCTGTCCCCGGCGCCCTCTGGACCATATGCTTTGCCGCAATGGAACTATGGCCAGATTGGGAGTTTGGGGACGTAGGGCCCAAATATGTCGTGCTATTGGGCGCCAGCTTTGATGATATCTCTACATGTCGCTCTAGCGGCGGCACCTGCCATACACGAACCCTCAATCTGGGCTGTTCATGGGCCTGCGGGTGACGGGAGAGGAAACGATCGTCGTCATAACGCGAGCCGCGAAGAAGTCAAGGTGTATGAATGGGGCTATCAACTGCCGGGGAGGAGTGAGGAATTGGCTTCAAGGGGACGTTTGTCTGCTTGCCTTTCCACTTTATGGCTCGGGGACCTTGCCAGTACCTGGTGAAGGCAGTCTTGGCTGCTTCTCAGGGAGTTGTACTCACGCATCCATGTACAAGTCAATCAAACGGCGCGGCAACGACGTGCCAGAATGCCAGCCCGTTGGAGATTCGAATAATTTGCAGTCTTGGCAAGGGTTCGTTTCCGCTTTAGTGAAGACGTGCGTCATTCACTGCTCCTGGGATTTGCATATTCATCCAGCCAGGATGCTTTCTGAGGGGCCTATTGGCATTGGCATTGGCATTGGCATTGGCCCGTTGGTCAACAAAGGAAACATGAGCCACAGTACCTGCCCGGCACCGACAGCTGCTTTTTCGACGTGCACCGCCTTCCCAATAATTCCTTCTGGGACGCATGCGGCCGAAGGTTGCTGGAGAGTTGGTTCATGCGGTTACACGAGTCTGACGGATTCTGACAGGGGCTGTTCCTCAAGGAAGCGGAATTCGCGAACACGGCCGACGCAATTGGGGAAAGCGGTAGGTAAGCCATCTGGACACGTTGTGTAGGACCTGCCTGGACTTGAAGGGAAGAAAGGACAACAAAAAAAAAGCCAAAAACCGGATTGATGCTATGATCGGAGATTTCTTGTCAGCAGCGAACCGAGGCGATCGGCCAACGAGATCCGAATTTGTCGTGCAACACAACCAAAGCAGCTGGAAGGCTCGTCGGTCGTGATACCACACGCAGCCAACTGGCACCGCCTATCGCTATCTCACCAAAATCGACATCGGACACTTGTGTCGGTCGGGCTAGCCCACAAGAGTAGGTGAGCCGGCCGTTCAACAGTGCGTTTCTTCGGGTTGGCAGACGTATGACATGATAGCCGCCGCGTCGGGTGTTTCCTACAGGTTAGGTTGTCTTGGGTTTTGGAGCCCTGGCTTGCCATTCGCAGGGAATGCCTCCGCAACCCACCCACCTACCTACCTGTCCACTTCGCTTACACAGATGTATTTGCTTCTGTATGTGCAAAAGATGGGTTAAC
This sequence comes from Apiospora malaysiana, assembly GCA_006508115.1. Classification (NCBI taxonomy): domain Eukaryota; kingdom Fungi; phylum Ascomycota; class Sordariomycetes; order Amphisphaeriales; family Apiosporaceae; genus Apiospora; species Apiospora malaysiana. The sequence continues at coordinate 1,299,489 of QUSE01000041.1, read as the reverse complement.
GAGGTCGGAGCCGTTCAAGTTGGACATCAGTGACCAAAATGAACCGAATGGAGATGGGCCGTGCAGGCCTCAGATTTTTTTCTTCTTAGTCGGCAATAAGTATACAGTATATGTTTATTGGCAGGCACTTTCCCAGCCTTCTTTCATTTTGACGTAGACGTAGTGGAAATTGTTTGTAATATATGCAAGTCCATTTAGCCATCACACCGGCTCTGCCTGTACGCCGTACGGAGCACTCCTTGCTCGGCTGTTCGAGGTTGGTCTTCAGAGGCTGCCAAAAGAGACAAGAGAGACACGGCTTCTCTGACCGCTCGCTCACCGTGACGCAGCACGAGAAGAAAAAGAAGAAGAAGAAAACAAAAACGAAACAAAACAAAATATTACCATCGCATGTGCATTTGATGCGCATGCATGCATGCATGTTTTTTTCTTTGGTATGGGATTTGTGATGTACCGTACCGCACGGTAGCAACGTTCAATCTGACTTGTCTTGTCTATGCTCCTTGGCATGGGGAACCCTTGACCGTTTCTGGCGTTGCTCGGGGTTTACTGGCTTGCTGATGGGTTCATACAATCTATATTTAGCCCTTCCAAGGTAGATGTAGCTAGTAGGGGCCGCTAACCTAGCATGCTTGCATAAGTCGCCCTAGAAAATTGGTCCGGTAGATCGGCTCCCTGCATCTCCCATCTCTCTGTCGTCATAAAATGGTCCAAGGGAGCCAGTTTTCATGCTTCTAAGCCATGTAGAACAATCTTCCATCTCTTCTATGGAGAATAGCCATCCCCTCACCCTGGCCCTTTTCAGGCTTAATCCTAACAAGTTATGACAAAACCTGTGCAGTTTTAGGGCACGTCCTCTCCTACTACCGAATTTTTTTTTCCCTCTTTCTCTCTCTCATCTCATTCTTCTACCAGTACACAGTGAGTGATCTGCCACGCTTTTTTTCTTAGACCCATTACCAAATATGTAACCTATCGTCGACAACGTGATGATGCCCGTTGTCGCGCTTGTTCGGGACAACACTTACCCCCACTGGCTTAGCTCCCACCGTTTCCTGAATAGGAAGCAAAAGTGCAGTCAACTTAGTTATAGAGCACGTTCCCAGCTACCCTCTCTTTTCACATGCTAGGTTAGGCTATGCCAGTCTCTGCGTTCCTGTGGGTGGTGGATGTTTTTTTTTATGCACCATGCAATATAGTGACGGTAGAGGATTAAGCAGCAGCAGCAGCAGCAGCAGCAGCGGAAGAGCATGCACTGTGATTACTAACATCATCAATTGGAGTCCCCGTAATCGCTACTCAAGCTCGTTGAGGCACTGTTTCAAGCCATACGGGGTTACAGCGGCAGCCACATGTACATCGCTTGCAGAAAATGGAGGTTCACCGCTCATCATGTGTCCACAATGTCGCGGAATGTAGCAGCATCTAGGGACGGGACCCTTCTTGAATATCGAGAAATGCACGACACACTCGCAACTTTGTCCAACTTGAGGTGATCCGAAGTGCTGATTGATTGATGAAACCATCCACCACCAGCAGCCAGGGCCCAAGTCTCCAGCTGCAGAGTTTAAGCCCACATTAATCAGCCAAAGAAGCAATAATCGGAGCCGCAACCGCGTCCGACGCTCTTCACTGTGTCGGGGCCTGAAGACTTTCACATTAAATCACTCTGGACAGGCTAGGTTAGAGAGCTAGAGAGGGAGAATAAGGGTATCAACCCCCCAGGTATAGCAAAGACCCTGAACATATTCCCCCCTACCCAAAGTTTGCCCCTAGTGCGCTGCTAATAAGAAGGTGATATTCTCGTAGAGCAATCGTGAGTCAAGCATGCCATCATCGTCCGTTGTGCTCGGGTAGGTATGCATTGTCTTGAGGGAGAACGAGGAGCTGAAGTGAGCTGAGAGACGGCGTGAGTCACTAACCGTACCCCTACTGTAGCCTGTAGTCTGTAGCTGTGCTGTAGATCGTAGGGAGGGACGAAACAAACTGATCGACCTGGAATTTGTTGAATGGATAGGCAGGTAGGTAGGCAGGTAGGTAGGCCTGCCATCAATTGAATGAAACGTTGTATCGGTGGATACAAGCATAGACACCCGAAAGGTTGATGCGCTCAGTCCATAGGCCGCCGTGCGAAAAGGGCACACGGGAACAAAAGCAGGCGAAGGGAGGGCAGGTGATCAACCAGCCCAGCCAGCATGCCAGCCAGCCATGGCACTGATGAATTTGGCCGAGGGCCCTACGACGGAGCGGCGCAGAGTCCTGATTTCTGATTTCTGATTTCGGTAGCACGGAGGGGTGGACACTAGATGCTAGTATGGAAGATTGCAACATTCCCCAATGCTACGGGCAGACGGGCATTAGGTCGCAGCAGCTTCACCCAAGCCCTCCAAAATAGAAACGAGCTTAGAGCTTAGAGCACTTTGAGCCTGGTCCGGTGCATGTCCATCATTTTCGCCTCCCCGCCAGATCCGTGTGAAGACAGGAAAGACCGTTGACTTGTCGCTAGCACATGACCATACCAGCTAACGATGGCATTATTGAACTCAAGATTGATTATTTTGTATCACCCATCGTCCAACACCAGTATAATCCCACCAATTGATAACACCGAATGCGCATTCAGCGGGGGCGTACGGAATAGTAACCAGGTCGCTCTGGAATGTTGGAGAGTGTCGTGAAGTCATGCCACTGCCCAACCCAGTCATGCTATATGATGCTTCTCCCGTTGCCGCTGCTGCTGCTCCTACTTGCCACCAGTCCTGGCTCTGGCTCTAGCCCTGCACATCTAGAATTAGAAATCATCTTTCAACTTGTCCATGTTTCGAGAAGAAGAAGCTGATCGCGGATCGTCCCTGTGACCGTCCCAACTTTTTTTTCTTGGGCTTGGATTCAAGTAGAGAATATTTGGGATATGCACATAGCCCGCCTTCGGAGCGACGTGGCATGCATGTTGCAGAGGCCGTCGGCGGCGCCTAAGATCATAGAGACTCCTCTCCTTGCCTTGCTACACAGATTTAAGCGTGCGACTACTACTGTATCTTCCAAGGCGTGTCGGAAGAGATTCCGCCACTAGGAAGAGCGAATCTACGCTGCGGTGTGGGCCGTTGGAAGCGTCCTCTTTGCTTACAATGCAATAGTATAGACCTCAGACAGGTCTCAAAGCTTGTAAGTCGAGGCAAGGTGAGGCAACGGGTGCCGTCTTGTCTCGGTAGACGACCAACAGCTCGAAATGGTGAATGAGGTACCTTACAACCCCCTCATATACCCTTGTGAAGGTGCTCCGCGGGCGGTGGACCACATATCACCACACACCCATGCTGGCCATGGATGTCGTTGGGCCAAGTTCCACCACAGAATGAGCTCTGTGCACGTAGCCTAATGATGCAGTGGGCAACAAACAGATTGAAACTCGTTGGTCTCCATCTGCGATGTTATAGGCTCTGTACCTGTCAATCTCTCCAGGGGTCGAACGAGGATCGCCATGGCCTTTTTTCCAACAGAGGTGTGTTTCCGAGGCCCCGCAACATGGCATTGTTGCCGGCCATCAATCACAATGCCAAATGCCAAAATGGGACACGAGAAACCGTGGTTTCAAGGGCAGTGCTGAGAATGGCTGGTGCAGACTCCAGGAGAAACATCCGACGCCCGCAAAGCAAACACTATGCAGCTAGATAGGAGCTATGTAGCATTCGCAAGGGATCTTGATGTCACTACCAAGATGATGCTACCTACCTAGTGAGCCACAATAGTAGCAGTCGCCTGGATGATGGAAAAAGGGCCCCATCCGCCGGCCTCTTACTTCTTGCCGCACATCCGCGTTATCTGCCACTAAGAAAAAGGAACTGACGACGGAGGCTGGCCGGCTTCAACGGCGGTATCCTCCACGTGAGCGGAGAAGAAGATCGGAGGAGAGCTTCCAAGCCCTGGATCAACAGGCTAGTATCATCAAGATTAGAGGGGGACTTTTAGCAGCCCGAAGTCAGACTCGGTTTTATTTGGCTTTGTGTAATATGAACCAAGGAAGTTTAAATTATTACTCAGTTATGTGCAGTTCACTAACTACCTTGTGTTTGGAAATACTATTCAACCTGACTCTTGCACATGTATAGCTCCGGCTTGGGCTGGAGACAGCCAGTCGAGTCGCGACGAATAGAGGCAATGACAATAAAGACGCTTAGCCTCTTCCTTCCTGGCCCTGGAGCCCACCGGGTAAACCTTGGGCCACTCGAGAAACGGGAAGAATGAACATCCCTGAACATAGCTATGCCTAGCGTCTTCTTGTCATATTCAGTGGTGCTTGGGGAGTATATGCAACGGGGAAGAAGACCGTCGGGCTCGGGATGGATGGAGTCCATCTTCACAGATACTATGACATAATTTTTTGATCCTCGCCCGCTTGCAAAATCAGATTGCGATTTGTCAAGCTTTTGGCTCTGTTTATCGAACTCCGATGCTAACTGGACCTCCTGCCTACATACGTCCCGTCCTTGTAAGGCGCAGGGTACATCTGCTTAGCCAATTGATGCTACCTACATGTACACACCTAAATACCTACTCCGTACATACTGTCCAACGCACAGTACGTGAAGTTTCTCAGCTCAAGAAGTCATTCATCATCACCATGATGGATGGGTTCAGACGGAAACAAAGCCAAGTAATTCCTGCATCCACCAATCCCAGCTCAAATGCCCCATGTACATTACAATTGAGTTTACAGCCTCTTTCATTTTTTTTTGTTTCTCCTTCCCTCTGTTATGCAAGGCATAGCTGCCACGTCGGTGGCAGACACAACGCAGCAGCTCACGCGAGAAACATGTGCTGGGAATTGGGCTTTCCCGGATGCTGAAGGGTGGTCGGTGTAGCTATTTTTGGATGTAGCATATGTACGTATCTGCGTCAATCAGACAGATCTGTAGACAGAGACATCATCAACCCCCCCAGGCACGAGGCGAGCTGGTAAAAGTCCCTTTGAGGGAAAACACGACCGAGTCAAGATGGTTATTGCAAAGAAAGGGTAAATAAGCCCAGCACACAAACACAACCACCCGAACAAGCCCCCTCGACCTGGCCGCCGACCTGAAACTCTCGATTCTGGGGGTTGGTCATTGGCCACCTGCTGTCTTGGCACTGATCTAACTGATCTACCACTACGACTATGTATTTCGTTAGAGTTAACCTTTTTCTGCGGAGGACCCTTCAGGTTCTGTGTCATCAATTTGGCGCAGATCCCAGAATTGAAATGACGACCTCCTCGCGGCAATTGGGTTCGCATCAGTATCGCCCCAAAATGCGGCTATCTGTGGTGGTCGTAGGAGAGGCATGGCCTTGACTGACTACATCCAACCTCCCAGCCCAGCTACATGGGTAGCACCCACTGCTGTCCCTTGATTCCCAAGATCCATCATCATGCAGAGCGAGATGGAAAGAATATGGGCAGCTCTCCTCCCCGGTGCTGGCAGGAAACAAACGTAAGCAAGCCCCCAGGCAGCAAAGTAAATAAACCAGTCGTCATTTGGGCTTCGTTCTGTTCATCAGGATAAGGATAATAGGCCCGGTCATGCGCCATGCCTTACCTGCATACAGACGTACAGACGTACAGACCTACAGACCCGCGTATACAGACAGGTATTCATATTCGACATTGGGTTTGAAGAATTCCTATGTATAGTAGAGCGCAGCCATGGCCTAGAAAACTCTATCACCTACGACTAAAACCCGGCCTTCAGAGATGCATGAACAGCATTGAAGTTACTGCTATTGCCTCCAGGGGCCATCAGCAGCGTCATTGCCCGACGATGCGGTGCGACCAACCGAGACAGACCGACTAGATAGAGACACCTCGTGCGCGACTGAGGAAAACCATGGAAGAAAATGTCCTTTCGGTCTACCTAAGTGCCTAATGCATGTCACCACACCATCTGTGATGGACGGCCAATGAGTGGCCTGAGGACTTTAGTCGGCGGCTTAGGGACCATCACTACTGGGAGGGGGGCGAGTGCATTATTATTATTATTATTATTATCATTATTTGTTCACCTGCTGTAAACGTCTGCGTGCGAGCCATCGAGAATCGAACGTCCGGACGGGCGTGCCAATACACATTGCATTGCCAACCTGAATAATCTGGCCGGTTGTCCAGATGCATTCCAGTGCATCCAATTGGTGACACTTGCCTGCTAGCCACCCCCGAGCATGATTTGATATTGACGTCGTTAAGATATGGCGCTCGTAAGACTCCTCCTTCGTCACTGCCACAATCACTTCTCGTACTGGCAAAATGACCAAAAGGGGGACAGTACAAAAGAGTACCATTGTGGTAAGTGACCCCGACAAGCCCGGAGCCCGGATTTAAATACATTGGATAACCAAAGATGACGATCTAGCATTGATGGTAAAAATAGCACAGCCTCGGGCATACTACTGCTAGCGTTCCGCCCGAAATCTGGTATTGGAAAATGGGGACTCAAAAATTCGTCGTGCTGTTCGCGTTGGAAATTGAACACATAGCGCCCACGACGGCGTAAAGATATTCACGTTTTGTTTTGGCCAGCAGCAACAGGAGGCATTCAATCAGACAGCCAGCCGTCCACAGCCTGTCCAGGACGTGTTGTACCGCTGACGGAATGCAGGACTCCCTCTGTCCCTGCGCCCGTCCAATGAGTTGATTTGCAGCGAGCATGATCAGATGGACTGCGCCTCATTCTCTCTGGCCCAAACCCAACGGGGCTTAAGCTAGGTTACTCCCAGAGCCAGCAGGGTTTAAGGAACGTAGGGGAGCAACGGTGACAACGAACAAGCACAGAACCGAATGATTCCACCCCGTCCATGACCCCATCTCACAAGCCCCAAAGCCTGTCCTGTCCATCCAGTCTCTCCGTCCGTTCCATTCTTTTAGCACACACACACACACACACACACACACTCACACACACACACAATCACACTCACACATCCCCTGACTCGCTAATTGAATTATCTGTGGTCTGTTCGAAAACATTGCACGGTGTTATGCACTAACCTGCTCTTTGCCCAACACGCGCCTAGGGTTTATTGCATTCTCCATTGTTGCTTGCGCCTTACCGAAACATTTCGGACGACTAGGCTGGTAGGAGGGGTTAGGTAGTATTTCGATCGCATGAGAGACATACTTCTTACACAAGAGAGACCGTCCTGGTAGAGAGGTTCACGCTAGACAACAACCCAGGGACCATCATCCTCCACCGATACTGTATGTATTCCCTGCGGACAGTTATTAGTTATTCGACCTTGAAAGTCAATCAAGTTCCCAGCCTGTTGTCCGCACGGTTGTCCATCTTGCCATCCTGCGCGAGTGACGGACTTCTTCTAGATACTGCTGTTGTGATGTCGAGTATTTGTTCGTTCCCTCTACCGAGACCCTCGCATAGGCTCAAACAAAGGATATATTGGCTGCCACCCTCTTGAGGACCTGGCTCGGGCTCAGGTTCAAAATTCAGGCCCAGGCTGTGGTTCTATTCGCGTGTGGATTCTCCTGTTGAGTCGAGCTCCAGTCAAGATTGAACCACAGTCGAAGGCATTTCCCCTTCAGCGAAACATCATCAAGTAGAAGAAACGCATGTACATACTGAGTGGAGGACTAGGTATCCTGTCAAGTAGTAGTAGTAGTGGTGGTGGTAGTGGTAGTATCCAGGCCCTTTTTACCCACAACGAATGTCGGCCTCTAAAGTCGGGACCCTAGCCAGCACCACAGCACCAGGAAACAAGTCAAGTTGGAGCTAGGGAAATATGCAGCTATCAGGTATAGAAAGTCACGCAAGTACATACTTGGGGCCGTCCAGTGTATGGGTACCTCCAACCTGCACACGCCCCCCCTGCCGCCCAAGTGTCCCATGCAGTTCCTCTTTTAGGCATGGGGATGGACACAAGCCCAGGTTAGTGGCTGTCTTGTTAGTGCACGCCCGCCCACCCAACATCGACACACCTGTTATTTAACTACTGGCGCTCCCCTCTCCATCTGCACTTTCCCCATCTTTATAGCATCTCATAAGAAAATCATCGTAGCCTCCCGCTGCAACCACCTTTTCAAACCACACATTCGCTCACCTTTTAGGAAGTCCTCGTTGACTCCTGTCATTCGCTTGTTCCTTTTTTTGTGTTTGGAGAGACTTGGTCCCGTCGTTACTCGCCCTCGAATCCCGCATACCTGACTCTCTCCCGCATCGTCATATATCTATCTCAACCTCAGCTCTGCTCAACTCAATATCATCAGCAAGACCAGCAAGAAGAAGAAGACTCTGCTCGCCTGTCCTCTCTTCCACTAGATATATATATATATATATATATATATATACATATATACTTGACAGCCACCCTCGATCTGGAGTCTCAAGTTGCCCTTCGTTGACTTGTGCCTCGAGCTCAAGAACACATACAGTCGCTTAAAACACCTGGAAGGGAATACTCCACAGACATCAGACATCACCCATCTCAACCTCAACACGCCCATCCTGTGTCTACCATCCCGCCAACTCTCGTCGACCGCATTGCCCCTTCTTCGCCAAAGGGTCGCATGAATCACAGCAGTAGCCCATAAGCTATTGCTAGCAGCTACGCAGTCTTCATTCAAGCAGAGTAGTACACTACCTCGACAACCCATCTGTGTCTGAGAAGATCTAAACTAGATCCCCTCCACAACAAAACGCTCGCTACTCTTGGCACTTTATACAGTGCCTCGATTCATGTATGGATGCCATCCACCTTGCGGTTTCTTTTTCTTCGTAATGTTTCATGACTGACACAACTGGATCCCAGTTCTCTCGTTCCAACCTTTTAATTTACAGCTTTCGCAATGGCTGGCCCTGGTGGTGGTCCCCCACGCCGCAGTCACACCAAGTCCCGCAAGGGATGCGAGAACTGCAAGCGTCGTCACATCAGATGTGATGAAAACTTCCCGCAATGGTAGAGTCACTGAGAATAACTATAAGCTTTGGGTGTATAATACTAACAATTGCTTTAGCCGAAACTGCACCAAGCACAAGGTTCGCTGCCCGTATAACGATGTTCCTGTGCCCGACGACAGATCCGCTACTCCCGACAAGCCGGATCTCATGTGGACCCCAGAGATCGAGGCCGCCATAGAAGTGTGGCAGCAAACCGGCGTCTTCCCGTTCCCCAGCCTGAGCATTTACCCAGCGCCTGCTCCCCAGTACTACTCGATGGAGGATCTGAGGTTGATTTACCACGTTGCGGCTATCTGCCACGAGCTGGGCACCATCGATGCCAATGGTTTCACCTTGTGGACTCGCCACATCCCGACGTGAGCATATCTTCCCAGCTTGCCATGGTGCAAAAAACTAACATAGAAGACAAGTATTCTCAAGGTCGGTGCTACAAACAGCTACGTCATGCACGCCCTGCTCGCCTTCTCCGCCATGCACATTGCTTTCTTGACGGATTGCCCAATCGTCGGGAACATGGCCTACGAACACCGCGGCATTGCCCTCAAGGGACTTCACGAGGGTATCGGTACCTTTTCTCGGGAAACATCGGACGCTGTTCTGGCAGCCTCACTGGTCCTGTCGTGGCAGGCCACAGACTGGTAAGCAATACAATGCAGCTTCCCGTCCAGGGGCTGGTTAGCTGACAAAATGATAGGCGGAGCTGGACCCAATTAATGCAAGGAACCTCATCAGTAAGTATCAGACATGCTGCAAATAGCCTGGTCGCCTGATTCTAACGTATGCACCACAGGTGATCGACGCCATGGATCCTTGGAAGCACGAGTCTCAATTTGGTGAATTCATCGCCGAAAGCAGCACGTTCCCCACGGCGCCCCCTTCCCCGACTCCTGACCACAAGCCCAACCAGCCTCGCAAGGAAGACCTAGACGCCTTCCAGCGAACCATCAATCAGCTGGCCAAGGTTGAAGCCCACCTCAAGCAGAACAAGGAGGACACCAAACTCGTCCAACAACTCACGTCGTTCTTGAAGGGTGCTAGGAAGGTCAGCCCAATCCAGTCTGTGTCCCAACAATTCGATCGATTGCAGCCACTCCGACACTGGCTCTTCTGGCTTCCTTTGATGTGCCTGAAGCAAAACGGGACTTCGCCCAGCGCACTTGTCGTCATTGCACATTATTACACGGCAGCCATGTTGATGGAACGACTTTTCCCCGAGATCGGTGCCGCCTACTTCGGAAGTCTATCGGTTGGTCCAGTTGAGGAAATTGCCCGGCGACTCATGTCATTCAACGTTTCTGGCAGCCTCGAAGGTAACTCGCAAACGCCACTGTCGCTCATGGAGTTCCCCATCGATACGGTCAAGGAGTTTCGTCATCGCATGGGCTGGGTTCAGCCGGCACGCACCCCGTCTTTCCCGCAGTTCGACCCGCCTAATTTCTATGTGAGTGACAACATGTCGCAGGGCGACTCGCCGCCTTCGACATCATCGTATCTCCCTTACGGCGATAACCCACCTTTCAGCTGGAGTACCGAGGACCTCTCCTCCTTGGCACCCGAACAGCAGGAACCCGGCAGCGCTGTGAGCCCCCTGACGCTCTCTTCGCCCTTCGTCAGTCAGCAGTATCTGAACATCCCATCTCCATCCTATGGCGGATACAGCCCGGCATCTTCGACATTTGGTGAAGGGTCCATTGCGTACAGCGACACAGAAGAGTACGGGTATGACGGTGGCTTTACAGGATATCCGCCCCTCGGGATTGCGGGATCCAACAACTTTGGCGTCGGGTTCGTGCCTCCAATTCAGACCGTGTGGATCTAAGAAGTTCTGGATTACCACAACGGCACCCCGTGTGAAAAAAGCCTGAGGACAGGGTGATTGACCGGCGCTCCAGGACCAGCTCAAATAGCAACTTCGCTCCCTCCAGCTTCAACTCGATGGAGGCCCCTACTCTCCGGGATCCCATGGCACCGTCCTCGACAGCCTCCCCACGGCCCATCAACTACGCGCCGTCGCCGTATCTGCAACCCGAACTCATGCATGGTTATGCCGATGGATCCACTACGCCCTTGTCGGTGTCTGCTCCATCACCTCGCTTCCTGACACCAGAAACGTTCGAACCTTTCCGCCAACATCACCGCCACACATCATCGACTTCCTCTGCGCCCGTTTGGCCCAGGGGGCAGGACCCATCTCCTTTTGGGCACAGCTGAACTGTGCCCGAGGGTAATTCACGTTACAACATTTAATACCACTTCGAATTCAAAACAGACGCAATTGTACAGCACACTCCTTTGACAGGATCAAACGATACCAACGACACGTCTTCATCGACACAACGACAACCACATTCCTTTATTGCAACAGTTAGCAGCATTATTATTAGCCAGCACCGAACTGCGTCATTCCTTATGAGCTCGCGAGATACCCAATTTTAGACACTCCTTACACAAGACTCTGCATTATAGACAGCCACACTCCTTTTACGATTTACGACGATTTCTATCTACAGCAACATAGAAACGCATCCACTCCTTTGGCGACAAGAATCAGTTGATGATTTAAGCGATACCCAGAGCACCAAATTGCATAGCGACTGTTTCAATTTTTCGGACTGGGGAAAACAGAACGATGACCCTTTTGGCGGTTATCGATGCATTGGGCGGCGTTTTTTATTTTATTTTTTATTTTATTTTTTGGCGAGAATCTGTCTTTTTATTTGCTTTACCGGGATGGGAACGGCTGATGTCCCAAATAATGGTATCTGGGAGCAAGGTTGAGTCTTGCGATGGGAGGAAAATCACTGGTTTGGAATAAGCAGGGAACCAGGGCGTTTACAGGAGTCGCTCGGGCCTTTTCCACGTTAGCAAGGGTTCTATCACGGATTGGATTGCAGGGTGGATGGAAGCAGAATCCATGAGCGATATGGAAACATGTATCGACGCTTCATCATGAAGGCAGACAGGACACGATGGGGGAACAGGTTGGATGCGTGAAGGCTGGTGCGGTGGTCATTTGCTGACATGGCCAGTCGGAAGTCCTACCATCTGCCCCCAGAGGATCTCTAATACTCTAATTTTAATGGGATGATGATCACTGTTCTACTTCAACACTTACATATTTTTCTATCTTTGTGCTTATCGTGATGTGATGGATGACTGACTGCCTGCTTAGATGACGCACGCAGCTTGGATCTAAGTATTGCATTTCTGCCGTGCATATTATGACGCTGTAAGCAGCAGTTTGTAGGCCTTCAATCCGGAGGGACCAATCAGCAATTACTCCGACCGATAAAGGTGAGCGCTATTCTACTGCAGCGTCTGGTTTCCGGGCACATGATGCGACCAACCCGGCGAAGTCTTAGCGGGAGGAGCCGGGGGGGTCTCAGTTCGTATACGAGATGGGGCTGGGGGTTACATAGCCCGCCGAAAAGGCGCTTCATCCCGAGAGGGGACAAAATCCCAAATGTGCGTGCGCGCGTGTGCGCGTGCGTTCATCCGCCCATCGGTCGCGCGAGAAAGCTATTCTTAGAATGCGCCCTCGGGGGTTAACAAACGATCATAATCTTATCGAAGAAGGTGTGTGTGTGTGTGTGTGTGTGTGTCTGTGTGCACTGTCACTCTGCTCCGGTGCGACTCCGTATTGAATATAACCTCATGGTTCATTAGAAATGATGTTGACTGGGGGAGCCAGGGGGGTTAGTAGAGTGGGGGGGTTTAACAGAGAGGCTACTTTTTTTTCTTTCTTCTCCCTCTCTCTCTCTCTCTCCCAGAGCGAATGATCCACTACGACTGCAACGGTGCCAACTGCAAGCAACAATCCCAAGCGGACGGGACATGGACATGGATATGGACATGGACATGATTGATGATGGCGAGAGGCAGAGAGGCCCAGAGAGACAAGAGACACCCAAACAGAGAGCTGAGGTCGGCTGGTCGGAGCTGGGGCCAGTCAGACAGAAACAAGGCTTTCATGGACTTCGCAGCCCCGGCTCCTGAGGCCGAACGATGAATGCTACGTTTCCAGTTATTTAGTTTCCCTACCCACCTGGCATGGCATGGCATGGCTCGGCTTGGCTTGGCTATACTATGTAGTACTACTGGCCTGACAGGGTATATGTTCGGAATTACTGTCGATGCTCATTATGGTGTACATATTTTGCATGGGTTCCAACCCGCCCCGAAACAAAATAGGGAACCAAGGCACTGAGCCCAGCAGTACTGAGCGAGCCCAGGAACTATGACCTCTCTCTGCTCCGATCCAATATAACGTTCACTCCAGTTTTTCTTCGGCATTCAGTCTTGGTTGCCATTCGGGTTGGCCTATTGGCATGATGCTATTTTGGGGCACAGCTAGTTATTACTGGGTTTCCCGGCGATTGGGTTAATTTCCCAAAAAAGGAGGAACCACCCCAGCATATCCGTCTGTCCAGATGACATGACACATCGCGATGGGGATTGTCCATCTGCTTAGATAATTAACTTCTGAGGTCCTGTCTCCTGTCGCCTATCCGCACATAGGTACTCTGTATAAGCCACTCTTTGAAGAAGATCCACGAGTAATAGTGGCAGTAGTATTAACATTAGCAATGAAATGGTCCGACAACGAGAAAAGTCGACCTCGTGTGCTGCTAACTAGGTATCATCTGTCATCGCCATGTAACCTCCCAACTTAGAAACTACACAGTTTGCTGGGCTTGACTTGCATAACCAGTGGTGGTGTCTCCATTCTCGAGACTTCCGTAGTGCCGTGGCTCCCTTTCCTCCACTGTGGCATACTACTTGCTACCTGCCTTCCCCTCCCAGCCGAGGTCTTTCGCCTCTCTCAGCCGTGTCTCCCCTGTCTCCGAGTGAGATCCCCATCTCCTTCCAAGCCGTTCGTGCTTCATGGCCACTGAAACAGTAGTGCTGGAGATCTGCCCTACCTCGCTATCTGGCTAGCATGCCTCATGCGTGAACCTACTGGATACTCTCTGGATATCGTCGTTTCAAATTTCCTTCCTGGGCATTAGCCCCGGCCGGGGGGTGGTGCGGTCAGGCCATGGGCTAGTCCTATGCCCCGACTGACCGACCGAAGAGCATCGGGCTCCAGTAGATACAGCAGCAACAACCCTGTGCCGGTCCCCCTCTCTCAACCAGCTCCCCTCCCTGGCCTGCTGGTCAGTGTGTGGTGACAGTATAGGGGATAGATGCATACGCCACGGTTTGAAACCCGCGGGATACCTTCGGGGTCCATCTCTTTCTACTGCTACCCAGCTGTAGCTATCACCCTAGGTTATGCGGCACGCATGAAGTGTCTCTTCTCCTCTAGCCCACCTTTCCTGATAGGCCGAGAACGTCCTTAGCTCTCTCTCTCTCTCTCTCTCTCTGCTTGACAGGCCGGGTGGTGCTTGTTTCTGGCCCTGTCTTTCCCCTGTCTGACACCTAGTCCTTCAATGCCGGACGAAGCAGACCGTTGAAAAGTGGGAGACAAGGGCGTAGAGATGAGAAGAGGGAGCTGTGTGTGTAGATACATGGAGATGTAGATGGACGCATCTCACGTCTCATCTTCCGGAGAGGTGAGGGAGGGGACATCAGCCTATTGCCCATCCACCTTTTTTTTACCCAGCAAAAATATGTATGGCATGGCATTGCCATGGCCCATTAGTAACCACCCACACCCGTCAAACCATCAGACCGTCAGATTCTTGTTTCTTAGCTCGAAGCCGAAGGAAGCCCAGTCGGGGGGGTATGCCCCTGTCCTCTTGGCCCTATCACAGATTATTGACTTGTACATAAACCTATTGCCGTGAGAGCCGGGTTGTGCTGTAGTATGGCTCAGGGGTCAGTCACATGCAGCACGGTGGACTATTTGTTGAGTGACTTCTTCCCTACTGGTGCTCGCCGACCCGGAGGAACATCTACATGGTACCTAGCAGCACCTTCCGTGAAAGCATAAGATGTTCACTCGTTGCATAAGTAGCCAGCAGCTGGCAACCTCCGTCCTACATAGTCGCTGGTCTAGTTTCTCCGTGGGCGGAACCCTTTTCCCTTGCACTTGCAGCAAAGCTGATAAAGTGTGCCGATCCCTGAAGAGTGGCTACAAGAATTTGCACCTAAAGGGGTGGTAGAGGATTTTCTTTGGTCGTGCCTATCAAGTGAGTAGGGGCTACAAGGCTATTGGGCAACAGCTCGCTAACCTAGGTTAGGTGCTGACCATATCTAACCCTACATATCTACTATCTCAACGCCACACACCTACGACATCGACTTCGACTTCGTACCCCCTTCAGTTGTGTGGCGGGCATCTTCAGTGACAGGTGCCGCTATGGGTGAACTTGCCTGAAGACATAGAAGAAGTCTCGAAGCTTCTAGACCACGGAAATGGGCCTTCCTTGTGCTTCTCAAGTTAGGGTTTCTACGGCTCTGCTCTCCTCTCCTGTTCTCTTTTGCCTCTTTATGTGCGGCAACGACAGCAGAAGAGGGTAGTGCCGTGGTTCGTTGCACCGTGGTCGACGGGGCCGACCACGTGTAGACCATGTGTAATCCAGTCTGTCCACCTATGGTCAGGTCCGGCGAGCGGTCTGGATGGAAATTGGCAAATCAACTGCCACGGATGGAAGGAAGTCTCTCGACGCAGGTCCGTTATGTTGCACGTTGGTAACGTTGTGTGACCCCATCCGCTTGGGTACAGAGAGTGTGTATCCGTCACTGGACAGGATAAGGCGGTGCAGACTGCAGACTGCAGACTGCGGTGTATCCCACTTGCCAAGAGACTTGGAGGGAGCTTTCTTCATGGGGCGGAATGATGCGGGAGACAGGGGGAGAAAGAAGATTCTCACTCACACACACACATACCGTCGACCCAACAACGTGAAAACCGAAAAACAAAAAAAACAAAAAAACAAACGACCATTTGTAGGGCGGAAAACCCAATCTACATCATACTTTGGCATACTATCTACTTACCGCTAGGCGCGTGGAGTATTGCCCATCAAACTAGCTCTTGTGGTGACGATCAGTCGTGGTGGGCGAGTGACGACAGAACATTGATGGGAAGGGGAGAAAAAAAAAATAACAAAACCTCGTATTCGCCAGGCTCCGTTCACCATGGGCCCCTGTCTGTCGGGTTCTTCACCTGCGAAACAAGCGACCAATGAGAATGCAGAAACGGCTTTCAGCTACCCAGACTATATTTAACCATATGCATACATACATGTTTTTGTTTTGCATGGCTACCTCATAGGGCAGTGTAGGGCGGTGAATTGGCCTATGCGTATCGTGAATTTGATCATCATCTCCATCCATTCCGCTCGATTGATTGACTAAGCCTCTTCACCCCCCCTGCCACCCCGAGTCCGCTCCCGGGGGGCCGTCCGCGAATGGGCTTAGTTCCCCTACCACGATGATGCAGATACGGGGTGGTTGGCTGGTGCTCCCTCCGGCCTACCTACTACCTATTACCTGTAGTGTTCGCGCGGCGCGCGCCTGCGCGTGTATGCGTGCAAAAGCACACGCGCGCGCAGCATAGCCCCGATACGGCACGGCCTACCGATTGCTGCGGCATTGGGGGGAAGATACGGGTACCTGAAAACAAGGCAGTGCTATACTGCGTCACAGGGGAACGACGCAGGTTGCACGACACGAGGCAACACTGTGGTGCGGCCCATGGGGGCGACGGGCTATGAGACGCCAGGTGTGGTCAACTTACCGCCATCCCACCCCCAGCCAGAATTGCCCGAAGTGGTGATGGGAAAGAGGGACGAGAGAGAGAGACAACACTGCCACACACTGTTTCCTCTATCAAGGTGAACAACAAGTGAGTGTTTGCTGGACTGGGCGGCCTCGGGAGAACACGAGATAAGAGCCATGCGAGCGAGCCGATGTTCCTTGTTTCCGCCGGCAGCACATTGTCAGGGGGTTCATCTTTCCACTTCGAGCCTGGCACATATCGCACAGTAGCAAAAGCGCTGATCCCCTTTCTTGGTTCTCGTCCGCCCAGCCAGCCTCCCTTCTTCTCACGGTGTCCCAGAGGAGAGCTCCATCCGGGGGGAGTCCATCAGTGGCTTCCCATGGGATGGGCCCCCCCTGGTAGTTAGTTGGGTTTGGGGGGGTTCCCCTCTCGACCAACGTTCATGATATACCAAGAGTCAGAGCGAAAGTACCCTCGGCACTTGGGCGGGAAGAAGGTTGGGCAAAGGGAACCAAGGCAAATCTAAGAGTACGACGCCGAAGGCCCTATTCGATCAACCCTTGCAGCCCAGCCCAGCCCAGCCCAGCCAGCTGTCCTCGTACTCCATCGAGTTCCCTCTGAACCCAGCGGGTGGTACACCTGCTGCTGGATGGGCGGGCTTTGCCATGTGGCATGGGATATCACCCTAGGATACATTCACTTACACCATATAGAGGGGACGTCCAAGGCTCTTAGTCGGGCAAATGGGAAAGGGGGTGGTCGTCGTCCGGGATAAGGGGATTTCCGGAGAAGACCGCCAGTCAGTCAGGCTGGAAGCAAGACCGCGGAGCAACGAGATTGCAAAGTTCAGGGGGAACCCCCCTCTCCATTTCGTTCTCCTCTGAGGTCGACGGAGAATGCCAACAAATCACGAGACTCCGCGGGCACCACCAACCCCCTGAGACGAAAATTGTGCTTAGTCGCCGATGCATGGTGATGCCGATCCTCTCCTCAGTATGTACAAAGCCCCTGGACCTTTATTGACCCATCGCTATGTAGGTTCTGGTCGACTCACAGCTCGACACTTAACCATGGGCGTGTATGTATATCTGACAACGAGCCAATGGCCCCATTTGACTAAACCAATAGTTCAAGTCCTGTACCTACACGGCATCGAGCGCTACAATGTCCTGGCACGTTACATACATCAAGCTCCACGTTTAACGGTTTAACAGATATCGATGAAGATTAGGGATCCAGGTTCTATGGATTTCGCAAACCACGCTCGGCATTCTTGAAGACGACAGCCAACCATTTCAACATTTGCATGGAACCCATGTACGACCCCTAATGAGCCTTGGCCACACAGTACATATCTCAGATAACCCACTCGTGAACGATCATCAGGCAAGAAAGAACAAGTATTATTTCTACCCACTAAGAGTACCGTGGAGAATGAGCGCGCCGCGACTAGCTATGGATTAAGAGAAAACATCGAACAGGGGATAGTTGACAACGCAGGCCCTAGTAGGCTACATAAGAACACCTCCGAGGAGACTTCTTGGCAAAAGAGGAAAATTGGTCCAACGTCCCGCACCAATAACAAAGCCTTGTAGGGCAAAATCTGCCGACACCCCCGGCTCGATAGCTGAAGTACCCAAGGTAGCCCGTAGCTCCCCAGAACGCTGCCCACCCCGAAGAAGAAGAAGAAGAAGCGCCCATCGCCGTTATGCCGTTATGTACGGATTCCCGCAAGTGAGATAGGAGGAGAGAAGTATTGTGGAGAGGACGCGGAGGAACTCCCGATCTTTGACATATCTAGCTCCGGGCGAGTGCCGAAGAAGGCCGGCGGTTTCGTCGCATGGTACGGGCGTCGTTGATGACGGGGTCATGGCACATGCTCATCGAGACGTTCCTCTGGGTGAAACGGCGAGTAGAAGTCCGAAGGGTCTGTGGCGGCGATGGTGGTTGGGTGGACACTCCTCCGGCCGGGTAGGGCAGCGGTGCTGTTGTGATTGCCATTGTCGTTGCCGTTCTCATAGCATTTGCTGGCGAGGTGTAATAGGTGGTGTGTCCAGCGGGGATGGGAGAGCCGAGCAGGTTGAACTTGTGTTTGCCTGTGTGCCACTGTTCCCAGTCGCGATGGACACGATACCATTTCACCACGGCAAGGATTGGAAGAGTGATGACGGCGCCGATAACCCCCCAGAAAAACAACACGCCAAGCACCACAAAAATAGTGCAACACACTCTGTCCGTGTTGCGGTCCATGCTGTAGTAGGATGTTGCAAGTGATGATATAGTTAAGTATGAACAAAGTGAAGAATGGGTTGGAGAGATGAAAGTGATCGACAGAGTGCTCTGTTAGGTCGAGAAACTCATTTAAACCGTACATCACACGCTTGTCTCGCGTTTTGGATACGGCTAGGAAGGTGCAATGATAGAAACGTAATCTGGATGTTTATTTAAGAAGAGGGACCAACTGTTTATTCAAGATGGGTTTCTCCCCTTTCTCTATGGGTAACACTTGCTTACTTGGTATCCATGTCCCAGCTTCAACCGCGACCCCGAGAATCGCAGGCCTGTCAAGACTTGCGCCTGTCCTCGATCCTGCCTATATGTTTGTAGTAATGTCGTTGCCCATATTCATATATCATCATTTTCAAATTGTCCCTTAAAGATAAACGCCATGCCTACATGTCCTCACTCAAGCCTGCGTGGCCTTCTCGATGCCGGTCTCCTCCTGCTCCCACAGCAAGCCGCCGGCCTCCTTGAGCAGGTCAGCGAACTGGGTGCGGCCCATCTTGACGGCGAGGAATAGCGGCGTGTTGTTGGCGCGGTTGCGGGCGTGCACGCCGGCGCCGCGGAGGAGCAGCAGCTTGAGGATCTCGACCTCGGGCCCCACGGCGGCCAGGTGCAGCGCCGTGTTGCCCGCGTAGTCGGCCTTCTTGAGCAGCTGGTGCCCGATTTCATCGCCCTCGAGCAGCTCGCGCACGCCCTCGACGTCGCCGCGCTCCACCGCGTACCCGAGCAGGGCGAAGGCGGCCTCGGCCCCGCTGAGGCGGCTCAGCAGCCCCGCCGCGTTCTCGGCCTCGAGGTCCAGGATCGGCGGGTGCGTGAACGCCGACGACTTGAACTCGGTCAGCTCGCCGCGCAGCGAGAGCGACATCTGGTGCGAGATCTCGGCCGTCGTCAGCTTGCCGCCCTTCTCGAGCGCCAACAGGTACGACAGCTTGGTCAGGGCGGCCTCGGTCGTCAGGTCGTGCCCGAAGACGACGCCCGCCTGGCCCAGCTGGTAGCCGGGCGCGTACAGGGGCGAGACGAAGCCGTTGGTGCACTGCGACACATTGACGACGGTGACGCCGCGCTCCACGGCCGACTTGATGGTCCGCGTCAGCGAGCCGTCCACGCCCGCGGGGGCGTTACCCATGCCGAAGGTCTCGAGGATGAGGCCGCGCAGGTCGGGTACGCGCAGGATCGAGTCGATCATCTCGGGCTTGATACCCGGGAAGATGCGCACGCACGCCACGTGCGCCGTGTCGAGGTAAGGGGTCACATCGAAGGGCGCGATGGTCGTGGGCCGGCGCACCATTGACCAGTTGACGTCGATGCCGATACCGGTGACACGGGCCAGGGGCTCGCAATTGGGTGAGGCGAAGGCGTCGAAGGACGAGGCCGAGGCCTTGGTAGTGCGGTTGCCGCGGAACAGCGTATGGTGGAAGAAGAGACAGACCTCGGGGATCACGAAGGTGCCTGCGATGATGAGCGAGCCCAACAGGTTGTCGACGGCGTCCGACTGCAACGCGAAGATGGACGCCTGCGAGCCAGTTAGCACCACGGGCTTGCCCAAGTCCTGCATCATGAAGGACAGCGCCGACGCCGAGTACGACAGCGAGTCGGTTCCATGCAGCACCACGAAGCCGTCGAACAGGTGGTAGTTTGCTTTGATGGCTGTTGCGATTTGCGTCCAGCCGTCCGAGCTGATACTGGACGAGTCAAGCAGCGGGTTGAACTCGAGAGCGCCATAGCGAATGTGCTTGGAGTAGGAGCTAGGCGGCGTCCGCAGACTGTCTAACAGGATCTTCTCGCCATCCTTGATGGCGGTAAGTTTGACTGCAGAGGCATGTTAGTTGGAGATTCGAAGAAAAAGGAAAGTTTGCCAAGTCCCGATATAAGGGAAAAGGGGGTGATGCGAATGCGAATATATGGACAATAGGAAAGCATCGGATTGATAGGCGGATATGCATTGAGCCGTTCAGCAAATGAAAAGGATGTATCGAGCGAGCGCATCCGTTCGATTGACTTGCCTCTCTCAGATTTGTCGTTGAAAGAAGGTCTCGGGGCCATGGCACTCTCCAAGAAGCCGTCGACAGGCACTAGACCGCCTTCTGAAGGTTGCATGCATATTGTGCCTCCGGTGATGATTATGAGGACCCGGGACTCTGGATAGGTCTCATTGCCTTTGACCACAGCGGTAAATCCGCCCATGTCTCCGGATTAAGTCTAAAACGATAAGAAAAAAGAAATCTAGAAATCTTGAATAAATAATGAAAGTCTATAACAAAATCACATCACAGTACAACGTTAGTTGAGTTCTTTGGATGTTTCGCGGGGATCAGGTTCGAGACTGCTTAGTTAATATCCTGGGCTGAATTGCCGGTGGGAGCGATAGCGGATGGAGCCGGACTTACTTCCCCAGAGTCCACCCTATAATTACGTTAAAAGAATAAAATTTTGTTTGTTCATTAGGAAGAATGAGGTAAAAGGGCTCCACTTGATGCATTTCTTTGAAGGGTGCCATATCAGTAGGCGAGAATCAAGATTCTCTAGGCCTCGGCCAGGGAAAAAGACTGAATCAGGTACAATTCTGATATAGGTATTGTCATGGAAGCATTGGGTTGAGAGGGAGAGGCTGAGACGGCAGGCCTGGCTAAAAAAACCCGATGCACCCCGTCAAAACCTTATCACTGTACCAGCATCCAGTATCATCCAGAACGGCAAAGGACATAGACACAGAGGGTAATTGTATAGTGTCGTTATACATACAAATAAATGCTTAGAAATCGCTTGGTATGGCTATGATGCCTCATTGACGTAGCCCAGTGCTTGGCCCATCTTCACCGTCTGTCCCTTCTCGACAGCCCAGTGGAATCCAGTTTCGGATTCGGCATCTTGGTTGTACGGTGCTTCGAATATCAATACAACGGTGCTCCCGAGCTGGAAGCCTCCCATTTCGTCGCCGCGTCTCAAAGCATAGCCGCCGAGGACAGGGCTGGCCGCTGCATACGTCGCTTCAGCGAAACCGCTGTACGGCTCACCTCGTGCGCTTGCCTCGTCTGCAGCTCGGTCCGCCGCCGTATCTGTCGTAAGCGAATTGGTTCGCAGCTCTCTATCAAAGTTGATCTTGATGGATCCGACGTTGGTGGCTCCGACGGGAACGTAACTGAAGAAGCCATACCGCCATCGTCCCAGAAGTACAACTCTCTCGTTCAATGTGAACAGTCCAGGTAGGGTTCGCTGTAGATAGGGCGAGACCGAATAGAGCTCACCGGCGAAATGACGGCGGCGCTCTACAACCCAGTCGGCCGGCGAGTGAAACCGGTGGTAGTCGCCGGGGGCCAGGTAGATGACAGTATAGTAAAGTGCAGTCTTCTTGTCAGCCGACAGGACGTCATACCATGGCTTCTCTCCCAAGGCAAGCTCGGCACCAACTTTCGACACAGCGCTCTCGCTCGACTGCGTAGATTGGTCCTCGATACCAGCGCTGCCTTTCTTGCTCTGGCCAGAAAGGAGGTTTGGTAAGGTGTAGGAAATACCATTGACACGGGCAAACTCCTCATCCTGCTTAACAAGTTCCTCATCTCGCTCAAGTCTGACATGCTCATCCTGAGAACCCGTCGACTGATCTCCGCTCGCGATGCTTGGAGCAGGGCTGTTCTTTCCAAGCAAAGCATCAACACTGTAAGTCATGCCCTTGACCTGCTCAATGTCTCCACCTTCAATGCGGCCGTACTGTAAGACGCGGCCGTCGGAGGGAGACAGTAGCGCATTCGGAGTAGGGTCAAGAGGACGTGCGCCGGGCTTGAGTGTCCGATAGAAGAAGGACGCCAGATTAGGATACACATGGAGGTCAGGTTCCGAAACCTCATCCAGGTTGACACCGAACACAAACGAGTACAGCTTAAAGCCGGGTACTCGCAGATAGTAAGGAATTACCAGCTCGTTGAACTGCCCCCAGAGTCTGGAGATGGCCTTCAGCGGAAGCGTGGACATCACTTGGACCTGCCTGTATTCCCACCCTGGATTAGCATGTGGTTGATTCTGGTCTATGCGTTTCATGGGTATTTCCGTACCATGGTCCTTCAGGTCGTACCCGAGGCCTTTTCTTGGGCCGCTTCCCGAATTCTTCGTTCTCCTGTTCTATTAACTCCCTCTCCCGAGCTTGTTTTTTGTAAAATTGGACGAGTCCGAGGAAGCCAATGCCCAGACCGACAGGAATGGGGTACCATTGCACCTTGGTGTTCTTCAGGGCCGTTCCCAGCCTCGAGCTGAAGCGTTCCTTTTGCTGGTGTTTTGGTGAGGTGTGGCGGAAGGAGGGGCGAGGACCGGTTGTGAAGCTCCTCGCATATCGTCTGGACCCGGTCGAACAAGAATGTTGAAATATGGAGGCCGGGCAAGGGCCAGAGCGTGGCAGCATTCTCGATGCTGCAAGGCTTGCCATGGTCGCGCGCCAATAGACTGACTACGGGATAGAGTCGCTACGATAGCCTCATATCCAAAAGACCAATAAGCGTCGATAGTGTCGCGCAACTCGAAATGTGGAAGCGGATACGTGGATTGCGATTGGCAGCTATTTCAAAAGTTTGCCATTGGGTGATGCGATGTCAAGTCAAGGCCTATCTGACTTTCCCCATGATTTTCTGGAAGATGGGATACCTAATGGAACAGGTGGGCGATCTACCTACAGTAGGTTAATGCACCTTTCCGAGCTGTGGATAAGCCAAGGCCATGACGCATCAGACGTTTCTTCAGAAAAAGCCATCCTCTTTGCGGGAAGCACATGAGATATATGGGCGGTCAAGAAAGGCAGATTGCAGATACACATACACATACACATACGTGGATATGTGAACCAAGCTGTCGGTTCTGTGGTATATGCACGTCCATGATCCTTCTTATGCATGCCCTTACATGATTATTTGGGCCTTGCAATACCTTGGTCACCTATGTAGGTAGATAGTACTGGCATGAGGTCACTGAAGGAGTCAAGGTGGGTGGCAGGGTGGTAGGGTGGGTTGCTTTGCTGACAGCTGGCTAGGTAAGGTTACCTGCTGGGAGAGCATGTGGGAGACTGGGAATTGACGGGGAGTTGACGGGGAGTTCAGCCTAGACTTCAGCCTGGCAGGGGTCCAAAGGCATTAAAGGCATCAAAGGCATCAATCGAGCATCAATGGTCCAATCAATTGATCGTTCCAAGTTGGAGTCGCGCTAAGGCCAACGTGGAACTTTCAGTTGACGTCCCGCGGCAGCGCGGTTTGCCCTGAGCCAAAAAAGCAAAAGGCCCCAAAAGGTGTTTGCTGGTCATTACAGACTTTACAGTAGTACCTGGCATCTAGTTCTAGTCGCATAGTGGTTTGACCCATACGTGGATCATTTCGTGATGACAGCTTACTTCCAACACTGAATTCACTGGCACTGGCAACCCGGCTGATAAATCCATTGCTCCTGCACATCACCACATCCTCACTCACTTCTTGTCATTCCTTTCTTGCGTCCAGGCCTGTCGTTCCCATGGCAGTGAATCCGACACCTACACCTATTTAGCTCCTACATCCTAACACCCTAACATTCTACTCTACTACTTGCTCTGGACGTCTTCCATCGATATCCAACTTCTCCCCTTCCTCGGCCTGACATGCTTTCCTTCGACTCGTAAGAACTTGAGCCTGGTTGCGCGGCCACCAAAGCTCTGGTTAGCCTATTCCATCAATCCTTTCTCCAACCAATCCGCCAAGGACCGCCCTCCGCCCTCTCATATCCGCCAAAATCATACCCACCATGGCCTCCGAAGACGGTGCACCGACATGCACTGTACAGGTCATCTCACCTTCTGTTGGTGTTCCTAGCGGACGACTTTCTTTCCCCCAGCTGCCGGCATCCACCACCATCCAGCAGCTCAAGCAGAGAGTGCGCGATGCTCTGGATGCGAAGCCGCCAGATACAGCTCAGCGCCTCATCCACAGAGGTCGCCTACTAGCAAGAGACAACGAGACCCTGCTGGAGATATTCGGGGAAGAGACGGTAAGTCTAGTGCAATTGGACTGTTTGTCATACACAGACTGCAGTATAGGAAGAGCCAGCTCGCTGACATGCCACCCGCCTTTGTAGCTTCGTTCTGGAGAACCCCAAGCGATCCATCTTGTACTACGCGATGTGTCTGATGGCCGTCCAACAAACACCCCGACACCGCCCACCCTTGGTGCTCAACCTATTCTGTCGCAATCAACAAGCCAGCCGGGAGTAGTACCGCAGCTTCATGCACATCACCAGCCACCGCCGCAACATGGACACGCTCAGCATAATCATCAGTTCTTCCCTGGCGCTCAGCCCCAGGTTCGTCCAGCAGCGCCGTGGCCGAATCTCCCCTTTGGCGTGATGGGCACCCCTCAACCGCCGCATATACCCGCTGGGTACAATCCACAGCAACAGCTCACTCCACAACAAATCCTTTTGCAACAGAGGCAGTGGGCGATCAACCAGAACCATATGATGAATGCGCATATGGAGAACCAACGTATTCAGGAGCTCATCAACCAGAACCAGAGAGAGCGCGCTGCAGCAGGCCTCAACGGCGCTCATGATCCAAATAACCCTGCAGCGAATCCTCTTGGTGCGGCCGGAATACACACGCCAGGGCGGACCGCTTCACCTCTCCAGCCAGACGGGACCCGGACAGTGGTACGTGAAGGCGTGGGGCCTAATGGCCAGCAATGGCGTATCACAGTGAACGAGTCTATCACCACGAATCCGAACATCCAGAGGAATCCAAGAACCGGCTCTCCGTTTTCTATGGCTGATGTACAAAACCTTTGGAGACCACCTTCCGTGGCACCTCAACCGCGATCGGTCCCGTACGGAGCTCAGCCAGGCGGTGTTCCCGGCCCTGACGCTCAAAATGCTGCACGAGCTGCAGAGGCTGGCCAGGCGGCGACCAGAGTCATAGCTGATGCTATGCGAAGAAATGCCAGCACCTCGTCCTTGGCCAGTCTCTCGGCGCACAGTCAGCCGATCGCCCCTGGAGTCACAACGCCTCTGATCCCTTCAAGGACTGGAAGTGCTGCTGGTACACCGGATCCGGCTAGAGCTGCTGGTCGTAGTGGCTCTAGTGTGCTGAATGACCTTGCCCGCGCCCAGACGGCCTCCAGCTCGCCTGAGGTTTATATCCTGTCTTCGCCCGAAGGTCCCCGGGCACTTCTGGTCAATGGGAGCCATGGAACTTATGTAACACCACAGCAGCCGCAGGTCCCCTTCATAAATCGGGCTTTCGTCCAACAGTTGCCATTGCAACCTATTCAGTTCCCCATGATGGGACCTCAGCAATTTGCGCCAGCGCCTCAGCGGGCCCCTATGGGAGGGATTTGGGCACCAACACCCGCTGAGAATGCGGCGTTCCAAATTCGGAACCAGCAGCAACATCAGCAACATCAACAAAACCAGCGGCAGCAAGGACATGCTCCAGTGCAGGCGCCTGCTCCGCATGGCTTGCCAAATCCCCCCCAAGTTCAGCTGCCGCCTGGTCACAATATCGGCCACCCTCACGCCAACGTTCAAATCCGCGCCATTGCCCTGGGCCAAATTTGGCCGCATATTTGGATGATACTTCGGCTCATACTTTTCATTTGGTGGTTCACATCGCCAACTTCCAGTTGGTCGCGATGGTTCACTGTCATTACAATCGCTGTGACACTTTTCCTTTTTAATGCAGGGTTACTCAATCCTCTTGCTGAGCAAGCTTGGGTTCCTATGCGTAGGCACCTTGAGAATCTGATGCCTCTTGCTGATAATCACGGGCGCAATCCGGCCGTAAGAAGACGTAGAAATGGCGGTCAAGCTGAGAACAATAATGCTGGGGAACAAGTACCGAACCCGGCCCATACCGCGGAACGACTGGTGCAAGAGAGACGCCAAGCAGACGCCAACTGGCTCATGAACCAGGTACGGAGACTTGAGCGGGCCAGTATACTGTTCCTCGCTAGTATCGCGCCAGGGGTCGCTGAGCGGCACATCGCAAACGTTGAGGCCGAGGCCAGAGCAGAACGGCAGCGACAGGAGGCCGCCGAAGCTGCTGCCGCAGAGGCTGCTCGAGCCGGTGAGGAGAACCAATCGCCAGCAGAGACGCCGGCAGGCCAAGACGGGGACGATCGCCCAGCCGGTGAGGAGGGCCAGGGCAATGAGGCAGAACCAGAGCAGCCCGAAGTAGGCAACCAAGACAGGCCTGGAGGTGCTGAAGAGCCGCTGATTGCCATTTGATTCATACTACTGAAAGAACGTTGAGAAAGAATTGTACACCTCTGCTGCTCAACTTAGACTAGTGAGCATAAGCCAACATCTTTTGTTTCCTATGTTTATCTTGGAAGGCCCGGTACAAGGGGCGATAGGGGGGCTTCCTTTGGCGAGAAGGCGTAGATTCGATCTCGCGATACTACAAGAGTGTTACGGCGCCATTACCCATTTTGATTCGAGGTATGATAGCACGAGTTCGACGAGAACCAAGAAGAGACTTGTATTTCTGCATGGCCTACAAAGGCCCAACACCGTACACACTAGCCCCTCAAAATGATGTGATTTGCATGTGGAGGACATTCGCCTTTTGGACCTGGTTCAGGAGCTCCGCCAGCTTTTGTTTGATTCCTCTACGTTACGAGGCTGGGCCAGTAGGACCTGATCACTATGTGTCGCAAGTGTCCATAAGAAAAGGGGGTTCAATATTTTCCGCCAATGATCACAGGAAGGGGAAGAAGAAGAATCAACACAGACGGCCCCATTATGTTCGAATTTACCTCGAAAGTGACCCAAAAAGAAGTACCAGGGAAATTAAAAAAAAAAAAAAAAAAAAGCCTGCATACAGCTTGATTCTTCCTTTTCTTTCATCACCAAGACAATACCATTGTGAAAGTGAAAGTGGATGAATCGCTGTCTGCAAATACAAACAATGGTTACAGCAATGATGGCTTTCTATCACGAATTTGACAGCTCTTCATATGGGCCACGTTCTGCGTCATCAAATGGCTGCGTGTTGCAGCTGTCAACGCTGGAAACTCGGTACAGTTTGGTGTTGCAAGTAGTGGTCATTTACATTGCCTTAACCGTTCTTTGACGTAGACGCATGTCTTGAGCGGCCATTTCTTTCTCAATATACCTGAGTCTACTTCTACTTCGTTGGTTACGATTAGACGGGGCGTTTTCTATACCCAACCTCTGTGCAGAACAATAACTCGGTTAGTTGCCTAGCAATCTCAGGCTTCGTTTACCTTTCACTCGTCAACGGAGGATTGGAGGAAAAGTAGAACAGAACGTCATGATATGACTGCTGTTTGAGGAAGAGTGTTTATACCTAATATTTGGGAATATCTTAGGCTACTCGGCGACCTTGCGTTCACTGTCAGGTAAATATTTCCCCCCTTATCAGACTGACCCCTCGTGTTATTGCTCATTCGAGAACAGTTCATATTCAATGCGGCTCACTCTAGACAACCGGAGTACCACCACGTCAGTTCTGTAAGGGACACACTATCACATCACCAGTAACGGAGCGCCTTTCCCTTTCATTTTCTCTGTTGGGTCTCGCGCCTAGATACAACGCTGCCCAACACCCGCACTCTCCTCCAGCTTCTCGCACCTGTCGTCGATTCCCATCGTGGCTTAGCTGAGCCGAGCCCGCACCTCGCCGCCATGTGCAAG
Organism: Apiospora malaysiana; assembly: GCA_006508115.1. NCBI lineage: Eukaryota > Fungi > Ascomycota > Sordariomycetes > Amphisphaeriales > Apiosporaceae > Apiospora > Apiospora malaysiana. The sequence continues at coordinate 1,270,941 of QUSE01000041.1, read as the reverse complement.
CAGTACGTGTACTTCAGCCTCTGCCTCGAGCACGACTGCGAGTTCATCGTCGGGAAGAAAGGCCGCAACACGTACTGCCGGGCAGCCCGTCACGGCGCCCGCCGTCTGGGCTCCTGCGATGGCGGGATCGAGTACGTCGTCATCGGCCGGCATCGCGGCACCGTATCCTGCGGCGAGTGCAAGCAACTCAAGGCCCTGCGCCAGCTCTACGTAGCAGCGTCAAAGTCAGCGATCGCGATAGCAGCAGTAGGGGATGGAGGAGACGTGTCCACTACCGAACCGGAAGACGTACGAAGCGGAGATGACGGAGAGGCGTGGAGTGACGATTATTCTTCTGATGGGGAGAATATCGAAAAAGATGACAATACGGAGCCGCTGCGCTTCTTCGCGAACAGGAAGGCCAAGGCCGAGAAGCTTACTTCGGCGTACGATTTCGATCTCGCAGTGCAACAGGAGATCTCGGTGCAGAACGTGAAAGCCCTGTTCTCCAAGAGTCAAGGGGACGATAGGTTGTGCGTTGTCAGCGACCGAGACGACAGCACGATCGAGTACGAGGAGAAAGTCCCCGAGTACATCAGGCACAAGGAGCCACAGACTCCAATGGAATACTATGGCTTCGAACCCGTAGTAACTGAAGAAAGGAAAAGTGCTAGCGACCAGAAAAGATTATCGATGTGCGGAGCCCTGGGGCAGATGCGTGACGCTCAACACCACCCGGATGACACGGTTTTCGATTCGGCGGCGACCACAACAGCGACACTGGATTCGGAGAGCGACGGAGAAATGGAAATCAACAGCGACCTTAACATGAAGCTCATAAAGGAATCCTTCATCAGAAGCGTTGTCGATACCGCCTCCACAAACCCCAGACGGCGTATCAAGCCGAAAGTGGCCCGCGTGACTGAGAAAAGGGGTGACGGCAGCGCTAGTAGCAGCGATGACGGGAAAGAGACGGAAGAAAATAAGACGGAGAACAGCCTCGGATGTGGAAAAGGGGAATACGAGGATGCTGGCAGTAAGACGTCAGGTGCGCTGCCCTCTTCCTTTGGCTTTGTGTGCGCGGATGGAGGCAAGAGGCGACGGACTTGCTAAATGAGGGCGATCGGCTCGTCAAGAGCACGGAATAATCGAATGAATGTGACCACGACTTGAAACGCAGTGATATTCATACAAAGCGAGTCCTGACCCTGCGTGATTCTTCAGCATTCTACATAGGAAAGGATTTTTTTTCATAACGTATTAGCCATCACTTGATATATCCTTGAGTTCCGCGCAAGAAGTTGTTACTATGATCAGTCTGAAATTCCGGTACGTAAGATCGAGCTAAGGTGGTTGCGCATGGTTATTCGGTTGATAGTGAATACGGATTCTTGCATTCCCAGCAACGTATCTCACCCCTCTTGGAAATCGAGAAGAAAAACTCAAGTAACTACCCCGAGCGCGCGCCCTTGACTTCAGACGTGCCGATAAACAGAATATCCCAGTTAATATTATGGTTTGATGTAGCGATGCCTGCTATTTTGCTGAGTTGAGGTGGGCCAGCTGACAACATTGGCCTCTTGATTGTCATACCAAGCTATCTTAGCCCTGAAATATACGAGCGACCCCTATTTTGGGTCGTCCTTCAAGTCGCATCACATAACCGAACCATTTCGCGACCTGGACAGGAGACTCTCATGAATTCAGGAAGCAATAGCTTTCTCTTTCTATCGTTCAACTCCATGCCATTAATATTTGTGTGGGTAGCTAGCTTTCGAAGCCGCTTTTCTTCCCTTTCACGTAGAACGCCATTGTGCTAATGCAGGGCATAATAAAAAAGTAATTACACGAGATCCACCTGACACCCCTTCATCAGGAACGCCATCACCCAGCCGCCGTATCTCAAGGTAAAGTGCTATATACTGCTTGAAAAGAACATCATCTCCCCACCGCCCAGGTCTGGCCTAGCTCAAGCAAAGGCCTTTTTCTTTTACTTCACCACGAAGATGCAAGCGCCCAGTACGCTGAGCGCTATGGCTGACGTGATGAAGCCGGCCGCGACCTGGTCCTGGGTTGTGATGGGTGCCAACTGCGGCACCTTGTCCTGAACGGGCGTGCCCGCGTTGGGGTTTCCCTTGGAGGTGCCGCCTGTATTGGCTGTGACGGCGGCTGGCGTGGTCTTCTTGACCAGCGTGTACTGCATGACCTGCAGCGCGCTCATCTGCTCGCCGACACCCACGGAGCCATCAAATGCGTTCTTCTTGGCCCATGAGAACCCGCATGCTGTGCCGGGGATTCCCTTGAACTCGGCCGCGGGCGGCGACCCGGAGCACTGCTGTGCCGCCGCCGTCGCCGATGATTTGAGCAAAGGCGCGACCTGGTCGAAGGTGAAAGGCGCCATCTGCGTTGTGGCCGCCATGTAGCGCGTCAGGTAGCCTTTGAAACTACGCTGGTCGAAATCGCATAGGTTACCCTCCTCGCAGGGGCGTTCCACAATGATGCCGTCCAGGAAGTGGAACTCCTCGGTGTGGCTCAGGAACCCTTGCACGCGCTTCTTCCACTTGTCGCTTCCCTCGGTGTGGTTATACATTACAGCTGCGCCGTGCAGGAAGATGCCCAGGTTGTATGTCCACTCAGCCTTGTCGATCTCTTTGCAACCCTTGTCGGTGCTGGCGCCGTCAAAGACCTGGAACTCGGGCGAGATCAAGTCCGTCGCTTCCATCCAATTATAGATCTTGTCGGCCCAGTCGGCGTAGGTCTGGTTACCTGTGAAGCGAGCAAGTCGTGCAGCAATGTTGAAGAAACAGCCGTTGGAGATGGAGTTCTTGTCGAATATGTTAGCGTCACTGGCCTTTCCATCAATTCACTGGTAACTCATGGCTTACCTTGTAGTTGAAGCCGTTGTTGAAAGTGAAAATCTGCCACCGCAATCCACCACCACACGTTGCCTCATCCCACCGCCCGACGTACTCGTTGAACACGGCCTGCGCCAGCCCCAACCACTGCGGCTGGTCGGCGGGAGGATCAGGGTACTTGTTCTCGGCGGCTGACATGGCGGCCATGGCCCAGAACCCCTGGTCGTCGTTACCCTCGGTGCGCGTCTGGTTGGTCGGCATGAAATCCCGATCGTCGCCGGCCTGGTGCAACAAGGCCTGGGTCGTCACCTCGTTGTAAGTTGTGTCCCCCGTGTAAAACCAGTAGTCCACCATGGTGCCGAACATGGCCCCCGCCTCCCACCAGAAATAAGGGTCCGGTAAGTTTCCCGGCACATCACCAGTGTTGTTGCCGGTGTAGTACTTCAATAACCCAAACGCTATCGTGCTAGATGCCGCCTTAATTGAGTCTTTATTTTGTTCTTGATTAGCCCCACCTCCGTCCAGCTCGGATAACGAGAACGCCAGGCTCAAGGGTGTTCAGTTCGGGACCTACCATCGCTGTTGAAGTTTACTTGAATAGCATTGGATACACCCGCTAGCAGGCCCAGGGTGCCGGCCACCGGAAGTGATAATCTCATGCTGAGATCTGAAACTGAAAGAACGAGCGAAGATGCAAATGACGTGAGAAGTCGCCCGGGTCAACCGGTAGTAGGTCGGCCGTTAAAGGGGGGGGAAAGAGAAAGAAAAAAAGTCGTTGTATCAAACGTCGAGCATGTCTTGAAGTGGTTGTTTTTCGTGTTTTGCTCGTATGCAAACAATGTCTTCCTCCCTGCACTGCAAATTGCAGAAGTTCTACCAAGTTATCCGGTGGTAAGGCGGAAAAATAACTAACGTCTCCGGGACACAAGAGAAATGAAGACGGAAAGAACGAAACGATCAAACGAAGACTCAGCCTGGAGTACCACACGAAGTCAAGCAAGCAGACAAAGTAAGTGAATGGAAAGGCAACAAGAAAGCTGTTGCTGAAGTACACAGTACAAGAATGGAAAATAAGAAAACGAAATGAAAAAAAACGAAGCTTCGATCTAGAAGCGACGACGACCAAGTGAAGGTGATAGAGAGAGAAATGAATAGTAGAAGGGAAAGGAAGCAATCAATCGCAACCCGCAAACAAGAATAGACAGGAAATGGGTACCGATACACAGGATCTGGAACGTTAGACGTGGAGAGCAACCCTCGTGTCTTTTCCCGGGGCACGACATGGGGAGCAGCTAGGTCAAGGTACACCCGCATCATATCACATTCAGATACTACTACAACATGGCAAGGGCAGTCTCAGATCGACCAAACATGGCCACGGCCAGGACTGACGGGCCCCGGTTCCAAGCCGGCAATGGGGTGGGCGTCCTGGACAATCATCAAAGATTTTCCCACTACGAGTACCACGCCCACGCAAACGTATTGCGCAAGCCAGCCTGCGTGAGATCACACATTTGGTGGTGTGTTGCCAACATGTGCAGCGCTGAGGCTCTGCAGCAGCTGGGAAAGGTGTTGTGGTTGTGTAAGCTGAGCCAGGACTGAAACGGTTCATGTTGGATCTTGGCGGAGTTTCGTCTCAATCAATGCGGACTCCGCGTCCACATATCAGGACAGGACCCCTGCATCGTGGGCGACGCACGTCTCCTGTCAAACAAACTAGTTCCAGGGAACTTCGGGAACCGATGGACGATCTTTGGGAAAGGGCAAAAAAAAAAAAAACCAGTCGCGGTTATGAGATAAGCTCAGGAACGAGATCCCATAACCACTTCGTTGCTATTTTTGGCAGCTATTGGATGATGATTGAGGATTGAGGGAGGACCTACTGTAACTGCCCATTGAGACTCTGGCCACATAACCTATATATCAACGTCATAAGTAGTTCTCCCCCCTCAGTCTTCAATTGGAAAGGATGGAAAGGATAGAGAAAGAATCCACGAAGATGAGAAAGAGAGCATACCGACTACTACCTAGGTTAGGCAATCCCAAGCCTTGTCGTTCTTCAACGGCGCCAATGGGCCCCCTGGTCACAATTCTCGAATGAGGCGCTGTAAAAAGGAAGCTGTCGCTGCCGGTTCGGGAGCTTACCCCATCTCGTTAGCGTGTCAGAGCTTATTTTGTTCGAGGCCTAGACAGACCAAAGACAGCAATGCACCAACGGCTGGCAAACTGGCAGACTGGCGGACGAGAAAGATAGAAGGCCAAGAAAAATGTCATCACTACCCAGACGAAACTCTGCCGATCTGCCGGCTTCCTTTGATGAACCCAGGACTTGGCCCAATGCCTAGAAATCTGTTTGGGGCCATTCGCTTGGAAGATGCAAGTGGTAGGTGCACCGGCTGTTTGTTCATCAAGTACATGTGTAGAAAATTGGCTCAAGCCGTTCATCAATTAAGTATAGCCAAGTCTGCCAGCTCGGTGGCGTGAGTCTAGCCAGGTAGATAGAAGGGTATCATATCATGTCATAACAACTTCGTCCATTTTTAGGCACTGCTCACTTGCATCCTTTGTGCCCCAGAGAACTTTTCTAAGCCTTTCGCTTCTTAGCAGGAGGCTCGTTGCCGCCGTTGGCTTCTGCTTCCTCTTCCTCTTCGTCCTCATCGTCCTCGTCCATGCCATCCTCAAAGTCAATGTCACTCATGTCGCCCTGCTCTTGGGCTGAAGCTGCGCAATCCGGGTTAGTCGCTAATTTTCCACGGGCTTGGAGTCAAACTAGAAATTGCACTTACTGAAATACTTGATGGCGTTGGACCAGAGGTCCTCGCTGATGGCAATAGCGAGCTCGTCGCCATCGGGGAAGATCTCCAGACCGTACGGGTCATCGTCTTCATCCTCGTCGTCATCTTCCTCATCGTCCTCGTCGGGCACGGCCTTGCCCTCGGCGCGGAGGCGGCGGTTCTCCTGGTCCTTCGCGGTCGCGGCCTTGCTCTCCTCCTCGGAGATGGGGAAGCCGCGGAAGCCGAACCAGCCGAAGAAGCTGACGCCGCCCATGCCGACCGTCTCGATCTTCTTCTTGAGCTCCTTCTGCGCGGGCGTGTAGTCCTTGGGCTTAGTGATGGGGGTCTTGCCCTCGCCGCGCTTCTGGTCCTCCTCCCAGACCTTGACAACGAGGTCGAGCAGGCCCTGGGTGAGGTCCTTGCCGGGCTTCTTCCACTTGATGGGGACGGGCTCGCTCACAAGACCGGTCCAGCCGCTCTTGGCACGGCGGTGCCAGAACTTCTTCTCCAGGACGGTGTCCTCGAAGTAGTCGTTCTCGTTGAACTCGAGGCGGATGGCGATGCTGCGGGGGTCGCCCTTGCCGCCGTTCTCGATCTCAAAATGTGAGACGGTCAGGTTCTTGAGCGACGACAGCAGCACGGCCGAGTCGCTGGGCTGGATGTACTGGTCCACATCCGGCGGTGCCTGCTCGAGCACGAGCGGCCAGAAGCCGGGCAGCTGCGAAAGGATCTTCTCCCGCTTCTCATACAACGGCTTATTCAAAGCCACTTGGTGACGAACTGAACGATACCAGGCACATAAAGTCAATACACTTCTCATGTATTAAAATTCCAATGGGGCGGCGATGGATCACGTACTGATTTCGACCTCATTGTCTTCAAACTCTTTTTCGAGATCGGTCAATTGCTCGTAGCTGACCTTGAGGGTCTCTTCTGAGATGTTTGCTGCCATTGTAGTTAGACTATCGATTGATGTGTGTGAAGCCTGATAGATGACGAGTTAGATGATCAGGAAAAATTGCTTCGACTATGGGACCAAATCTTATTCGGATGCAGAAAAAGAAATCTCAATTGGGAGTTCCGTTCCAGTAAGTGAATGAGTGGCTGGGTGTGTTGAAGTATGCCAATGAAAAGCGGCATCCAAGCTTGGTTTAACTGATCGACTTGCTGTCGACTTTTTTTTTCTTCTTCTTCACAGGGATCTGGACCTTGGCCGGCCGCTGTAATTGGCCACTAAGCTTCTGCAAGGTCCCCTATGAGCTCACTGCTGCTTCCGAGCAGGATCCGCTAATCTGGGGTCATGCTAAAGTCTGAGCTAGTGACGTAGACAGCCTGCCAGTGGCTGCGTGCCGTCGATATCATGGCTGTTAAGATCCAGAACCGTCGATCTGGAATCTTCACTCCTTTTGCTAAAGGCTCTTCCAGCTGGGTGTGGCATGTCCAGTACGGAAGCGTGACTGAGCTGATATAATTTAGCTCCGGGGTAATTCCGGCAATTTACCAATATCAGTATCTGGGAGCAAAGACGCGTCGGAAATGCACTACGCGCTATGGTGATATGATGGTTTTGGTAGTTTGGCTTGGAAGATAAATTTCGGAAGGAAGCTACCGCAAAGAATCCAATTGGAAATGGGCTTGATGCTTTTCGAGCCTACTTTGACCTTCTGTACAGACTGTGAGGAATCTTCAGTCTGCGCCGCCGCTTTCTGCGCCTGGCATGCTGAGTGGGCGCCCTGGAGGTTGCCTTCGCGCCGCAAACATGCCGTGTTCTTAGTCTCTAGAGTGCTCTTCTGCGCCTGAAAGACCGCGTTCTCGGTCTGAGTTGTGCCCTCACGCTGGAGACAGGTAGATTAGTCGGCTTGGTAGAGAGACTCGCGGCTTAGACATGCAAGTCTCTCGGCTTCTGCAAGCCTCGGTGTCCCATTTCATACCTCATCAGCAGGCGCTTTCAACAATACTTTGGCTAGCAACATCGTCACATAGTCTTACCTGCATTGCAGCCTACATATTGGGTTTTTGTTAATATATCATCTTTCGCGAACACGGCGATTGGTTCTGCACGTTTCGGGCACAACAATTCTCCAATGTCTCAACACCACCATATCAGGAACCTCGTAGGAATCTATCCATGAGATGGAGAGACGGCCCGCAACCCAAACGCCATCAAGCTTATGAAAGTTTTGAATTAGGTTACGATGCGTCCCGTCATCCTAAAGCCTTCATCAATATCTTGTAGCATCTCGAGTATATAACTATCTTGTTTGGTGAAGACGACTGCATCTCTGATCTGTCTCTACCTCACCAACAAACCAACATCCACGTCAGGTATTCCACAAGAACTACTCATCATGGCTATCCCCTACCCCGAAGGTGAATGCTTCTTTGACCGCAAGGCCCTGAAAGCGCCTGGTGGTAGTTATAACCCTGATGATCTTGGGCACTTCTACTCCAACATGCTTGTTGAGTACATCTACAACGAAGAGTCCTATCATGGCGAGAAGGCGTCCAACTTTGCTGCTGGAGGCTTTCGACACCAGCGATCGGCCTACAACATCGTCAGGACCATGACTTGGGATACATACTTCGGCGCCTGGGAGCAGTTGCCCTTCAGCTATGGCCCGACACCGCAGACTGTCAAGAGGCGCACTCAGCACAGCCTCTGCATTCATGCCCCCGCTTTCGTTGCGCGCGATAAAGGCGATGCTGCTCAGGTAAGCACACACACAACACCATTCTGCGGTGCATTTCTATGGCGGAAGCTGATGAAATGCTTTAAGCCCTGGTTCATGATCATGCCAATGCCTACGAGAGAGGAGGAGTGGGTCTGGATTGATGTGAGTCCTCCCTCATCAGGCCCCCAGGCCATACCTGATTCCTAGCGGATCTTGACCATGTGTTGACCATGTCGCCTCCTCTTCTCATAATTAGATGCTTGCCCACATTCGCGCCATCTACATCCCTGTCGCGCAAAGCGCAAGCAAGGGTTACCCTCACCTCAGCACCTGGGTCCAAGTGAAGTTCTCCAGGGACAAGAAGGTGGACATTCTGCGTGACACCGGCAAGTTCGAGAAGGAGGTGATGACCAAGCTCAAGGGTCTCCCCATCGCACGTGAGCAAACCATCGGCCTTAACATCGCTGGGCTAGTGGAGCTCCTTACCGTCCCGCGCCATTACCGCAAGGACGGCATGGACCCGTTCACGGCCAAGCTGGTCAAGATCGTGCCAGCCAGTACCGTGAAGACCGTCAAGGTGTCAGCGAGCTACGGGCACGAAGGCGACCTGGATTGGACCAATATCGAAAAGGTTCACAGCGATCTGGATGTGATGTGGAAGAAGGCCGAGAAGGGTAGTTGGGTCGGGGACTTCACCAAGAATGTCATGGTGTTCGGCATCGGCTTCATCCCGGGTATCGGCCCGCTGCTGGCCATTACCTTCTCGCTGACCTGGACCGCAGTACAGGGCGACGAAGAGGACTTTTTCAAGGAGCTCAGCCTCTGGTGCCCCGCGGTCAAGATCACCGATGCTTTCAAGGCTGACATCAAGAAAAGCTTGGCCGTTACCCGCACTTATGTCGACCCCAAGCATCTCAAGGAGAAGAAGACGGCCCACACGGGCTCGCTGGGCAAAGACCCCAAGCGCGACCCCGCGATGACATTGGCCGAGGCTAAGAAGATCCTGGATGCATCAGGGAGGGAGGCCACGGCAAATGACACGAAGAAGATCTTCACCGAGCAGAGCAAGACCATCAAAACAGTGTCTCCGTTTGAGTAATGAATCGAGAAAAATGCTTATATCTTGGAATAGGGGTAGGATTTTGAAGAAAGAACTTGCGTACTTCCCAATAGACGAGGCAGATGGGATTTTATCCAGGTCAAAAGACAAATAATAATAAAATGCTTTCTATTCTGAAAGTATTATTAGCAACTTAATCATCCGTTGCCGCCGTTTTCCGGTTCACGCAAGCTTAACGCTCCCGGAGCGCCCAACCGCAGGTAAACCACCTGCTTTGTCGAAAAGAGAGCTTTCACGTTGATCGAGATGGTTCGTCGGTCTCGCAATCGGCGCCTTTCGAAACACTGCAAGATATGCGTAGCATCTAGTCCACTGTTAATACTAGTGGAACAGGAAATTGATAGCCTCCGAGAATTCGGCGACGTTGGATTTGTCAATGCGGCAGCTGTCCACCCAAAACTATGGATTGTCGTCCTGGGCATGACAAAGTTTCCCCTTGCCGTGATCTTGGTAAAGATCGCGTAGCCAAGTAGTACAGAGCGGGGCAGAATGTCCCTCCTCTACGTATTTACGACTTCTTGCGACCCTCGAACTTGAGGTTCACGATGCCCGGGAACGCGCCCTCCTTCTTGGCAAGAACCGCGCCCACATCTGTCGCCGCCTCCTCTAGCTTCTCGAGCAGAGCCTCTCCCTCTTCCTTGGTCGCAACGCGCCCGCCCCGCTTCTTCGCCATCATCACTATGACCGTCTTGCCCTTCGTTAAGAACGTCTGTAGCTGTGTTACCTTGTGACCTAGGTCGTTCGGTGCGATGGCCCAGTTGAGCTCGAGCTCCTTGGTGTTGAGCTTCTTGCGGCGGGCTTCCTTCTCCTTCTCCTCGGCCATCTTGGCGTAGGCGTACTTGTCGATGAGACGGCAGATGGCCGCCTTGGGTTCCTCGAGGGGCATGTCCTGGAACGATAGGCTTTCTTCGGTCTCCTCCTCCTCCCTTCCCTCCTCCTCCCCCTCCTCTTCTTCCTCCTTGGGTTCTGGTGGTGGCGCCACCATCACTAGCGAGTACTTCTGACGGTCCAGCGCGGCGAGCACGTCCGACGTCCGCTGCGGCTTGGACAGGACGCCCGTTTCGTCGGCGATCTTAACCCACGTATAGGGGATGGCGTTGTCGGTCGGGAAGCGCGAGGCGGGCGTCGCGGGCCCGTTGTTGTTGTCATTTTTCGCATTGTTATTGCTGTTGATGATGTTCCTGGACCTGCGTACGAACTGTTTCATGCGGGCACCGCCATTGGTGCTGAAAGGACGCTGGTACAGGTATGTCGTCACTGGCCTGCTGATTGAAGAAGGCGCCGCCGTCATGCTTCTCCGGGCTGTGAGGTCGAAAGGCGAGAGGAATACATTTTGCAAAGCCCTCGCGGGGGAAAAGACGCATCGCGTGTGCTGCATCTTGGGAGGTTTGGTGCTCAACAAGTATGAGAAGTTGCCAGTTGAAGCTGTGAGAATGGCACTCCCCAATTGAGGGACCGAGATTGGGTCCCCCGTTTTCATGTTTGGGCGCACGGCCAATCAAAAGCCGCCGTGGAGCTCAGCTACGAGCTTGCTCAGTACTACTACTAACTGGCTGTACATCCGTTTCCGGCACGGGCTCCAGAGCATCAGATTGGAATCATTTTGATGGAATATTACATCGACTTCCATACAACGTCTCCCTCCTGTTTTTTTTTCTCGCTCAAGTTCCCAAGAGCAGTAGTAACACGATTTGAAGCAAGGCCTCCAAAACAAATCGAACCCGATGGGACTTCTGGGCCATCCCGGGCGCGTCGTCATACATTCGGCACAGACGTTAGCCCTGGCACACTACATCTTCAACTACCAGTACAACCTCGGCTGGGGTTATGGCCCCTCGATGCTGCCGACTTTTCTCGTGGACGGCGACATAATACTCGTCAGCAAGCACCACCGCCGGGGCCGTGGCATCCAGGTCGGCGACTGCGTCACCTACCATATCCCCGTCTCCCCGGACGAGGACGGCTTGAAGCGGGTCATCGGCATGCCGGGCGACTACGTCCTGATAAACAGCCCAGGCGCCACCAGTGATAGGATGCTTCAGGTAAGTCTTTTTTGCCTAGGAGTTCTGGTTGCTGCCGTTAATCTTCTCTTGAAGGAATTTTGCATATACTGATTTCACGTATTTGTATAGGTACCAAAGGGTCACTGCTATATCGTAGGGGACAACATGCCGTGGTCCAGAGATAGCCGCGACTTCGGGCCTCTACCCTTGGCTCTCATCAAAGGCAAGGCTGTTGCCAAGGGTCAGATGGTGGGCTGGCAATTTTGGAAATGGTTTACGCCAGTTGAGAATAGCTTAACAACAGACGTGTCCTAAAACCTGAACCTGTTCTTTGCAGTTGTAACTTGCTGTATATACATTCGATCCTGATCTGGTATTTGCTATTTTCTTCTAATCGTCACGCCAGTGCAGCAGTATGGGACTTGGAGTTGTTGAATGGATATCTCTCGTTCAGGCACAAACTAGGTAATTACACGAAAAGGCGCTTGCTCCTGAAGCTTCCAAAAATCCCTCCAAGCCCCAATCTGAGTAGTGAATCAACGTACACTGCTGAATGAAATGAGTTTTTTTATAGGACTAAGCCACCGGAATGGTAGTACAAAAGAAAACCATGGCGAGCTGGAAGGCTGCCCGGTGCGAGTGCGAGTGCGAGAACCGTATAGCACACCAATTCCACACAAAATACGCCGTCCCCTTCCTGATCAACGGCCAGTGGGGATATGCACCATTATAGAAACAAGGTAGAATCAACAAAGAGACCCTTATGAATGCCGCTGTATATAAAATACGCCTCAAACGCCTGGCCAAAACCCAATGCCCACGCGGATGCTGAAGCCCGCCCATGAGGCTTGGAGATGGGTAGTAAAAAGGGGCCAACGAATCGCCCAATCAAGTTAGTCTCTCAGCCCTCAATATGAGCTTTCGACATGCTCTGGCCCAGCAATTCCAGGCATCGCTGAGCAAGATTGACAACCTCGCCTTCGTCATCGTCGTCAACAGCTTCGGCCTCCGACTCAACCTGGCGCTCGGCGATTTGCTTGATCATGTCGACAATCTCGTCAGATTTTCCGATTTGTCCAATCAGGGTTTTGTCCTCGGACTCAAGTAGTTGAAGCAGAGTCCAGATAGCGATGTGTTGGAAGGTGGCGTCTCCACTGGCCAAGAATCGACTGAGATAACCATGAATACCTCCGTTGGGTTCGGACCAGTCCTGGATAAAGATAGAATAGTCGCCAACTAGTCAAGTTAGAATTGCATCAAATGGCAAAATTACGAAGGAACGTACCTTTGGAGGACAAGTTTCCTAAAGCAGCAGCACTGTTGCCCTGTACCTCTATACTTGGCGAATGTGTCAATGGGATGAGCACGTCAAATACACCAAGATTCAAGAGATGAGTCTTGAGATCATCAGACAGAGCCAGCACAGCAATTGCAGCCGTCATCTCTGACTGCACAGTAACTGGGACATCCAAGACCAGCTGCTTGCATTTCTGGACCGCTCCAGCTTCCAAAACGAGGGCCTTGTTCCGGTCAGAGCTTGCTGCGAGGTTGCGAAGTGTCGATATAGCATGACACTGGATCTCCTCATTATCTGTCGATCCCAAAAGATCCACCAGAGGCTTCAAGAAGCCCGCCTCTATGATAGGCGACTCGTTCATCGGGTGGATCGATATGTTTCGTATGCAAGCAACCGCCGATAATATAAGTGGCAGATAAGACGACTGCAAAAGACGGAGGAGGGGGCTCAATCCTTGGGCCCGAACAATATCAAGCTGGTACTTCTCATCGGACGCGAGATTCCGCAGTGCCAAGGCAGCCTGGCACTGAACCTTGGGGGACGACGAATCCATCAGATTCACAAGAGACTGGACAAGCTTGGTCTCGGACTGTGCCAGCTTGCGGCGGTTGTTGGAGTCAACCGCAATGTTACTGAGAGCGGTGGTGCAGTAATACTGGACATCGACATCGGGAGACGAGAGGAGCTGCACGAGCACGGGGATGGCGCCGGCGCTAACGAGCTGCTGTCGGTTTTCGTCTGTTGGAGGTTAGCTTCAGCAACTCCTGAGTCGATAAGGGGGGTGCATTTCATGCAGAGGATGTTCTGACCAGAATGCGTCATATTCAAGAGGGCACCCGTCGCATTCCGTTGCACTCTCATGTCTCGGGACTTGGCCAGGCGTGTAAGAGGGCCCAGCGCACCGGATCGCGCAATCTTTGCCTTGTTGTCCTCGTGCGTAGCGAGATTGGTGATGCAACCAACAGCATTACATTGAACTTCGACATTCGGAGATAGCATTTGGCGGATGAGAGGAGTCAGTCCACCGAGCTGAACAATCAAGACCTTATTCTCAGCTGCAAAGGATGGTCAGAAAACGTCGAAGCATCGCTGCTTTTTGATGGTGACCTACTATTGACGGCTAAGTTTCCCAGTGCCGCACTCGCTGCCCTCTGAACCTCGATATCGGGGCTCTGCAGGAGAAAGAGAATGGGCTCAAGCGTATCGCGGTCGACTTCTCGAACATCTAAAGCCCATGATTAGCTTTATATACATACTTCGGGGGTCTGCTGGGTTGGTGTACCTCGCTCCGTGATTTCAGCGAATGTTAAACTGGCGCTTCGTTGCAAGTCTATGTTGTCGGAAAAGACGAGGGTGCTCAAGGCTCGGAGAGGTTCGCCTGAGAAGAAGTCGGTCTCGCCGCGCTATGGATGAGGCTTTAGTATCATGATTAAACCATCGTGTCGGTGTGCGATGCACATACGTTCTCGAGATACTGGAGCAGATCGGCCACTGCCTCACGTTCGGCTTCCTGAAGTAAAGGCTCCTGTAGGTATAACATGGTTAGCCGGGCTGCTTGGTTGACGATGCGATGACTGCTCTGTCGGACTCGTTCTTGCCCGAATGAACCGAGGGAGCGACGGGCTGAGGGAAATAGCTCACATAAAGCTGATCGCCTCTGCGACCTCCGCAGCATGAGCTGCACGCAGCCCCCATTTTGTTGCTATCGTGATGAGCACTGCCGGATGTGAAGTTCGGAGGTTTAAGCAGGAGGATGACTGTGTTTTGGCCGCTGTTGGGGGGCCCGCCTAAAGGCCCAAGCGGTCACCGAGGACGGCAGGCAAGGACGTCGTTGAGGGCGTGTGGTCGGTCGGCCAGAGTAAGAAGGTTCGGTTGTTTAGGTGATGGACGGATGTTCCCCTGTTTCCAAAGCCCTGGCCAATGTCGTGTGTGATGAAGGCAAGAAGTGTGGTATGGGAAAATGAGGGACGCAAAGACTCTGCGGTGTTGCTTTGGCGGTTAACGGTATGATAAAACAAACAAGCGCGCGTGCCTTCCCAGCGTTGTCAGTGCTGGGATGGGATAGGATGGGGGGCGCCAGTGACCAGTCGGGGGCCGCATCCAATTCCAGATCGAGGTCGAAGCTGCCCAGCTGCCTTTTCCCGTTGCTAACTCAACCTAACCTGCCAGCCTGCTGCGACCTGCTGCACTAATCCTGGACGCATAGGGAAGTTAGTGGGTAAGTGGGCACCTGGAACAGCTGGCTCAGTGGGTCATTACTGCTTTAAGTAAGAAGGGACATAGCTCGGGACCCTCTGCATACGTGCTGTAATTTTGGGGGTTCAAGCTTGACGATACCTAGGTAGTCGTTCGTGTGTTTTCATCTAGAAGGTTGTATGGCTTATCTTCCCTAAGATTGTTGTTGACTAGCATGAACCCGGCATCAACTGGACAACAGGGCGGAAACAAATAAGCCCCTTCATTCGTTATGCGCCCATGTTCAGTCACATGTAGTTAGTTGTAGGTACAGCATGCTCAATGTTAGGCAGCTATGGCTACGATATTTTCAATCAATTGTATGCATCGCAAATGATAATAAACTTTTCCCTTCTGCCGACCACATAACCGACCTATGGACTTGTGCATACTGCACTGACATTATCTGCAACATCTGCAACAAGCACCACGATCGAACTGCAGATACACCTACTCTTCCTCCATGTGCGGGTTAGTGACGCAACTCGCCCAGCCTAACGATGCGATCTGCAGCGTTCCCTTCCAATTCCACGCCTGTACGGAGCACGTTAGGTGCTGTAGGCAGAGATAAAGATTTGATATAGCCTACCGACGTGCTACGGTCCCTTCCTGCATACATCATAGGTGCTTTAGCCTTAACACCGCCTAGACTGGCTAAGGTAAGTGCATATTGATACGACGTGCTGCCCGGTCTTGAATTTAACTTGTAAGTAATAATGTAAGGTTAATATGCCCACAAGCCATTTGCGCGCAGGCGATCATATATTTCAGTATCATTCCCTATCCTCAAGCCAGGCCAGAGGCAGACCATCTGCGTGTAGTAGGGTTGCTTACGAGCATTTTCTATCCGGTATAGCAAACATCAGTTTAAACCCGAGCCTCATTTGCCAGTAAGTACTTGAGGCAAGCACCCCAAGGTCGGAGCGGTCCTGCCTGACATGCGCTGCATGGCGGTGTGTTTGCCCACCGCTTCCTATATACCAGCTACATTAGGATGCTCGTCGATTCAACTCTACACCTTTGTCATATCCTTG
This sequence comes from Apiospora malaysiana, assembly GCA_006508115.1. Classification (NCBI taxonomy): domain Eukaryota; kingdom Fungi; phylum Ascomycota; class Sordariomycetes; order Amphisphaeriales; family Apiosporaceae; genus Apiospora; species Apiospora malaysiana. Next base: position 1,254,972 of record QUSE01000041.1, on the reverse strand, counting down.
TTGGAGAGCCTCCCTGCCTAGCCATGTTCTCGTGGACGCTCATGGACGAGTTCGTCGGCATCTAAGGTTACCTGATTTCTCAATAGGATTGGTGTAACCCTCTCTCCTTGTGTGTGTACCCTCCTTTTCTGACAGCTAGTGATGCGTAATGCGACTTCACACCACTTTCTCCGTCATATGACAGGATCTCTTAGTATCTTATAGTTCGCTCGGCAATTCCTTCACCGAAGACGAAGGATCAAGAATTATGTTGAGTATTGATGAGCATACGGAAGAGGCAACCATATAAGACCATGGCAACCGGTTGCTTGCTATGGGCGCTGTGTCATGGCGAAGGCATACAAGGTATATGAACTGTTGTATATGATATCGTCGCCCCGTGTTCCACTCAGCGGTACAACGGCCGCATATATTGCATACAAGTAGCCTTAGTCGTCTTGGGGCCTCAAAAGATATTCCTTTGGATGAGATTTTGGTGCTCGTTACGATAAATATCTATGATAGACCAACACGGTGGTCAGGTCTCGAACTAGACCTCTTACTCTTGCCGCATTGTCTTACAGTAGCCAACCGATACGAGCCAATGCAGTATATACAATACTTGGTAGTGATCGGCACTGGCACGACCCAAGCAGGTTCTAACCATCTGAGAAATGTTTTATTCAAGCAAGGTACAGACCGTCACTATTTAGCCGTGATAACAACTGCGCTGCCTATATGCACCTCACGAACGCTGTATTGTGCTGAGGTTGGTCCTGGAAGGGAAGACGACACAGGCAAGGAGCTGACGGTGTATAATTCGCGCACTGTCATCGGGAGTCCTGGGATCTCTCTGCGGAGCGACTCTGTTGTTGTCTCGGTGCCAGGCATAGCATATATATATATATATATATATATATATGCACATCAATGATGAAGCACAGGAAACATGGCGATTAATGCGTGATCTAAAAATATCGGATGAGGGCGGTGACGAGGATAACATTGATTGATCTGGAAGTATGCTGCGGCCCCAGCAATTAAGCCCCTCCTAACCCTCCCAACCCTCCCAACCCTCCTCACCCCCGGCTCGATGCTCCAGTGTTCAGGTCTTATCAAATCAAGCGCAACCAAACCCACCAAGATCGGCGTTGGGAAGAAACGACCTCTCTTCGCGACATGAGCCCGTCTTATCAACTTGTTCAAAATTCATAACCAACTTACTCTGCGTTGAACCAGGGACGACAAACGACTCACAGACAACGTGCACTTCTTTCCACCATTTCATCAAGCCACAGCCCTTGATTCTGCCGTCTTCGGGCACTACCCAAGTAGCTAGAGTAGGGTGTCAGCCAGCCATGGATGAGGTCACGGCTACCAAGGCGGCTGCGGATGGGCGAGAGCATGACCCCGCCATGCCGAGTCAAAGTTTCGGGAGCACTTCAGCTGGTCACGAGTTCCAGCTTCCCTTCCGCGTTGTTCAGCCCAGCAGTTATCTTCGACCAAAACCGCAAAACCGTACCGTCTCCTTCGAAGCGACCCCAATGAGTCCCATCGACGAGGACCAGCTGCAAGGCCTGGTAAGCTCGTGTTGCCATCTCTCTTTCTCCCTCTCCCTGCCACTCCCTTGCTAGCTATTCTGTTGGGGTTCTCGGCGTGGGTGGCGACGCTTTGGAGACCCTGACTAGCCGATGCCATGGCTTGGGTTTACTTTATCTTGTAACACCATGCAGAAGTCAGCAGATCGCTAATATTGACTGTCGTGATTTAGCAAGGCGTGCGCGAATTCCTTCGGATACGGACTAGCTACGATGTCCTCCCACTCTCGTTTCGCTTGATCGTTTTAGACAATGATCTGCTGATTCGGAAGAGTCTTAACATCCTGATTCAGAACAGTACGCCTTACCGCCGGATGCGAAAGACAGTATCCGCATGGGAAAGCAACCCGAATACTGATTAGGCTTTTACAGACATCGTGTCCGCGCCCCTTTGGGATTCGCATAACGGACGTTTTGCTGGTCTGCTCACCAGCACGGATTTCATCAACGTGATCCAGTACTACAACCAGTTTCCGGAACAGATCGATAATGTCGAGAAGTTCCGGCTCAGTAGTCTTCGAGGTACTATCTGATGACAAGCACCGCGGCGCAAGATGTGCAATGGAAAGCTAACACCCGGTTCATAATTTAGACATCGAAAAAGCGATCAACGTCCAAACACTCGAGACGGTCTCGGTCCACCCCGGACGCCCACTGTACGAAGCCTGCAGTCGCATGCTGAAGAGTCGAGCAAGGCGCATACCATTAGTCGATGTCGACGATGAGACTGGACGCGAAACTGTGGTGAGCGTGATCACTCAATACCGCATCCTGAAGTTCATTGCGGTCAACACGGAGCAACACACCTCTCTCATGAAGAAGACGATCCGGGAAATCAATGTGGGAACCTATAAGGACCTCGCAACGTGTAAGATGACGGACTCGGTACTCGACGTGATCAACTCGATGGTGGTTCGGAACATCTCTGCCGTGCCGGTGATCGACAAGAACAATGTGGTGCTGAACGTGTTTGAGGCAGTCGATGTCATTCCTTGTATCAAGGGTGGCGCATACGAGGAGCTCAAATCGACGGTGGGTGAGGCCCTCGCGCAACGACCGGAGGACTTCCCTGGCATCTATACATGCCAGGAGGACGATCGACTGGATTCCATTTTCCAGACAGTACGCCAGTCTCGGGTGCATAGACTGGTGGTCATTGACGACAACTGGCATCTGAAAGGCATATTATCCCTTTCTGATATCCTAAAGTACGTCTTGTTCTATGGCGAGGAGGGGTATTTCCCCAACCAATAAGATCAACCATATGGGCTATACTACGATTGACATGTTTTTATGAGAGGGATATGGGCAGGCTAAGAGGCATTGCACTGGCGTAAGGCGTGGTCCGAATGAGAAAGGGAAATACCAGGATCTCAGTTGGGAATTCATCTGCTTTCGTATAGAAATTCAGTACGTTTCTTGTTTCTTTTATGGTGTTATTATCGCCCTCCGGATAGGGGTGATTGTCTCTTGGTTTCCCCCCGAGCACGATAGAATGTCAAGACAGCCCTTGAATCTAATAGTCAATAATAACTCAATATGTTTTGTGTTTTAGCGGTATTGCATTTTGGTTCTTTGTGGTCGGAACTTGTCCTCGCGTTGCACCAAGATTTACAAGGGTGATGATTCTATGTAGTCGACTTTTCAGGCTTCTTGCTTCTGTCCACCTACATCAGGTGTATTGAAGTAAGAGTGTCGACCAATGGAGCTCTCAATTGTCTCAACATTGCTAAATCTGCTTGCAATGGAAGGCACAAATGGCCAATTGACACGAAGAACAAGATGCGGTCTGCACCGGAAGGAACGAAACCACAGTTTCTTTAATGAACCCTTCCACTTCCGCATGAGACAATGTTGACGAGTTCTGTTTGCAAGCCGCTTTTTCTTATATCTTGGTCTTCAGCCCACAAATGTCGTCAACCTTTCCAACCCTCTTCTCCTGCCTCCTCATCGCTCCGAGAACGCTCAAATGCAGTCTTACAAACATGATACAGAGCCGCCTTCTTTGAGGGCTAAGGGAAAGGCCAAGGCTGTTCTGGCCATAGGGGAACCGCAACCGCCACATTTCGTTCCCTTTCCGAGGCAACCAACAGCTTCACGCCCGCGAATTTCTCGTAATACATTTTCTCGACCACACAATGCGCTGGAGGAATCCCAAACGGCCGGGAATCTTGGCATACCCCAAGATCGGGATCCGGCGGCCTATCGATCCAGCACGACCTGGACATCTTCGAGTGGTGGCTGCGACTTCAACTCCGAGGACGAAGAGGTCGAAGACCGAGCACTTTTCGTAGATGAGTACAATAAACTGGCCAAGAAGGTATGTCGCCAATTTTAGAAATGCTTGTTGTGTGGCTTGAACTGAACTCTGGTAAGCATGGTATACGGTTGATCGTACTTGGAGATTTTGCCCCAGCTCTTGTAAGTTACCGGACAGGCGCTTGTGTCGCCAACACCAACTGAATATCAGTCAGGAACACCAGGAGCCTCCTTCCAAATCTCTCCCAGAAAGAAAGAACAATTGGATCTCTCGAGTTTTGCGACAAACCTCGAACGGCCAACCAACTCCAGACAGGACGAAACCATCCGAACGCCTGCAGCATCGCCGCAGTATCAGTGATATTGCTCTCAACTTCGTCTACAACCAAAGAAAAGCGGCTTTGAAGCACGAAGACCTCCGAGGCTTGGTACGGCTATGTGGCAAAAGTACTCTTTATCTACCTGCTGAATACGCGCCTGGATCCTTGATCCTACCGACATGTTTCCGCGCGACAGCACAGTATCTCATTCAGCACGGTTCGTGAGGATGAACTTCTTGCTAAATCTCAAGTCAAACTGACAAGTACTGTAGCGGATAGCCAAGGCATGTTTCGAATACCAGGGTCGGTGCGAATCGTCAATGCCCTTTACGACTACTATCTTGCGGACGAAAGAAACGAAGAGATTGCCACAACTACCAGGTGTCCTAATTTGCCTACACACCTCAACTGCAGCGTGCATGATGTTGCGTCTACATTCAAGCGTTTCTTGTCGGGTCTCCCAGGTGGTATCTTGGGATCCCTGAGTCTCTTCGATGCCTTGGTCGCCATTCATAGTCAACTTCACGCGGAGCCTGAATCGACGAAGACGAAGGACAGCAAGCTACGAGCGCGGCTTATTGCTCTCGCTATCGGAACAGTGAAGTCACGATACAGGCGGGAACTTATATGTGCCGTATTCGGCATACTTTGTCTCGTCGGCCGCGTCGCAGAACTTGCCCCAAGAGAAGATACCAAAGGCAGGCCATTGCCGACGTTTGATTTGATGGGTTACAACTCACTGGCGATAATATTTGGCCCCTTACTTGTTGGGGACCTGATCAACTTCTACAGCGCAAGGGTTGCCGATCCCGCGGCTGGTCTTGTGCTTTTGCCCGTCACGCCTCCCAACCCCAAGAAACAGAAGCGAACCAAAGTCCCAAAGGATCAGTTGCCATCCATGCCGACTATCGACCGCATACATGTCGCAAATGATATAACGGAGATGCTCATTGTCCACTGGAGAGAGGTAGTGCGTCACTTGAGGAGTATGAGCGTGCTACATTCTAGCACGGATCCCCTGTACTCTGGTTCGAGGGAAAGGAGAACACTACTTAACTCCTCTGCATCCGAGACATTTTCCATGCGGATGCCGCCTGACTGGAGTACTCACAAACCATCTTATGAGGTGAGATCAAGGTCCAATGCATCACTTGCAGCCAGCCCTACACCATCATCGAGTAAGTCACTCCTTCCCTCTAACTCACCGATACTGACCCCAATAGAGGTAGGCCCCTCGAAAGCGTGGATGAAATTGAACACTCGGATGGAACCGCTGTCGATCAGAAGACAGCGCCTACAAACATCAAGTTCTGCTGCATCATATAGGCTGCCTCGAGGGCAGTCTCTCAATTCACTCTCGCCCACCGCCGAGGAAAGTCCTTTAGCAAATCACAATTTCGACGACCTCGAGGAGTTTGACCCTGTCGCCTCATCCACCCCTAAACCCTACAAAAGCAGAATCGGCAGTGGCCTGGGAAAGGACGAGTTCGCCAAAAGCAGTGAAGCATTGGGAATGCAGTCTCGCGGCTTCCTAGGTAGTTCGGTATATGGCACATCGGTCGCGAGTTCGAGCATGCCAGCCGGAAAAACTCCCTTGAAGTACGAACGTCTTCCATTCGTAGAGAAGACAGCTACAGATCCCTCATCATTTCCGACAGATGGCCAAAATTTCACATCAGAGCAATATCTTCAACCTGATGAAAAGTTAGAGAGTATGGATGATGGCGGCTTGACGCGTGCGGCACCCCCCACAGATACCACTGATGCCCTTGAGCCTATACCGTCGGAAAGCGAGGAAATTTCACCCCTATCAGGGATCGAGACATTTCCCAGCTTTCATAAATCGGTGGTAGAGAATCCTATTAGCCCTCCCGAGCAACCACCGAATAGCGGGCCCGGCTCGAAGAAGAAGACTGAGCAAACCTCGGGTAAGAACATGTTGTCAGATAAGTCTAGTCCATGGTCTTTGCGGTATTTCTTGGGTAGAAAGTCTCCTTCAGTTGGCCATGTGAATAAAAATCCTGAACCACTGACTGATGGCGCGCCGGCCAAAAAGCCAAGCCCTATAGCCCGATGGAGAGAGCTCGTCAAGAACAGTCCTACGTCACCATTGGCAACGTTGAGGGAGAAGAGGCTGTTTCGCGGCGCCGGGCGTGGATCACCCTACCAGAGTGCCGAGTCCAACGAGTCGGTTGAGAAAAAAGCTGTCACTGCCGCACCTGAATGGAAACGAAAGCTTCTCAATAGGAAACTAGAACACCAGAAGAAGCCAACCACCCTTTCACCGGACAAGAAACTTATCTTCGAGCAATCTCCGCAATCGAGCCCAAGAAGGCCAAACTTGTCCTCAGCCAAGGACAACACCGGTTCGTCGGCCAAGGGTGCGAAGAATATGATCAATCGTCCAGTCTCGCAGAGATTGAGTTCGCGGCCAGTTGGAGGTGCCGTGAAAGCAATGGCGGCCCTGTTTGACAGTGCTTCTATGGACTCACCTGACGGTCCTAAACATCCGCTAACTAGTAGATCTCGCAGTGACCTCAGGAGTTCTGCCAGTTTTGCGTCTGGTCATGCCAAAACGCAGTCACCGACAAAGCCGACGAAGTCAGCCATGGTTCCATCTACTGTCACACCACAGACCCCCAGTAAGAAACACAGCGATGACCCTCGTGGTGTCGGCTTGGCTTCTGGCAAGATCTATAGTACCTCTGTCGGGCGCAGAAATCAGCCGCCAACCGAGCAAAGTCCCCAAGATACGCCATCTAAGTTCCCTAATATTGCCCTCCGGCCTACCGACTTCGTATTTTCCGCTCCGAGGGACGAGCCGAAGATTCCGCCATCCCAAGTTCCTTGTCGAGATCGAGAGCTAAGTCGTCCGCCCTCGCTCGGCACGATGGTCCCTCCTCGAGAAGAGCCACCTGTGGCACACCACTTGAACTTAGCACGGCCACCGTCGGCAGCGTCATCCCTTAGCCACTTGAATGCTCATCCACCTCCTGGTGAAGGAGGAGACAATGCCTCGATTTCCCAAGAAGGAACCCCGTTGCCGACTTCCGAGGGAAGTCCGCGGATGCGAGGCGGGAACGGTCTGCTGTACGCGCAGATACGTGCGCTACAGAGGCAGCTGCAGTTGAAGAACGAAGAGGTGCTACATCTGAGACGCCAGCTCGAAACAAGGGAGAACGTGGACATCGGTACACTGAGCGAACGACTGCGGGAGGCTGACCGGGACTGTGCGATGTGGCGGGACCGAGCCGAGGCTGCCGAGAGGCGGATCGCAGTATTCGAGAAGTTTGCAGCCAAGGCACGTGCTCTGAGAAGTGGCACTTCTATCGATAATAAGGAGACGCGAGAGGGCAGCACCAGCCGGCCAGCAACGCAGAGCACATCGCGAGTTACCCTGGGGAATGATGAGTCGAACGGGACTGAGCACACAGAGGACCGCGAGGCTTTCAGCAGTAGACTACGAAGAAGCATGAAGCAACAGAGCACAAAGCCTGCAGAGGACGGCGCCATGAGCACGCCCACGGACGAAGAACCTTTCACACTTGGCCTGAACGTGGACAGATTCCTCGAAGATACAGACTACATGCCCCTGACCTGGCGTGGCAGGGAGTTGTGGGTGGCGGCCGAGGAACTACTTGATATGCAGGATGAGATAGAGAACCAGCCGTTTGCAGGATCTTCTTACGGGCTTGCAGAATCGGACTAATAAGTAATGGATTACATCTCGCTACCGGGCGAGTCAAGCTTCTCAAGTTGGGCTATGTTTTATGGAAGCGGCAATAGGGGAAGCAAGCAGCTTGGCTTATTTGATAATTCTCGATAGATGTGCGCGCAGTATAATTGCGAATTTTTAAACCAACTCCATGTGTTTATGGCGAATAGGTTGAGTTTTGATCTGGCCAAAAAGTTCATCATGTGTACGACTCCCTGAAGTCAAGCAAAAGGGCACTGAATATTCGCTACGATGGGTTATTGACCAGTCTGTTCGGTCTCCCATTACCCCTTAAGACAACATATATGTGACATTCGCTGTCAATAGGTATCCACTGGGTAGGACCCCCAAGACCCTTCCGCAGCACTTCAAATGCCTGCTGGAGCTCCATTGGAAGCATTTGATCGGAATCTCTTTACAGCGTGTTAACATGATCTCGGACCCGATGGCTACCGCCTACAGACAGAAAGGGACTCCCGTATGTAGTGGTGGTAATCCGGAGGTGGCGTGAGTCTTGGCCCATATAGACAGGTGAAGCCAGGATGCCGCGAGGAGACGGCCGACAATTAGTGTTGCACCTGGAGCGTCTTCGATTCTTCACCTCTTGTTTGGCTGGGAAGGCATCACGACTACTGCACGCTAGGCATGCTAGCCCACTCACTACCTACTTCACCGATAGGGTAAAAGTGGTTGGACTCTCTCCTAAATCCGGCAGGATTGTGCCGCCTAGCCCAGGAAACAGGCTACGTGTGTGGTCGTAGTGTAGTAGCCTACCTCAAATATAACCTTAGATAGTTACTGTAGTTGATCGATAGACAGGAAGACCCTGGATTTTCTGGGCGGGCAATCGCGGGGTGTGTCAACCTTGGAGATAGACAGAATAACGGCAACAGAGCCAGCACAATATGTCAAGCCAGCCAGCCAGTCGGTGAATGATTTGTTACCGGGCAAGTCGCATGCTCGTATCCAAGGGCGTTTCACAAAAACGAGCCTATGGCTGCATCGGGGCTCCGTTGAGACGAACAACGCAGCATAACGGACTGGATGTTTATCATACATAGATCAGATCAATAAGCAACCTGGCAAGCTGACAAGCAGAGCAGAGCCCGGGCTTGAACCCCCCTTTGACCCCTCATTACATAGGAGGGAAGGTGGATGTGGGGGGGTATTGCCCGCCAGGTGTCGTCTGTCGCATAGGTTTGCTTTGCCGCGGGATTAGCAAGACTTATTAATCAAGCAACGAACCCCCCAAACCACCCAAAACCACATGCACCCATGTCACGTCCAACTTGCATATGCATATGGGCTTATGTACATACATACTTACATTACTCCTGCCTCCCTTTCGACTTGGCGGTCACTGAATCAGGCAATTGGTCTTGCAGATGTGTATGTAGAGAGCTCACGGAATTACCATGAGAGGCGAAATGGAATAGCAATGGCGGATTGAACCGTTGGACCGGAAGGGCATGACACGACATAGCGTGAAAGGATTCGTGTGTAAATCCGGTTGCTCCGAAGAACCGATTAACCTAGATGGCACGATTACACGATGGCCTGGGTTAAGGCATACATAGCACGAGACATAGCTACAGTACACGTAGAGGCCAAGTAGGCGTGTCAGCTAAAGATTCTAAGATTCTAGCATCATGCTACTAATCCGGCCAGTTTGCTTGCATAATCCAAAAGTAAGCAAAGCAAAGCAAAACGAAGCAAAGCATGGCTGGCTGGCGGGCAGCAGAAATGCGGATCCCCCTGGAATCGACATGCTCCGAGTGGAGCATATAGCGTCGCCAGTGCCAATGGCCAATGCCAATCAATGCCACCGCAACGATTCAGGAACCACCAACCTTGGACGGGACTACGTAGTATAGTATATTCCCGTTCCATCCTCTTCCACGGCATTGCACCATACTGACTGGCTGTACTGTAGTGCAGTTCCTGCTTGAAGTACAGCAATCCCAAACACACCTCTCCACCCGGCCTTGCTCGTGTCGTCCGTCTCCAGTTCCAGTAACCTACCTACCTAGTGTCTACTTACCTACCAGTACTATCCGTGTAAAATAAATACCTTCGCGATGCGCCCCCAACTCCTCGCCGTCACTTCCTCCCTTCTCCGATCCACTACTTGTCGACTCTTTCCCTCCACCTCTCTCGCCCTTCCCGGTCTTCTTCTTGCAGCCCATCCCGCCCCCGTAAAAGCTCAACCTCAACTACAACAACAGTTCCTCTACACCCAGCAAACCACCGCCAACATGTCTGCCACTCCCATCAGCGCCAACTCGGTCTTGGACCTCATCAAGAACCGCCGCACCTACTACCCCCTGTCCAAGGACCTGCCCATCAGCAAGGAGCGCGTCTCCGAGATCGTCAAGGAGGCCGTCCTCCACACCCCTTCCTCCTTCAACGCCCAGTCCAACCGCGTTGTCGTCCTCTTCGGCGCCGACCACGAGAAGCTCTGGGACATGGCCACTGAGATCCTCAAGGCCATCGTCCCCGCCGATGCTTTCCAGGCCACCGCCGACAAGATGAACATGTTCAAGGGTGCCGCCGGTACCGTAAGTCCAGTCTACCCTCTCTCTCTCTTGCTTTGCCTCACTTCCACCCTCCACCCCACCTTGCAGTTTGGGAAGAGCAGTAGTACGCGCGGGGCCCAAGCTGCCCCCCACTCCCCTCACTACACGATACACCTTGCTGCTACCCCTCCATCCTGGGGCCAGGCGTCAACCCCTACCTGCCTGCCTGCCTGCCTGCCTCCCTCCCTCCCTCCATATTCCATGCCACCAACTACCACTCAATCATCGTTGGGATAATGGTATTAACGCTCCCCTCTCAACAGGTTCTCTTCTTCGAGGACGAGAAGACGGTCCAGAAGCAGCAGGCCGACTTCCCCATGTACGCCGACAAGTTCCCCGGCTGGGCCACCCAGTCCGACGCCATGCTCCAGTTCGTCGTCTGGACTGCGCTCGAGGCCGAGGGCGCCATCGGCGCCAACCTGCAGCACTACAACCCCCTCATCAACGAGAAGGTCGCCGCCGAGTGGAACGTCCCCGCCGACTGGAAGCTCAACGCCCAGCTCGTCTTCGGTGGCAAGACCGGCGAGGCCGGCCCCAAGGACCAGATCCCCATCGAGGAGCGCGTCAAGTTCTTCGGCGCTTAAATGCGTGTTGTTGACGATGAATGAAAAGGAGAGGGAAAGAAAATTTTTGGGAGTTCACAGCGACTATAAACTTATGATATGACATGATATATGTGTTTTAAAAAAGAAAGGAAGGATCGCCACAGATACCTTGTTAGATCGTGTAGAGATCTTTTTTTTTTTTTTTTGCCAGCGCAGACAGACCTTGAGGAGAGGTGGCTCTAGACATAGACAAATCACGAATCCAGACCTGTTGAAGCAAATGAAACCAATGCGATAAAGAGATCAAAAACAATGGTGCTAAGTGACAAGTGATGATTCGCTTCTTCTCCCACTCGTACTTATGCAGAAGATACACATTAAATAGGCGTATGTCAAGATAGAAGAAGAACAGTATAAGCAACATAATCAATGTTAAGACAAAAATGAGATCGAGAGGTATACTCGTCGTCAAGTTAAAGGCCGCCCCTTATTTGTCTGATTGGCTTACCTAGAACGCCTTATGTAATTGCAAAATAAGACGAAACCCTTGGGTGCATGAGGTAGGTGGAGGTGGCGCTCGACTGAAAAAAGCCAACGATGCACTGCGTGGCCGGGCGGGTGTCTACTGCCCGCCCTCCCCTCTACGCTTTCTCACCACGTGTCGCTACACGAGGTTCCAGATGCGAAGAGCTGTCGAGTAGTCTAAACCTACAATCTATAGTAAGATATGGGTAGTGCCTTAAAGATGTATAGTTGAACATAGTTGGCGGTGTAATCCCAGTTGGTGGGAAAACGGATATTGTCTTCAACATTTTCGCTGTATACTCATGTCCTTGGGGGGCCTGGGCTCCAAAACACAGGGGGTGTTGGATGATTGCTTTAGCGATCGCGAGGACCTTTCTCTTTTTGGGTGCTTGCTTGTTTGCCTCTGTATATACATTTCTTCCTTTAGATTTAGACTAGATACGTTACAGTGAAGACATACGGCTAGTTGCTGATATGCTAAACCCATGCTGCAAATGACGCCTCTGTGACACTTCATGCATGCGTGCACTCGAATTCTGCTCACCAGGCATTCCCCCGCCTGGTTATTCATTGTAGTTTTTGGAAACCATGGTTACTAACCCACTCCTTTCTCGTCCGATACGATACGAACGGGTGTGGTCCCATCGCCGTCGATAATAAATAAGGTAACCAAGTACGTATGCAATCCGTTGGCCCTTTCCCATGTTATGACCATTTCATAAAGATTTCCAGGGGAATCTAGAGCCATATAACCTAGACTCTTTCCAATAAATAGGGTACTGTATCTGGCGAGCGGGCGAATGCCCTCAATGGCAGGCCTGTAATCAGACTATATCATCAGAGAGACCTGATACTCGATGCTGGCTGTGTACGTGTGTGCGTGTTGCGTGCTCATTCCACGTCAGGCGCCATGACGTTCCCTCCTTTGAAGATCACCTGCCTGTCGACTTGTTTCTCCGTTTCATTATACTCCAGTCGCTTGTATGTCACGATGCTGCCCTCGTTCATGTCGAAATCGAAGAACCGCATGCGCCGGATGTAGTTGTCGTAACCACCGTAACCTCCAAACCCAGTGCCGCCTCCGTAACACATCCACAACTTGGGGTTTTGGTTCTCATCCGCGGACAAGCTGCAATAGTCGTTTGCGTGGTCACTAATGCCCATGTTAGATATCATAGAACATGCATTCGTGGGGGTGGGGATGGCACTCACTGTCCGCAGCTCACCATGACGACACCTTGCTCAACCAGGGCATCGCGGAACCCTGAGTTGTACACCGGTGCCGTCACGCCTTCCCTCCATTCGCCAAGTCGGTAAGCCTCCGTATCCCGGTACTCCGGCAGGGGAATGTGAATAAAGGCGGCGTTCATATGGATGCCGCTGTACTCCCTGTGCTTCTTCTTCAAGCTCGAAGCTGAGCGCTTGAACCATTCGATCTGGTTCTTCTTGATCCAATCATAGCCTTGCCACTGCCGCTCGTCTGGCGAATACGAGTGTGAGTCCAAGAGCCACAGGGTCAAGGCCGAGTGCTTCGAGCCTCCCCGAGCGAGGACTTCAACAAAATAGTTGCCCACGCCGTCGATATCGTCCGGCCCTGCCCGGGATAGCGAGTACGGCAAGGATTCAACCAGAGCCATCTGGCCTCTGCGCCCAAGAGCACCTTCGTCGTCGTGATTCCCAAAAATTGAGACATATGGGATCTTGCGCTTGATTAAGGGTTGCGCATACTTGAAAATCGCCTGGATAAAGTTAGCAGCAGTTCATATCGTAGGGTCACAATGTAACCATACCGATGTCGCATCAGGGGCCGTGTCTCCATTCACTTGATCTCCACTCAGAACAACCAAGTCGGGCTTCTCCTCGTCCAGCATTTTGAGGACGAAATCCATAGTCCGAGGATCTGCCATGCATTTCCCTCCATTGTACTCGTCCGGCACAGGTTCGCGACAAGCACCCGTGCCAGTGCTCAAGTGTAAGTCCGCCAGCTGCATGATCTTGAACCGGCCGCTGTCCTTAACCCGCGGCTGCGGCCGTACCGGTTCAATATGTTTGCCCCTGCGAACGGTGATGTGCGCCGCAGGAATCGAAGAGTCCGCGTCCAGCATCAAGGGTGTACCCGTTATGTCCCACCCCTCTCGCGCTTCGACCGCATCGTCGCCAAAGAGGACGTCCACGGCGGTGACGGCCCTCTTAGAGTCGCTCGCGTGCGCCTTCTTCGACCTCTGGATCCACAAACCACCAGGCCGCTTCTCCCACTTCGCATCGGCCTGGCCCTTAACGCCCGAAGAAGGATCCAGCCGGCCGACTTTGACGTCCATTACGACCTGGTCGCCAGGGACCAGCTCCTCCTCTTTCTGCCGCCTTATGTGGACGTAGGCACTAGTCACCCATCCCTTCCCCAGGTACAGATCCTTCTCGACGCGATGCCATAGGTCCTTGTCGAGCTTGCACGACGAGAAGAGGTTGACCGAGGAGCACGTGGTGATGGTGACGTCGGTTACCACCAGCCCTGGGTGGTGCTGGGGCATGTATTCGTGGATCGCATTGGGGAGGACGCGGAAGTTGCGATCGATGAAGAAGACGACGAGAAATGTGAAGAGCGCAGCGGCCGACAGCTGGCTAATGGTTCGAACCTAATGCGAAAAGTCACATGCGTCAGCAAAAGCGTGGTGGTGTATGGACATGTGCCCCGGGCCATTGAGCGGTAGGGGCGGGCGCGCAGACAAAAGCGCAGATAAAAAGACAAGAGACACTGCGACAGGTACTACTCACTATTCGGCGCGTCATGGCTACTTCGTATTGTAGCTGGGAAGCGCGTGGTGGCCGATGATATCGAAGCCACCGACCAACAGCTCTGAGCTATCACAAGCGATCCGGGATCAGCAGCTGGCGGGCAGGGCAGCTAGCGAGAGCGTGGTGACGGAATGCGGAGTTGTCGTCCGATTTGGCGTCCTATGCAGCATCTTCAACCCAGTCGCAGGGCAAGTTGTTGGAAGGCAGTCGAGCTCGATAGCGGGGCCAGTGTGTGTGCATTCAAAAAAAAAAATCATAAAATAGCAAAGTAAAGCAAATTATGTAGAGAGTCAGAGTCAGATATGTAATTGGATATGGAGTTTTGGTGGGAATAGGAGAAATGGCCGTGTTCGAAGAATTGCTTTCAATGCGCCGCCGCAAGTGGAAACTTCTTTAACCATTAAGGGATCCCTGGCTGGCCGGACAGGCAGCAGGCAGGCAGACAGCCAGCTCCGACTCTGACTGCTGATCCGGGGTATTAATTTACTAATCGTAGCCGCCAAGCGGGGGGTAACCTCTCTGGGACTGAGACTTGGAGGACTTAACCTAGACCCCCACCCCATCCCATCACTTCCACTTGCAACTACTTAACCACCACTGTTATTATGTCCACCACCTACCAGTACGGCGCAGCTCTGCCCAGGCCTCTTTGTTTGATTAAACGTTGTGTCCTTTTCAAGGGGGCAGGGGAGCGCGAATACGATTGAAAATATAGGTGCTACGCCGAATATCCGATTCGCACCTTTTGCTCCGGTCGGTCTACCACTACTTGTCTACATATCGACCTGGAATACCCCTTGATGTATATACATGCTACGAAGGCGTTTTCAAGGTTGAGGTAGATCGTGTCATCGACGGGTAAAAGAAAGAATATGACCTGAACTGTTCTTCCCCTTCGTGCAAGGCCTTCAATTAAAAGTCATCCCGGCGAAATTGTCTACGTCATGCGGCACAGAGACATGAGAAGAGGAAGGTGGACATGGGCTGTCAGCATTGCTATTAGAAATGATTGTGCTATAGTTCATCTAAACCATTTCTGGGTAATAGTAAGCATTGGAGGACCAGAGGGTTGAATATGCTGGAGGATAGGTTGTGTTCGGCCGAGATGACTACCTACGTACATCCAATTAAGACATTCAACCTGCTTAACCCCGTTCCGAGCCCGAGCAGCCGTTCCGGCAGATTACTAGGCGCACAATAAGGAGGCAATGTCTATACATAGACATGGTGGCTGGCTGGTACCCCCCAAGTTGCATCCTCAGTAAGGCTGACACACAGCAGGTCGGATCCGAGGCCGAGCCAGAGAGCTGAAGCACCGAGTTTCAACAGTACTCCGACCAATCTCCGATTTCAAATAGTATTACAGATACACTGCATGCCCATATCACTTTCCCATGCCCGTATCTTCTAGGTCCATGATTTCTTTGCGAATCCTGCAGGTTGCTATATGCTAAGTCTATTATATACAGATGGCGCAATCGATCGATTTGCTAACCTGAGAGCAGCAGGTTATTATTGCGTCTTTTAAACCCACTCAATGCAATGCCGGATGATGCACCCCCAAACCATGCGCCTCGAAATCCCAAAAATGTCGTCCCAGCTTGCGCAAACGCCCAACGTCTACTACTAAATCGTGATAAAAGCCAATCTCCCTGAGGCGAGCGGATGCCTCTCCATTGTCCTGTGCCGGTCTTTTCAAGACCAGATTCGACCGAGGCAGCCGGATTGATGCACAAAAGTCTTGAAGCGGGGTTGTCCCGCTTACCATGTCTCAGCAATGTACTGACCGGCCTCCTTCTTCAGGTCCCAGAATCGCCGAGCTTCCTCCTTCTCCAGGTTGCCCTTCTGCATCGCCACTTGGACTAAAGCCTCCTCGACTCCCTCGCCCATGCCCTTGGAGCTTCCGCAGACAAAGCAGCGTCCGTCGACTGAGTTGATAACATACCAAACAAGGTCGGCCTGGTTGAGGACTTCCTCCTGAACGTATCGTCCCTCGCCGCTACGACTCTCTACTATCCGCTTGACGTCGCTCTCGTGGACACCCCATTCACCGCCATAGATTTCATCAACCAGGGAGTCGCGGATACCTTGAAGAACCCATACTTTGTTCGCACAGCTAGCATTCTTCAATCGCCGTTGCACAAAGCCACGGAACGGAGCGATACCAACACCAGCCCCAATAAGGAGCATTGGACCGTCCGAAATAAATTGCTTGGCAAGGGGGTTCGCCATGAGTCCCTTGAACATGGGAACATAGAGCTGCGGCGCAGCTTGACCGCTTCGCCGCAGTTCGGTGAATTTTCGCGATTGGCGCTCAAAGAAACCTGAGCCCACACCAGTGCGGCAACCCTTCTTCCAGTCGGTTGACTCGTGGACTGTCACGGCAATCTCGATAAGGCGGTGCTGCTTGCCGTCACGGATCTCAAAGTTCTCGTGAGGGTCGCTGGACAGCGAGTAGAAACGTGGCATCAAAGGTTGAAGCACGGACAACAATGCGTCCAGCGGGGGCTTAGCTGACGGGAATGCATGGAGAATCTGGGACACGGAGACATGAGGCCCAGTGCGCAGATCACAGAACACGCCCTGGCCTTCGCCGGAGCAAAGGAACATCAACACCTTCTTCTCGGTGGGGTCATCTGCGTGCTCGGCCAATACTCGCAGCAAAGATTTGGTGGGTGCGTACGACTGGATATCGGAGCACCAAGTGAGTAGGTCGCGCCGTGTGGTGACGAGCTCACGAGCCTGGTCATCGCCCCATACGGTAGGCCATCGTCCCTTAGTAGTCTTTAACAAGACCGGGCGGTCTCTCAAGAAGCGAGGAATGGCCAGAAGGTCAAGAACCTCTTCTACCATTTCGGCATCATTGGGAGCAGAGACGCCGATGGCGCCTCCGACCTTGAAATCCAGACCGCCCTCATCAGGGTAGTCAGTCATATCGAGATCAAAGTGATAAGTGCGCTTCTCGGCACCAGGTCTCGTCAGCTCTCGAGTGTTGTGGATCTTGGCAGGAAAGACATGATACGGAGGGTGAGGCTGAACAAAAGACGGAGGTTGGATAGAAGTGTCAAGGTTCTCGAGAGTCAGCTTCTGAGTGACCTGGCGCGCAACATTGCTGACCTCGCTGCCCAGAGAGATGGCTGAATCGGTAGGCGAAGGGGTGCTCGAAGTGCATCTTATTGGTTGCAGGAATGTTGTCTGTTCTGGTAACTCGGCAATGTTGGACAAGACCGTGGGGATATTGCCGATTTTCAGGCACAGAGACTGAAAAGCATCGTTGTCTGGGAGTGTGATGTCTTCATACTCGACACCGTCGTCCTTTTTCTTGCTCAACTTCATGCAGCAGCCGCCACCGCAGCATCGGCTGATCAGCTCAGTAGTCGTCTCGCCAGTAATGCGCTGGATGTCGGCTGCGCTCTGAGCAATAAGTCTCGTAGAAGCCCGCCGCCGGCGCGGGGGTTCTGGTTGCTGGACTGGCTCCTCTTGGTCCTCGGATGCGGAGTCCTCCGAGTATGTAAGTGACGGAGCAACGGACGGTACACTAGGCTCGCATGGAACGCTGTCCTGGGCATTGCTGACCAGCACCTGGTCGGCTGTGGCTGCCATCTCTGCTTATAAGGTATGTGTCCTTGAGTCTCGGTAATGATAGGAATTTGGATAATCGACGTGAGCGAATTCGATAAGTCGGATCCGAAAAGAAGCGATTGCTTGATTGTAGCGAAGCGAATGTGTATGGTCGCTATGATGATAGAGACCTTTTTAATCCTGCCCTTCTCTCTGGGTTGCCTTTGGCACCAGTGATACTGATGTTGGTAGGTAGGTGGGAAGTTGGTTTATAGAATTCGAGAATTACCCCCACGGGTGAACACCAACCAGATCGGCCGCTCTCGGCTATGGTTAGCTCGGTGCGAACAATGGTTGGGTTGGTTGTATGTATAAAAAATTGAATTCTTTGTGATAGAGGGGACTTGGGGGCTTGGGGGCTTGGGTTGGGAGTAGAGGAGGTATAAACGGAAGGAAATGACTAATAGCAAGTCAATTGACAATCGAGCCCGAATTGAATGACGAGAGGAGGTCTCGATATTTGGAGGGGAGGAGGATTGATTTGTGCTCTTGATTTGTGATGCAAGACTTGCTGGCCTTTGAGCACGCCAGATGGCGGGCCCGATCAGATAGATAATAATGGCGGGCTTGCTTGCTGAGCGCTGAACAATGATGACGGACCTTCTGGACCGACCGGGGACCTAACCGGGGCTCTGAGAGTCTGGGAGGCAGAGAGGAGGCCTGGAAATTTCCAAGTCCACTAGCATCCCCCACTATTACTCCTTTACTTTTTTTTACTGGGTCCAACCTAGACCTACCTTGACCTGGAGAACGTTATCAGATCGCTATGCATGATGATATTGTACACCACAACTCTCTTTTTATGTTTTGTACACTGTCAAGCATCACCCTCGCTTTGCGAGGTTGATTCTCGACGAAACATCCGCAATCCAATGCTACGATGCAAGTCTTTCCGATGAAAGAATAGGGGCTGCCATTCTTTTTTTTTATCAAACCAGCAACGGAAACGTGTTGCGGAAACGTGTTGCCGACCCGTCGGAGCCTCAGTGTTTGTGGCCAAACATCTAGTTCCGGCAAGCCCCCAGACAGGCGCATATCATCTGCCCAAGTCGGTATTATGCCTGATACAACATGCATCATTACATACATCCCGAACCGAACCGACTTACTGTCACCGCTTAAACACCACCCCCTTCCTCGCCAACTGGAAGATTGCATTACATATGATAGTCGTCATACCCGTTCGCGTGACCATCAGTGTAAACAGCCAATCGCACCATTGCGCCTAAGTTTTCTCGGTTGGGACCTTGGGACCTTGGGGCCTTCCAACTTCCTCGGCTCGTTGGGTCGGCATACTGTGTCGACGGCGGCTCACTCAATAATGCGTAAAAGTGAGCGCAGTCGGCTGCCGACAGTTCCACAGAGCCCATTTGCTGGGCAAACAAGCGGGGACAATCTCTGGGGGTGAAGGACTGCCCATGCAGGGCAATCTTGCCACCGGCTACCAAATCCGCCAATTGAACCGTAGGCCGCCGTCGGCGCTGCTAATGATGTGTCGCCTGATTAGGGCAACGTTCTCGAAAGTCGACAATGTTCTTCGCGCCAAACATCGGACGATATCGGAATCTGCCCAATCGCCCTGGCAATCCTGGAGAAAAGGCCAATCACACGATAGCATGACATGGCACCATTCTCATTTTCTGTTGGGCTTCTAGATTACCGATCCTTTCGCCCATGGAATGAAGGGCCCTCAGGCAGTCAGGGGCCTGTGCCTGCCTGCCTCTCAGTTGGAAATCCCCATAACCCCAAGAGATAGGACGCCCCCGACTTCTCAAGCTTGGCAATTGCTAAAATCGCAACCCCGGTATTCATCGCCATAGATCTGATGCCGCCCTGACTAGGGGACACTTCCGCCCAGCCGCCCTTTTTTAACGCGCATGATCTTCTGAAAGGGTCGGTTATCTTATTTCACTTATTATTATTCGTAACCTCTTGATATAGCTGAAACCATAAACTATGGCAACATCCCTCGTACCTGTATCTTCCCGAGTCTGACTCGCGCACTGTGGTATGGATGGTATGGGCCATTGCTCCCTCATTCAATGCGTGTCTGATTGATTAGATTGATTAGATGCGAAATCAATCTCCGAGACCGGCCTGCCCCCACACACGGGACGCTTTGCTGTCCATCAGATAACTCTCGTGGCACCAAACGCAGCCACTTCCTGGTGATTGACCGGGGTTGGACCCCATCTTCGCGGGATCTGATAACTCTAAAGTGGACTTGTCTAATGTAGCCCTCGCTTCATTCCACAAGACATGTCTCTCGCAGAAGGCGGGTTGTTCTTGGTGTCTTACTTGTGGGCGCCGACATGATGACCCTGCAGCACAGCACGGCATATGAGGGAATAGTCAGCTAGTTCATTGCCTTGGCTATCTTTTTGTTGGGAAGACAACTCAGCTATGCAACCTGTTAGTAGAGATATTCTTTTTGGTTGCACAAACGGGATTGCCGCCTGTCCATTTTGTTTGATCCTCCATACGAGCACGTCGCCCAGCGTTGGTTTCATCAGCTGGAAAATGTATCCTTGCTCGGGGTGAGATGCTCCCAGCTCGTCGGGCCCAGCCTCATTCCGCGGCAGCTACCCGAAAGAACTAGCTCAGGGGGGGTTGGGTTCGGTTGGGTTGTTATTGAGCTGCCGCTCGTAATTAATTACCTTGGCTGATCAGTTGCGTGGTCAATTCTAAGTAACTGGATTATCGTCCTTTCGGCACATCACCGAGTAGTTGGCAATTAGTTGGCTAATGCTCATAACCCTCTGGTGGTGTTGGCTGGACTGGGAGATTTTTCGTCGTTCTGCTTACTGAGGGCCAAGCCCAAGGCCCTTCGTCAGCTGAGTTGCACGACTGTCCGCTCTCCCCGTACAGTCTTGATGAGGCAGAAATACCTCGGGAACCATCGGCAAGAGCGCAATGAGCCTCGAGCGAGCGCTACCTATGCTATGTTGCTTGTGCCACATCAAGTGAGTCGACCTACACTGTAATTCTACACATAACCTGACCGGTTCTGCTTGTAGCCCCGAAAGCTGTAGAAATCCATATGCTGGTTGACCTTTACACACGCGTCTCGAGCACATCTGCGTACCAGTGACGCAAGTTACTACCAATGCTAAAGTTCACTCCTTTCTTATCGAATTATCGAGCCCTCGGGTGCTATAGAACGTACGGGGTTACGTTTAATAATCGTATAAAACCTTACGACAGTGGTGAATGGGCCATGCTGGGGTACCACCACGCTGTGGGAGGCACTCTACCACGCATACTAAAGTTGATGGCATTATATGTAAACAAGTACTTTATATATTCAGACAATATTAAGGTATATAATGCGTACCGACATATGCGAGAGGAGGTTACGTCTTAATCACAGCTTCCGGCCATCTGAACAGGCAACAACACCACGCATTTGTGTAGTTATCCCATTGATTGTCAGTTACGACTCCAAGCAGTGAGGCCGGCCTTTGGATCAACCATATAACCAGACATTGGCCGACGTGAGTCAACCGGAGGTGCGTTTGTTCTAGGCTTCCGTTGCCTGGACATGATGCCATCGCCAGACCCGGGTTCACCTCGAATCCTATGCCGTGGGGTTAATAAGCGGTTGAGGTGTAGTTGTCGCTATAGGGGGTTGAACACTATACGTAAAACGTATACGTATATACGAAATAGATATAAAATATATCTAGATGTTTTGAAATGGCGAGAGTTCACGCCGAGAACGTATAGGTTGCCCAGGCTCTTATAAAGACAAGAATATTAAATCTTAGCTGTTTGAGCCGTAAATGGCTATCAAGGGAATGCCATTCGGAAGATGGGTTGCCTCATCGGCCTCACATGCTACTGATTATGTTGTAACTAGACACGGAGAGCTTACCCCGTCAGATCTTTACTGTTGTCTTGGTCCTGAGCATAGAAAGAAGACCAGGGTATTCGGCGTACATCTTTCTGCACACCGAGCAAAGACTCGATAGCCTTCTATGTCCCATCTTGTAAGGGTTGGTGATAAGCTCTAGTAGACGGTCAAGACGCTGACTTGACAACGTCGTCCTTTGCCCGGTTGGGGACGGGGATTTGGCTTGGTTGGTTAGAGCACCGGTCAGCACTGTGATACATCTCAAGTCTTTGCCTTTAGCAACAGCTTCGCGTAGATTACCAGAGTTTGTGCCACTGGATCCGTTTATGTTTCTCTGGAGATGGGAAAACCCAGTCGCCATATCCCAGAATATTCTTTTCCTGCACTCGTGCCCGTACCTTGAAGCAATGAAAGCAATGATGAGTTGACCTCGGAAACTGCCAGGCAGAGCAATCCGATTGTTAGACCAGCCCTACGACCCCGTTAGTGAACCGAAGCTCCAGGCAGTGAGCGAAAATGATATAGAAGAGGCGGGGTTTCATCGGCATCAGTCCCCGATTTGCGATGACGCTTAACATGATCACGATGCCACATTACGTTGACATAACGGAAGATATGTCCTCGCAGGGTCAATTGAAACATCCGCGTCTTCAGCCTGGACCATATGGTCTATGCCAAACCATATCTTCTTTTCAGCCCGGGCTCCGAGGCTTGTTCTGACCGAAGGCCCCTTCGGACGGGGCCCTGGATAATGTTCGGCAGTTCAATGGGCAACGGCGTATTTATCTGGATTTGAGACGAAAGGTTTCGCTTCTGCGCAGGGACCTATAGTAGCCCCCCCAAATCCCAGAATCCACCGGGCCGCGCAGCACGGTTACTGGAAACATCAAAGGAGCATGACGAAACCAACCGCTTCAAATCCGAGATCAGGTCGACTCCTCCACCGTGAATGGGTTTCCTTCCTTGGTGTTGTATAGCATGAGTGCAGTGAATGAGCGGGGAGCGTGATCTTCCTCTCGGGCTGTGCTACCGGGCGAGAGAGGCAAGTCGAAGCAAAGTTCATGGCAGAGTGAGTGTGAGACAAGCAAGTGAGCGCGGCAATAGTTGCTGTCTCTACCAAAAATAGAGAATTGCGCCCCAGTTCGCGTCACGGCTCTCCGCAAACTTGGCTTTCCTACGTCGAAAGCTTGGCCATGAAATGCTTGCAATGCTTAATTCCGTCTAGCCGTCGGGACATCAGTAGGGATATGGCCTGCAACCAAGTGCAACATGAACTTGCTCACGGGGTTACGGGCTTGGATACCCAACTGGGAAAATCGATGGCAAGGACGTTGGGTGGGCAAGGTGGGTTGCGAGCAAGTCACGATGCAACTATTCTGGGCGATGATCTCTGTTGACCCTTGTCTAGAGACATGCCAAGAGATTCAAGACGGGCTTCTGGTGCAAGAGCCTCAACCGAACGAAACATCGGCCAGATGAACCCGGTCAACAAAGTAGACGACGGGTAACAGGTTACGGAAAACAACAATTGATACGCCATTCGCCAAATCGCAAAGTCGCCAAATCCCCTGGGTTACGTTAACTGCCTAGGTTAATAGAAAGCAAAAAAATAGATGACAGCTGAATGAAGTTGAGGTTATACTGGATTCACAAGCGCCCCGCCTGCCACTGACTGCACTGGGCCGTGTTTTTCGTCCGGTCCAGAGATCGTCTTCCCAGCCGTCCGTTAGCGCAAGGAAACTTGCATTGCCGTCGCTAGACTTCCCTTAGTGACGGGCCTGCCAGACGTTTTAGGCAATTGGGCGAATTGTGACGCGCTGCAGCAGTCCAGACAGCGAAGCTAGGATTTCGGAGAACAAGCAATCCGGGTCTTAGCATCCCTGGCTGTCCCGTGTTTCAGAACTACGCCGCAACGGCAACACCAGAAACCGAAGCTATGGTCAAAAGCTATGGGTACGGGGTTTGCGGCTCCCTCATGGCCCATCCATCTCTGGCTGCCAGGCTACAGGCTCACACTCGGCCCTGGATGGGGGGTGCAATCCGAGAAGCAGTTTTGGCGTTTGAGCATGTCCAAGCAGCGATGGATGGATGGCTATCGCCAATCGTGATCAACAGGGACTGAGACTGAGACTGGGACCAGGACCAAGCCATTCATATGAGTGATGTTTCCAACTATCGTCTTTGATTCACTTTCTTTCTCTTCTTTGCTCTCCCCCTTCTATAATCTTGCCGACTCGCCTGCGCTTGCTGCATACGATATACGGCAGCGCCATCACTACAACCAATCATTTCCCAGAAAATCCTCTAGATCCGGAAGGCCTTCTTGCCGGGGTGGAGTGGCCGATATAGTCGCATCCGCAGATCAGCTCCAAGCGTGGTCTAAACACCCAATCAACTTATTATTCAGCTAGAACGGAAATCGACCACTGCATCGGGTAGAGTTCGACAAATGTCAGATGGCATACAGGAGATAAGGTCGAAGTTTCAAGCGGCGCGTATCGCGGTGCGCTTCCTCCTTCTCGGATCGACATTACTTGGCCAGCAGCCGGGTGACCTAGTGACAGACTAGCGAGGTCAACAACAAGTACAGCAGCCCGCTGCAACTTACTGTTGTTGTCTGTGTTATATATATCATCGGCACCAGCAACACACAGTGATCGGATCCTCGATCTCCCAGGTTCATATCTCCATCCTGAACTCGGCCTTCTGCGCGACATTCGAAATGCAATCGCTACGACCCTCCCCGGAAATCATGGAAGAGATACGCCTTTCCAGTAACATCACTAGCCCGGAAGCTCTGCTCCAAGCACAGGAACCGGTAGGCAGCCGCCTCAGCTACTACCTCGCTCTCCTGGTGGCGCTCGTGATAGCATATCTGCTGCGCCCAAAGTCGCAACAATCTGTATCGGCACCACTCTACAAGGCTTCGCGGACGAAATGGATGTTCAGTGCAGATAGTCTGGTTCGGGACAGCTATGGCAAGGTGCGAATCGGAGGTCACTCTTGCTGGGTTTCCATCATGTTAACACACCACAGTTTCGGGATAGCGTATACAACATCAAGGCCACGGAGGGGCTGAGGACTTTGATCCCGGTTTCCCTGATCAGCGAACTAAAGGGACTCCCCGAGGACCATCTGAGCGCCCAGGAAGCCATCAAAGAGGTACATACTTTGCACCCGGAAATACCAGTATCACGCTGCTAACCATCCCAGGCAATGCTTCTCGACTACACCAACTTCGGCCCTGGAGATCATACCAAGACATTCCTGTTCTTGATGAAGACGAAACTGAGCCAGAAGCTTACACGATTCATACCCCGCCAAAAGACGGAGCTCGACTACATTGTTGGTCAAGAGTTTCCGGAATGCAAAGGTACGCTTTATGTTCTACAGCTGATAGCCATTACACCAAGCTTACAAGGATCTCAGACTGGACGCCGATGAAGATACAGCCCTTCATGCTGCGGGTAATTGCAAGACTGAGTGGCAGCATCTTCGTTGGATCGGAACTCAGTCGCACAGAAGAGTGGATGGACACAAGCGTCAATTACGCCATCAAGGTGTTCATCGCCGTGGTGAAGCTGCAGTTCTTCCCGACTTGGATGCGCCCCTTCGCCAAACACCTGGTCTCGGAGCTGAGTCAAAGTTCTCGGGATGTCACCAGGGGAGAGGCCATGATGAAGCCTATCATCGAGGAGAGGTTGCAGAACGAGGAGCTGAACCCGGGATGCGACCAACCGGACGACTTCACCCAATGGCTGCTTGACTCGCTCCCAGAGGACCAGAAACGAGACTACCGTGCGCAGGTTCAGGTCCAGCTCGCCCTCAGCGCCGCCTCTATCCACACGACCAGCAACGCCGTGACGGACTGCTTTTACGACCTCGCCACCCACCCGGAATACCAGGAGATCCTACGCGAGGAAGCACAACAGGTGCTTGTGCAGGATGGTGGTTGGGACAAGAAGGAGAGCATGGCCAAGCTGCAGAAGCTCGACAGTTTCATGAAGGAGTCGCAGCGCCTGGCCGGCAACGTGACGTCCTTCATCCGCAAAGTCGTCAAGCCCATCGACCTCTCGGACGGCACCCACCTGCCCGCGGGCACCAACCTGCTGGCCCCGCTCTGCGGCATCAGCCGCGACGAGCGCTACTTCCCCGACCCGGACTTGTTCGACGGCCTCCGCTTCTGGAAGCTGCGCCAGCAGTCGGCCGACGCGGCCAACCGCTGGCAGTACACCAGCATCACGCAGTCTAACCTCGACTTCGGCCTCGGCAAGCACGCCTGCCCCGGCCGCTTCCTCGCCGGCAACGAGATCAAGCTCATCCTGGCCAATTTCGTGCTCAACTACGACATCAAGCTCAAGGACGGCGAGAGCCGGCCCGAGCCCATGATGTTCATGATGAGCAAGAGCCCCAACCAGAAGGCTGAGATCCTGTTCCGGCGGCGGTCCTGAACGACAAGTACAGCGGGAGGTGTCCAGTCGGCCATGGTCATGTGGTAATAGCATGACTAGTCTGACCTGGCATATCTGGTTCGGAAAAATTTAGAGGAATGGTACGAGCGAAATAACCATGATACCCACCACTATAGAGGTTGCGCGATCAACAATCATTGTCAACCCTTAGGGGCCTGGAGCTTCGGGGTGGTATGGCTTTGATACCAGGACATAAAATCGAGAAGTTTATGAAAGAGGGGGGATACACTGCACATAGTTGCTACTCGACTATAATCACTGACATAGTTGAATGGGGCCTTCGCTTTGGGGGCTCTTCCAGGGTTGGCCGAACCCGCTGTACATACATATATAGGACATGGGACCACGGTGGCGACGGCGTACATATCGTGCACAAACCGGAACGTTCTGGATATAAACAGACAATTAGCATACTCGGCGGCGTTCTTGACAAAGGATGGGGCAAGGCAAGGCTAGGATACGGGCCAACTTCAAATACTATCCACACAATGAGAAGAAATACCAAATCAAATAACCCAACCCAACATACCATCCGCCTTTTGTGAAGGCCTGCGAGACTTAATCCAAAAAGCACCTTCAAATGACAAAAACCGCAAGATAAGTCACGGAACAAGAAGACATGAGCAAATGAGTAAGTCTGTCGCCATTATGAGTATTTCCATTATCATGCGGGAAAGACTGGGGTATCTCTAATAACGCAAAAGCGCTCGCAGAATGGTAAAAGGTATATAGTAAGTAGTAGGTGAGCGTCGCTACTCCGCGCAGGACCTCCCTCTTGCTTTTTTTTGTTTCGAAAGACCGTGAAAGTAAATGTTGATCATGCCTCATAGCAAATTGTCATAATCCCATAAAAAGTGTCCGTCCAGCGTATCCTTGGTTGTTTGGTTTGGTTGAAGAAAGACACTTTTTCTCTTTTCTCTCAATCTCCATCGCTTCCAGAGCCCTCCACACGCCCACCCTCTCTTCCTATCCGTCCCATTTGAAATAACATTAAAATCCTGAGCCTCCCAAATAACCCAATCTTAGGAAAGACATCGACAGGCCAAGTCGCTGCCTCTTTTTCTCTCTCGTGGAGGAAAGAAGAATAGGTAACGTCCATGTCGAAGTTGGAAGCCCATCCCGCGGTATAGTCCCAGTATGTGTGTTTACCCATTAATAAATAGAGCGTTGCCAGCCAGTGAAATCGCCAGAGAAAAGTATGAAGTTGTATGTATGTGCTGAATCGAAAAACGTATAATTGTTGGGGCTCGGCGGACAGACGAAAGACGAAAGATCGTATGCGCGGCCCCTGATGCTTTTGTTCTCTAGAGAGTGCCAAATGCAGATGGGATCCTAAGTCCCTCTTTCGCTTCTTGAGAAGCTGGTTGTTTGGTGTAGTCGTCTTTTTGGTACCTGCCCGTTCTAAAAAGGGGTGGTACCTGTAATGATGGCCATTGTAAATGAGATGGATGATATGTGATCCAATGCGGGCTCGCGCCCTTGGTGAAATCTTGGCTGTAATCGTCTTGGGGACGTAAATGCCTAACCTGTGCAAGGCTCATGCGCAATGCTATGCCAATGAAAAAAGAAATAGAAGTGGGTTAAATGGCTGCACCCTGGGTATAGGGGCTGATGTTGTACAAGATGTGATGTAGGAAATCAAAGAATAAAAGAGGGAGGGCGGCCGATCGAATCAAACCAAACCATCCAAGTTGTCAATGAAAGGAGTCGAGAAAATCAATCAGATGCTGGAGACACGAGTCCGTGTCTCAGGGATCCTGGCGTGGCAGACCATCAACTTCAGGCTGGTGCCCCATTCCTCGCACTCCGCGAGCAAGGCCTTGTCGTTCCAGATGCTGTTTTTCGATGCCGCTGCCGACTCGTAGAGCCGGTTGTACCACCATCGCCCAACCTTGGCCACCATCTTCGTGATGTTTTCGTCGCCCATCTCCGTCTCGTCGTTCATCATCTCCGCCAGGCTGCGCTCGTCCTTCTTCTTCTTCTGGCGCTTACCGCCCTCGGCAGGTGGCGGCGCGGCATTGGAGGCGACTGCGCTGGCGACAGGGACGCCGACGCGACAGGTCTTAACTTCGCCAAAGCCCTTCTTGGCTAGGAGACGAAGAATGAGATCGGCAGTGCTGCTCAGGTTGTAGTCCGGGTGTTGCATGTTGATTTTCTCCTTTAGGCGTCTGACTGAACGTCTGGTGCGATTGCCCATGTTGTTCAAATCGACGTCCAGAATGGACAGCTCGATGTAGCCACCGGGCTTCAGGACCCGCCGCGCCTCGGAGATGATGTTTCGGTAGTGGGACTCGGGGGCTGCGGCGGGGAAGCGGAACACTACCGTGGTGAAGCTGTCGGGGCCGAAGGGGAGTTTTTCCTTGTTCGAGAGATACTGAATCTGGTGATGGTTTGGTGGCGACATGGGGAACGATGTGGGTGACCGAGCCTCCTCGGAGATTGGAGCTCTGGGCGATAGGTTGAAAAAAGTGGCTGCAGGGTACGTCTCAGCTGCGTAGAAAGACCAGTCATCGTTGCCGAGCCCATCGAGAACCAGGATCGAATGGCGCTTGAGCGATCCTACGACAGGAATAAGCTCATCGCGGGCAGGGCTGAAGAGAACATGGCCAAAAGAGAGCCATTTGCTGACAGTCATGGAACCAACGCGAAGGTTAACCTGAGAAAGGGGCGTTTCTTCGCTCGAACAACTGCTATCCGAGACCCGAACCGCCGCTCGTGCCAAGTCGATCTTGTTTGACGAAGTGCTAGTACGCTCTGATGTATCTATCGCAGGCTGGCTTGGCTCCGCACTGTTGTTTCGATCACCATAGCCCGACACGAACTCAGAGACTGAAAACGGCGTGGCTGGGGGGTCTGCTGGGAATCGGAACGCCGCATTGAGTCTCGCTGTCATGTCGGCACTAAAATGGCTTGAGCTCGTTCCTGCATTGAAAGTATCGACAGAATCTCGGATGGATTTCTCTGGTTGACTAGGCCCTTGCAGGTTAATGGTGGGTGACTCTAAAGGCTTGGTCATCCTCTTCGCCAGTCTCGATTCGTATGTCTCCAGATGAAATGGAATTCCCCGAGAAGACGTGGCTGAAGGTGGGACATCTCCCAATAGGTCGTTGTACTCATCCCAAATCTCATCCTCGGCAAGAGAAGCCCTTGTCTCGGGAACCACAGCGTTCTGGTATGCATAAGCCAAGATACCAGAGCCGCTAGAAACAGTACTCGTAGTGAAGTCCGAGTTATTACGAGGAGGAAAAACCAGAAACTCCGATGCCTCAGAAGGCGGTTGGTGTTTAGGAGATGCGCTCTCGGCGGTGGCTGTGGTCGATCCATCAGGCATAAGTTCCGGTGTTGCTGGCCTGGGTGGGCTGGGGCCTTTTGCGACCGACTCCTCGTCTACAACATCGTCCCCAAATGGAGGTTTTTGCATACTGACCCTGTGAAACGGACGAGAGAAACTCTTCGGGGAGGTCTGCTCTGGTCGGGTGTTGACTACCTTTGGAATGCGACCAACTTGAGGCAACCGGCTTGGTCGAGTTGTCGCTGTTTCCGACGGTCTTCGTGCAGAGACGATCGGCTTGGCAGAATTCTTCACTTGAACCGGCTCAATAGCAACCTTGGGTTTCTGTTGCGCCGGCCCACGAGACTCTGTCCGTGTGCGGGACTCCGCTCTTGTTCGAGATTCCGCTCTAGTTCGAGATTCTGCTCGAGGTCGAGATTCCGTTCGAGGGCGAGACTCCGCTCGAGGTCGAGACTCTGCTGGCGGTCGAGATTCTACCCTTGGCCGGGGCAGACGATCGCCCCTCTGACTACTATTGGATGGCTTCCTTTCGTGCGCTGAGACCATTGACGGTGGAGGAGGCAGGACCTCTGCTTCCCTGAGGATTGCAGTCATGTCTTGTTCGCCAGATTCTTCCTGTTCCGATGAGTCCATTATGGCATAGAACGGGACTGGTTTGCTTTGAACCGGCTTGACCGTGGCAGAGACCTTAGCAGCCTCGTCTTTCTTCTTCTTTGCGTTCGTGCTGAACAGGTTCCATTTACGTGGAGACTTGGGTCGCTTGACCAGTTTCTTGGGTCCTGCTGGAACTTCGGTGCGTCCACGAACAGAGTCTGGCTGAGACTCTGCGAAAGAATCATCGGTCAAAATTGTCGTGTCGATGCTACCAAGTGGAGTAGGTGCAGCACTCCGGGTCACAATAGGCTTCGGTAGTCGAAGGGGCTCTTGGTCGGGCGAGGAACGCAGGCGCTGTACCGAGCGTCGATAAGCAAGAGTCGATTTCATCGCCAAAGCTTCCGAATCACTACTGTCCGAAGGCCGACGGGATTGGACGGAGCGGCGGGGGAACGCGGACGGCCAAAGTGTATTCCTGGTATCTTCCTTGGATGACAGGGATGCGGAAGATGGATTGCGTGAGTCGATGCTTGGTCGGTAAATCGGAAGGCTCTGATTACTCTCCGAGCGAATGATCTCCGAACTGGCGTTCCTGTTCTCGATAATCTCACCACCAGCAATAACCACCGGGTTCATGCGCTCAAGGAGGAAAGGGTCCGTAGATTGAGCGCTGGCCAGACTTTCTGAAGACGACGCAAGTCCACGGGGAGGGTTCCCGGTATTGCTGCTACGTCTTCTCATATGGCCAAGTCTACCATAGCCCTCATGTCCTGTGCCTGCTGCGGGTCCTTTTCGAGCAGGTTTGTCCTTCTTGTCTATTTGCGGTACGCTTGTCTCGGTCTTCGTTCGCCTTCCGAACAAACCGAACCGGCTCCTGAAAGCGGAAACGCCAGGGCTTGGTGTTCTGGAAGGCTTCGCACTATCTGTCGTGGGAGGAAGAAAGCCAGTAGAGGATGCCGAGCGCGGAGCTGGAGTTGGTTCGCGACTGGCTGGGACCTTGACACCAACTGGACGATCAGACGGAGTGGCAGATCGGGGCAGGGAACTTGGTGGCAACTGAGCGCTTTGCCGTCTTTCGTTGACACTTGCTGTGGAAAGATTGCTCTGAATCACGGGGAGCGGTCCGCCAAATTGCGCAGCGAGATCAGGGGTTCCCTCCCGACTCGGCCTGGCTGGCGGCGGGCCCCTTGGTGGAGACGCAACAACACGTGAACTCTTTGCTGGCGAGGGGGACCTCATGACGGGCTGCTTTTTGTCCGGAACCTGTCTGGACGGCGATACCACAGGGTCTCGCACTTTCCTAAGCTTTTGTGGTGATTGTCTGGGCGGCGGGTTGGAGTACGGGGGAGCAGGAGGCAACAACCTCCTCAACTTATCTTCTTTGTCATCCACAGCACGCACTGTCGAGTTGGACGAGGACGACAAGGTTTCCCGAACCGCTGCAAGTCCTTGGGCCTCAATACCAGTTGCAGTTTGATCAATCGATGCACTACCGGCTCTCCTGTGGGATACTGGAGGTCTTGTCTCGGCTGGACTTGCATGTCTCAGTCTTGGGGTGACATTGCGATATGGTGCAACGAGACCTGGCGAAGCTGAGGACATTGAAGTCGGTGTTGTGTCCCGGCTATATGGACCAGTGCCGGGTGACTCTGAGAATCGTGTTGATGGGCTGCCGCTAAATGAGCTCAACTGACTGTGGCTACTGGTACCAGAGAAAAGGGGCGTGGGCGGCGGAAGATCATGGGTTGCGAGTCTGAACAAAATGTCTCCTGCAGGCCCATCCACGGGAACTCTTATGCCCCGATACCTGTCTAACTCAGGGTAGATTGCTGTGTTTTGTACAACAGCTCTGGGTAGCTCGGCTGCCTGTACGGCATCCAAATCCGCAGGACTCTCCGTGACACCGCGATCCAAGTGAACCACATGGGGAGCCGGTGGATGGGGCACTCTCGGAATCGAAGACGATGAGCTTGTCCTTCCTGAGTCTGTTGTGGGGTGGTCAGGGCGACTAGGCCGGCCCCGCGACACGCTTGATTGCTTTCGACGAAGTGTTCTCTGCGGCTGCTGAGGCTCGGCACTGACATCATCAGAAGACGCTGACCCATTAGAGACATACGTCCTGGGAGTGATATTGTTGCCATTAGGATTGCTGCTCCAGGATTGTGATTCATGCGTCAGTGGTGGCCTCCTCGTGGATGTCGAAGGTCGCTGGCTGGAAGATGTTTGGGGTATCCGGCTCGGTGCCTTTGGTTGGAGGGTGGATGAGTATGCTAAGGCGGCGTTGCCTGCTTCCTTGCGTGCGTTTCGTGTTAAAGCTGGGGAGAACTCCTCTCGGCTTGTTTCCATGACACCTCCCATCCTTTTTGATCGGAAATCATCGCTGCCTCTACCCCTTGAGCTTGACCGAGCTCTGACTGTTGCCATGATGACCCTTGACTTATAGTAGTGATGTTCGCACAAAATATCATAGTACCAACAGCTCAATGAATCATCCTCCGATGGGTTTTGATGTAGGGTTTGTGGTCGGGGCCTTCCAAGTACTCTCTGATAGTCGATAATATCCTCGGTATCGTGTATATCGGCCGGGTGATGAAGAGCCTATTTAGTCCTCTCTGTATTACAGTCCGGGTCCCGACGATATTCAAGTAGATAACATGAGACTCCTTCTCGATCCAACGTTGAGGGACCTGACCAATGCCTATGTTCCAGGATGCCCGGGCCTTAGGAAAAGAAGGAAGAAATAAAACGGTTGTTTGGGTATATGAAAAGAAAAATGTCACAGACAAGTGTACGAACTGAACAAGAAGAAATGTGACGAGAAGACCAGAACTGCCCAAAGCAGAAATGCCGGCAGGGGAGGTGGTGGGTGGGTTGATCTGGGGAACTGTATCCGGAATAACTAGCAAGGTCGTGGTGGTGGGTGGACAGGAGCGCCAAAGGTGTGCTGGAGATCCAAATCTGACTAGTGTGCAATATACCCTTGATGATGGTGGGGAGTCGTCGGCGTCTATGTGATGAGGTGGATGACGGCAAATTTCAGCACACTGAGAGCGGCTCAACTGTGTAACATTCGAGAGCCGGCTCTGGAGGGTTGACGACCTATAGAACAATAATCGACAGATGGAGCCAGTCCGGGTAGGATGGACTGGACAACAGAGTATATGTATCGAGCAAGTCG
The DNA here is from genome assembly GCA_006508115.1 of Apiospora malaysiana. Lineage (NCBI taxonomy): Eukaryota > Fungi > Ascomycota > Sordariomycetes > Amphisphaeriales > Apiosporaceae > Apiospora > Apiospora malaysiana. The sequence goes on along the minus strand of QUSE01000041.1, from coordinate 1,221,652 downwards.
TATAAGGTAGAGAAGAGCACGATGAGACCAAGATGAATGTGCTTAGAAGAGTAGCACAAGCTCAAGACGGTAAGAAGATAAGAGAGAATGATGGTATATACATAGGTAGATACCTGCGAAGTGAGTGGAAGAGCACCCTTTGGCCGTGCATCCTGAGGGTGGACAAGGTATCTACTTAGATACACTGTCTTGTTCCACCCGAAGGGTGACATGGAGATCGCAGCAGAGCATGGGTTAAATTTGGGCAGGTGTGGCGTTTAGATCCCTGCCAACGGCCAAGAAGCGGCCGTCTGGATCACATCGCCGGGTCAGGTGTCTGTGTAGAAAGCTGGACTCGCCGAAAACGCGGTCTGGTTGGCGGCGGCCTGCACAGACGCTGCGGAGACTCGATACTACTACCTGAGCCCCCATAACCATAACCCAGTCGAGTCGCTGAGTCACCAAAGGTCGGTCGATGAAGAGAGCTACTGTAGGAATGGATGGAGCCTTGTTTTTTCCACAAGCGTGAGCCGTGTCTCCGTATGTGGTTACGATGAGTACATGTATTCGATCAACGGGTGGACGACTAGCGACCCATTGACTTTCCAGGGGCTTTCCAACATGAGGAGTTTGCAGCCATAAGGAGAGAAGCGAGAAACCTTGTGTCAGCAGGAACACGAGTATGTTAGTAGACCCTAAACGTTGAACCATTGAACCGTAGACTTGCTGGGTATTTGCTGGGTATGGGGAAATCGGTTTGAAATGATTTGCAAGCCTGCGAGTCAAAGTGCCTTGGGTTCGATTGTGCATATCCAGACGTCCTATGAGAGGGCTGAGCAGCGTTCTGGCCGCTGCGATTCGCTGAGAAGCCCCGCCATGCCTGCCGAAACTATTCCCGCTTGGGGCGGGCAGAGAATAAAGAGAGACAAATGGCGCGCCGGTGGACTAACGACTATACTTTCCGAAACTCCCTGCTAATATCACCGACCAGATAACGAAAAGATTTTTTATAGCGCAACTGGTGGTTGCCATCGAAAAATCGGATCATCCATCATATGAGAATGGCATCCTGGGAGGATTCGACAAGAGATTTTCACAATTCGATACGAGGGGCAGACACTACTGAACTGGAGCGGATACCAACGGGGCTCACTGCGCGCTTGCACCTACGACCTAGGTTAACAAGTACTGGCACACCTGGAATCACCAATATCAATCAATCAATCCCAACCCACCAATTCTCATTGTAGGTAGGTATTCCACTATGACCTACTCTGTGCAAGCACGTTGAATAGACCAGAGGTTCGTCCCATGTTGATCTTTTGACATACTCACGATGCGTTGGCAATCGCCGTCGGTGTAGTTGCATAGCCCCTTCGCCTTTCGGAGGGAGCCTGCCACTCTGTCTGCCAATTCTCAACCCCCGCCACAGTGACAGCCTTGGTCAAGCTCGACGAGGTAACCTACCAACCTACGTAGTACGTAGGTCCCTGTATCTAGATCAGTGGGGCGGGGCCCCTAGCTACATAGCGAGCAAACAGCAAACCGGTTACCACGCACTATAGACTACGGGAAGCGGCCTGGCCCTTCTTGCCATCACCACTATGGTACGTGTCAGCACTGTACTTTGCAAACGCAACAAAGGGTATCCTGACTTCAGGAGGCACGGGAGGGAATGACAAGATCGCGCGAAGGGGGCGGCGGGTAGCACAGATCAGAAGACTCCGTAACGCTGCGTCGACGCTGCGAAACCGTTCCGTTTAGCAATGCGGCCAATCGTTGTCGACGAATCCGCTGCGCTCGAGATCAGCAGAAACCCCCGAGACAGATTTGCTCGAAGCAGGCATTTCACCCCGCTCACGTGGTCGGCTACGGAAAGAATGTCAAGAATCACGCCCGACTAGCCAGGCATCGTTCCATCGCTCCATCAGCATCGAATTTGCGCAAATCAGAATCCCGCGGGATTATGTACCGTAGTTCTCTGCATCTCTGCAGGTCTTACATTTGCTGCATGTCTTACTGCATGTCTCACTTTGCACCTCTCTGAGTAGTCCATCTCCAGATGCGGGCCACTCTTTCCCGGTAACCCTGCAAGTTACAAACCCCTACCAGCCTACGTATGAGAGAGAGAGGCAGGCATTTCACAAGCGCTGGGCACGTTGAACATTTTGCACGCCATCATCGTGTGAACCTGTCTACGTGTAGTACTAGACGGCTCGGTTCAACAAACAGTGCTCGATCATGCCTCCAACTTCCTAGTAGGATTCTCACAAGAGACTAATACAAACACGCCATTGAACTCATCAAGGAGAACCATAGAGTAACACCCCTTGATCATAGTTACACACGACAGGGGAGCTGATTGCGAGAGGTCCTCCTGGGATATTACACTCCAACTATTTGCTTCGATTTTTGTGATTGGTTCGGTTGGTAGGATTTCCGACCAATCAGCAGCTCGAGAACCTATGCTTCAACCCGTCTTCCTGACAGTCGACTAGGCCTACAGTCAACTATGGGGGTGGAGGGGCTACGGTTTGATCTCTGCATGTCTCTCCTTATCCGTAGGCAGTCCTAAGACGACGATTGATATTTCCCCCGAAGCCACCTAATCCTTCGCTTCCTTCGCACTTGTCGTCAAAGCAACCCGATTTGCGTGCTTCGGTGCTCGCACATCCCTTTAACAAGACTGACGCGCCCATGCCCTTCAATGAATGGGCCTATCGATCAATAATGGCCCGCCAATTCCGCGTCCAAACTCCGTCTCAACAGTATCAAAAAATCAGGATTCCCAGAATAGCATACGATATGCACATTCCTTGCAAGTTGGGTCACTGGCCCATCTATCTGGCTGGCTGGCTGGCTAGCTGGTCGGCTTCAAGGCGACCGCAATAACATCATACATCGGTCACCAAAATGGCCTGGGTCGATAGGCATACCCTATGGATCTACTACTAACCTACATCGACAAGTTCCACTTACTATTCTTGTGTGCGTAACGGAGTACGCACTCCACCAAGAGTCAGAATCAAGGGGTCTACCTACCTACTACAATTCTCGACTTAAGCGAACGCAGTATTAAGCTGAAGGTTGCATAAGAGTGGCAAGGGTTAGTGAGCTGTCAATGGCGACGGCTTCCACAACGGCGTCCGATTTTTGCCCTGCGCGACCGTCATTTTCCACATGCTGCAGGCCTAGTTGGTATCGCGCATGTGGTCCGCAATGCAACGTCTCCTACTATCCATGGATGACTAGGTAGGTGGTACGCACAGGATACGCAGCGAAGTGTCGCTGTGGCGAGTGCCGCCCCGATGCAGTAGATGTAGCTCCCTCGGCACCCAAAGCACTGCCACAGCGACACCGTATCTTGGGCGAACCGGCACGACCTACGGCGCGGCAGTGGGTCGGCCGTGGCTTAGCTCCCGAAAGCTTCCTTGATTTACTGACGTGGCATGCTCTCGTTGATTCTCTGAACAATTGAGGCCTCACAAACGTCGATTATACACGCAAGCTCACAGGAAAATTCGCAATTAGGCCTCGCCAATTCACAGTGTCTACAGATATTCACCAAAGTCTGAAATCTGGCCGGAACGACTGGTGATAGCTGATAGCCCTCTCTTCAGTTACAGGGGGTCTAGATTTATGGCCCGGCCAGAGACCCCTGTCTCCCAATTGCTGTCGCTTGTTTAGCCGCGAGCAGGCATGCCGAGGACCACTTTCAGGCGAGCAAGGTTCTCCGAGATCTGATTGGGCCTCGCCATTACAGCACTAGTCTAGGGTCCTTCTGATCCGAAGGAAGACCCAAGCAATGAGATCCAGTCTGGTCCAGTTGTGTCTGACAAGCAGCAACAAAATCCAATCTATCGCAGCTTCGCAGCTTCGCAACACCGCATACTCTGCTTTCAGGGGCGCCCAACCGCATCTCAGCGTTCGTTATCACTACGTCCCAAGGGAATGGTTCGGACGACTCAGCCATCACACCATCTCTTTCCCTCGGTCATCCAACGTGAGATGTGTTCCTGGTAGATGTGTGGTCCAACACTCGGTGGCATGCTTATAACTGCAATTGCAAGAGCAGCGCGGGATTGACGCGCGGATAGAGACACACTCCCGCGTCAATGTCCAGATCAAGCGACTTGATGAGCCATCGTTGAAACCAACGACATACATAAGCAACGGTGCTTCCGAGTTGAGGCACGGGGGGTGTCATCAGAAGGCTGGCTTGTAGGTTACTTACTGTACGGCGAATCGTAGACATCGGGGGGGGGGGGGGGGGGGGGGGGGGGGGGGGGGGGGGGGGGGGGGGGGGGGGGGGGGGGGGGGGGGGGGGGGGGGGGGGGGGGGGGGGGGGGGGGGGGGGGGNAGGCTGGCGTGTTGGGTACCTACTGTACGGCGAATCGTACACAACGGCTCCCCCCCCCCCCATACGATGCCTTGTTTTCTTGAAAGATCCCGTGCTGGGTCAAGTGATGTTAACTATGACGGCTGTTGAATATCGTTCCTGCAGCGGACGAAGGTTGATAGCCAACGCGCGAGCTCGCTTGCGTTGCCATCATATTCCCTCCAGACTGCCAAGCACTGGTCTACTGCATGCATGTCTTAGACAGACTGAGACATTTGGATCGCCTTGCTAACAAACATCCCACTTCAGCTATGTCAGCTGAGCAAGGGTCACACAGGAGCTTAACAGCCAACACCTATTGCTTTTGATTTGCTCCTACTGACTCTCAACCCCACGGGGATCCATGGAAATACGCACTTGTCAGTCAGTCCCGTCTTCGAATAGCATGGTTTTCACCATTTCTTTTTTTTTTCGGCTGGCAGCCGCGAATTGCGCGTGGTCAACTACGGATTTGCAAGATCCCTCATCCATGCTGATTGAATCATTGAATCACTACCCGTCTTTCCGAGCCACTTACAGGAAAAACCTCCGAGCTACTACTAACTAGCCTTTACTGTAGCTGTAGTGAGGTAGTCAGTAGTGCATGATAGACAAGCTCGACGGCGCTGGACCGAATCTAGCGCCTGTTACTGGTCGAGGAGCTAGCGAATAGCCGCCAGATTCCTGGGACCCTCTATTCCGCTGTGCCGTTCTATTAGCTCTGCTGCTCCGATCCTAATTCTAATGACCAGCCTATGGCCCACCTCATCCAGCTTTGATTACACAAAGTGAGGTTATTCCCTGCCCGAAAGAGAAACTGGTATTAGCGGTCGCTCGAAGAGGAAATCCGCTACCCGCGGCTCGTTATCAACGCTGCTGATCTTCCTAGTGGTTAGACAAGTAGACAAGCACTGGCCGACGATTTCGTCTCGTTAGTACGGCTTGCCGGACTGGGAAGCCGGCATATCGTCAAAAAGTTGTCTTCTCCTTCGCCGAACGATGAATTTCATTGCAACTGCCAACTATTACTGCCTTTCATTTCTGATATGCGCCTTGAGCGCGTGCAAGTCATATATTCTGCAGGCGTTCCTTGCTGGAACAACAAACAGGGTTACTCAGGTCACATTCTGTGTTTGGTCTGCTGATGCTTCGATACTCTCGCGGCAGTGGTCAGTCAGTGTCGTACAGGATTCAGACGTAAGCAGCCCAGGAACGCCTCTCCCGGACGTGCCGCCGAATTCGACTGGAAAGGTGACACGACGGTTTTCCAACGCGGTCGTTGGCCACAGCAACGGCCCAGCCACTGCGTTACTCACGTATTCCATGCACTTCCTGGCGAAGGGGAAGCACAGGCTCGCCCGATTTCCGTGTGTCTTGTGACCTTTCGATGGCGGCGCAAGTTCTTGTGTAACTGACTCAGGCCGTGGCCTAGGATTGACTCTTCTGTTTTTTTCTATCTGGGACACAGCTGAACCATATGGGGTATGTGACAGAGAAACACCAGCAGAGTTCGACCTGAATGTACCCCCTTTCATGAATCAAGTAAAGCAACCTAACTCCCCCATATAACAATCAAAGAACATACAATACGCAAAATCAAGATTGGCAATAGAGAGGCTCAGTACAACTCGTTCTTACTTCATACAACACGCCAGAGGGTGCTCAGCCGAAGCTGATATGTGAAGCAACGGAGTTCTTCATCATTGCGTCGTGGTGAAATCAAGAAATATTGAGCATTTTCGTCACTCGAAGCTCAGCAATACGATGACTTCCACTGCGCTGGCGATTGCTCGCCTCTGCTTGTCAGCCAGCCTCTTTGAGGCAAGGAAGAGTTCCATGCTGTGGTTTCGTCATTGCTTCATTCTGCGTTCCATTGGGTATAATCGTTGCCCCTCCCAGCGAACTCCAGAGTCAAGAAAGCTAACGGCAGTCCGCAAGGATTCGGTGATGATACTATGAGCAACTGGCATGGTGGGGGATGCTAGTTAATGTCTGAGGAGCAATAATTTTCAGTGTAGAAAGAAATGAGAGTGTCCTGGATTAAATACCTTTTTGGACTTCACCAAGGCGAGAAGAGATCGAGACGTCCCCAGTACTTAGATATGTGCCTCCCGTGGGATACGCAGAGCTTGTTGTACATAGTTCACCAGTTCGAATCCACACCAAAATAGTCTTGTCCAAAGTATCTGGAATATCATTCCTTCCATCTTCTTGCTCCTAACTATAATATCTCGAACTGTCCTTTCATGAAGGAGATTTCCCTGGGTCCTGTTCTAGCGTTTGATTGGCGTGCTACGCTCTGAATATACCCAAGGGTTACCCTGCGACCTACTTCTGGGCAGATCTGCCGGCTCATGTCAGGATGTCCCGGCCGGGGAACATACAGGAAAATGCCACGAGGCTGGGTGGACACACATCTACAAGCTCCATGGCGCAACCACCGGAAACGGCTCCGCGTGGTTGGAATATATGTGGCTACCCATTTCACTACATCTATAGATGGAGAGAGGTGTGTGTGTGTGTGTTTACCTACCTAAAGGACTGGAGGGCTATTCACTTACACAAGGATAGGCTGACTACCTATTTTAGCTGGCGGCGGCGGCGGCCCACCTCAAGTGATGAGAGTGGGCTCCAGGGCTGCTTAAATCTAGAACAAAAGCCACTCTGTCACCCGCACAGAATAGTGCACTGTATATATGTATCTACGTAAGCAAGGTCAGCCTTTGACGGGGAATACGGAAAACGATGCTAGCTGAGCCATCTGCCTGTCTGTCTCATCTTGTGTCATCCAAGACATTCTGACAGCCGACCCTCGGCGTACTGATCATATGTCAACTGCCATCATCCCGGTCTTGTCTCGGTTGTGCCATGTGTATCTCTGCACTGTGTCTTCTGAAAACCTGTGTGGATGTCCGTAAAGAGTCAGTGATCTGACGACAGTTCGAGCCCCAGTCCAGAGAGGGTCTTGCCTCCTAGTAGGACCAAGGAGACGGAAGACATGCGTTGTTATTGGAGAGGACAGATATGCATAGAACCGCAGACAGTGATTATAGTGAATGTGACGAGTGTTACGATCTGGCCTTATTGCTCAGTCTTGCGAGAACCTGGCCATGGTAACATCACAGCGGTACTACACGCGCCGAGTCAACATTACCTAGGCTCGCGACAAGACCTAGGATCTCCTTTCTTGCCCCGCATACCCAACTTGCCGAGAGTCCGGTGTCGTTATATCTGTGAAAGATCGTTCTACGAATAGTACGGGCACGCAGATACTTCGAATACCTCTTCACTCACTCGCGGCGTGAGAGCAGATTCTTGTGGTCGTCAAGACCATGCCGTGGATTCGCCAAGAGGAATATCTATGCTCTTTCCACATCGCCGTCTTCCATGTTAGCTGTGAAGTGCTCCGGCTAACGCCCGCGAATCTATCGCGGTTGCAGTAACAGAAGGTATACCAGTCGACAGTACCCAACCGGAGACCCTGGAAGGCAAAGCATTGCTTGCATTGGCTATAAGAGGCCATCGTATGTACAGTCATTTACGAGGGCTGAGCGACCACGACGACCGGTTGTATCGGGGTGGCCGGCATAAAATTGTGGTACAGGCGGCGTGCAAAGCAGTGGATATCCACTGCGATAACCTCCTCTACCTAGTAAGCAACTCGAATAGACGAAAAGCGAACCGGTTGGGCGTGGCATGCCTGGTATGGGGACATTGCAGCCTAGACTGGTTGCTCTATATGTTGGGTATATCCAGGTTATACCAGCCTCATTCATCGCATATTGTTTGGTCGATGGATGCACCTCTTTGGATTCCGAGGACACAAGGTACGGAAGGCTGGATCTGTCGAAACACCGTCAAGATGAATTAAGACGCATCGAGGGGCGCGCATCACGGCACGGCGAAGCCATATGTTCCTTGAGCGTTTTGTTCGTATTACACCGTAAGGTTGGTAAGAAAAACTTGATATACATTTCTAGCAAAGCTGCTTTCCGATTCCTGTTTTGTTTTCGTCGACGCTCGAGCGATGATACGAATTCCTATCGTAGTAGCGGATATCCCTGAAAAAGCGGTTTTCAAACTCGACCGCTCCATGACCGCCATCATGGTCGTCTCATAATATTACAAACGGTTGTGGCCATCAAGTCTCGCAAATACGAAGAGCCTGGCCAGCCCAGTGTTTCGTATCGCAAAGATATGTCCTGGGAGACGGACATGGGGCGCCTTAGTTGTTGCTGGCGAACCTCTTGGCCCTCTCCTCTGCCTTCCTCTTCTCCTCGGGGTTATCGAGGACACGACTCGGCTTGGAGATGCCACCAGCGTTCGGCTTGCGACCACGGTCGTTGCCACCGCGGCGACCGCCATCGCGACCGCCATCTCGACCACCACGTCCGTTGCGAGGGCGACCGCCATCATCACGACGGCCACCACCGCCCCTCCGAGAGTCGTTGTTGGATCTCTTGTTCTGGCCACGCTCAGCATCGGCGCCTCCCTCGCGGCCGCGTTTGGGTCGGCGCTCGGGAAGAGCCTCATCGAGACCCTTGACGACGGCCGCGGTATCGTCAGCAGCGCCGAACCGCTTGGCGCGCTCGGCTTTCTTCTTATCTTCCTCGGTGGCCTCTTCTACGATACCGAAGCGCTTGGCGCGCTCGGCGCGCTTCTTGGCCTCCTCATCGGCCGCGGACGCAGGAAGGTGAGCGGAGAAATCGGGCTTAGGCGCTTCTGGCTTCTTCTCCTCTGTTGCTTCTGTTGTTGCTGCTGTTTCTCCACTCGCGGACTCCTCGGCCGGTGCTGCCGTCTCTTCCTGCTTCTTCTCCTCCACAGCGGCTGCAGGCGCCTCTGTTACGGGTGCAGGCACAGTGGCTTCTTTGGGGGCCTCCGCAGTAGGAGGAGGGATCGCGGCGGCAGGTGCAGGCGCGGGTTCTTCATCGTCCCAGTCAATCTCATCCTCGGCAGTTGATGCAGTGGTAGCAGCGGCAGCTAGGTACTGTTAGTCGGCTGCTGGACGATGATCGGGTGGCCAGTATCGCCGAGATGGGATGGTAGTCCGTCGTTGTTTCTGGCGACGGCGCATAGCAAGATTGTGGATGGGAATTGATTACTGACCAGGTTTGGCAGGCGCGTTCTCCTCGTCGTACTTCTGTAAACGGGCAACTAAATCGGCCTTGTTTCCGGCGACGGGAAGCGACTTTTCTTGCAGAAGCTTCTTGAGCTCGGGGACCTTGAAGGTGTTGTAGTCCGCCATTGTGACGGGATGCGCGACAGGCAGTGGCGCGCAAAAGTGATGGCTTGTGTGGACGGGTGTGTATGTGTAGATGTGACTTTGGATTGCGACAAAGAAGACTTGTGGAGTAGAGGGAGGAGAGAGAAATTTGCGATGGAAAAAAAGGGAATGAGATCGGGTTGTTGGACGATCAAGAATGCGAACAATGGTGGTTGCGAGGAAACGGAAACGGAAACCCTTCAAAAGCGAAGGGGCCATGACGAAAATGCAAGGCGCGTTTTCCCCCTTGTTCTGCTTGTTTGGCTTGGCAACAGCCAGGCCAGATCGGACAATGGAGAACCAATGGCTTTGGGCGGTTTGATTGGCCATGGACGCTGGCCAGAACGCTAGCTTCACTTCTCATGCTGCTGTCATGGGTCCATGGACCCACAATAGCACTAGCTGTCCGGAGCTCACGCTCTGGACTCTGGAGCTGCCAAAGTTGCCAAAGCTGGTGTCTGTTGTGTCGTGTCAATCAATATACCAAATCGATTGGTTGATTCATTATCAGTCTGTACTGGAGGCTGAGAAGTCTAATCTACTTCGAGGCCTTCTTCATCGAAGCCAGACTTTTGCAGATGCTGATCCATCACGCGGTAGAGGCGACGAGTCTCATTCTTATACCGGTCGATGCCCTACTGGATCTTCTCAGGGGCATACCCTGCCATTGTGTTAGCAAGAAAGCCCCCCATAACATAGAAGCGGAACAAGTAAGTATTGTTGAAGTGGGCGAATTGACTGCGTGCAGATGGGTGGTTAGTATGGTACTATCTCTGATCACCCATGAGGATATACGCTTATACTTGCATAGGGCCAAGACCTCCCATCTGCCAAAATAGCTAACTGGTCGGTATCATTAACTTTGTCATCACCGTGAAGTTGTGTACGGATGGCTTACATACCCAGTTATTGACTTGCCAGTGTTCTCGCGAACCACACGGATACGATACCCTGTGGTCCTTGTCATATCGCTCAACAAGATACTGCATGATTGAGCCACTCTCGAACAGTTTGATGACCTGCCCATCTTCGAGCTTGTCCGTCAAAGCAGGGGTTCGGCCATTGGGGTTGATCTCGAGGAACCAAGGTTCCTATATAGGCGCATCAGCATGAGCTGCTATCTATTGATTCCGCAGGTAATAGGACCTGCGTCCTTGGCACTGATTTATGACCTTGTTTGACCGATTGATTCATTGATTCATTGACTCATTGCATATTACATATTGAACGGCGCATACTTGCGACTTTGCTGCCATCCGACAGACTACCTATCTAAGTGAACCACACCGTATCTTGTACACACTGGTCGTGCCTCCCGAGAACATTCGAGATTGCTTCTTCGTTGCTGCTGCTGCAAATGAGTGCAGCGGAGAGGAGAAGAAAAATACACACAACCCAGAACAAAAAGAACCTGACCGAACAAGAGAAAAAGAAAAGGAACCGCAACCACAACCGCAGGGGTAAATCCACCGCGTCTCAAAAAATATCAACACCTCCCGGAGATAGAGAGGGTCATATGTGTCGGCTGCCCTTTCCCATAGTGAACAGAATGCTCAAGTATTTTGCTTTACTTGAAACACAGGAGCTGGCTCAGGCCAGAGCCCTTGTTGGGCTCCGGGTTGCCAAGGTCGTTGCGGGCGACCTGCAGATGGCGGAGGCTCTCCTCGAAAACGTGGTTGACGCCGTCACCGGTCTTGGCCGAGCATTCGAGGTACTTGGCAGCGCGCATGCCGTTGGCTGCCATGGCGCCCTAGAGTAACGAGTATTAGCAACATGTTGATTCAAGTTGCAGATAGACAGCTTGTTGAATGCGTGTTGTGGTATCAACCGTGGGCTGCGCTTACCTCACTTGCTCCGATGCGAGTGTCGAAGGCCGGGAAAAGAGGGGCCCACAGACCCGAGCCGACGCGGGTGTCCGTCTTGAGACCCACGAGAAAGACGGGGGCGCCTGGGCAGTATCTTGAAACCTCCAACATCCACTATTGATTTTGGTAAAAATCAAGTTAGCCAACATCCTTCAAGAGATAGTTTAGAGTTCCATATTGGGAATATATGGTTTGGTTGATCACTTACTCTGCCTTGAGCATGGGCGAACTTCTTGTCGCTGTTGACGCTGAAGCAGATGAAGACGGCATCCCAGGAGATATAGGAGAGACGTTGAAGTTGGTGCAGTTCGAGCTTGCCTGAGGTGTCCCAGAGCTCGAGGTTGATGATGTGGTCATCCATCATGACGGGCTGCTCATACATTTCGTACTGGGTGGGAGTCCAGTTCTCGTTGAACATGCCACGGCAGAAGCGACTGTAGGGTCGTCCAGGTTAGTAGAGAACCAAGTCACTCCCCAAGGTTGGGACATCATAAAAGAGAAGATTACCTACAGAAGCATGCTCGACTTGCCGCAGTTCTGATCGCCTACAAAGACGAATCGAAGGCGAGGGCGGCTAGGCGAGACGGGGATCGGGGTGCCAGGAGGTGTGGGGCTGCCCTGGATGGTCGAGCCATCGAGATCGCTGCTGTAGTCACGGTATGGATTCATAGTGCGATTAATGCTGTCAAGAATACTTCCAGGGATGTTGCGGGTAAATTGGAGGAAGCGATCGCGACGTCGCTGCTTAACGGGCTGCTGGTGATGATGGGTAGAGTGGTGATGTTTGGCTCTCTTGTTGCGATGCTGGCCTCCGTCATGCCCAGCTTGAGAAACGTTGGATGACTTGTTTTTTTCAAGTTAGCTTGAGATATGGAAGAACGAGGAAGGCGAAATTAGTTTGATGGCTTGAAATGTTTTGTGGTCACTTTTTGTCATGCAAATATGAGGAAGGAGGAAGGAGGGAGCTGATATTTCATTTTGGATGGACAAATGTAGGTACGTACCAAACAACGCTTCTCTCTCGAAGCATCAAATGTATCGACAGGCTCCTCACGAGTGACCTCCGGAATATCAAAAGCCCATCTCAAGACATTGTTGTTGGATCTCCAGATATTGGAAAGAGAGAAGGAGAAGTCCTTAGCAATGGGAGGGTGATACTGGGGTTCCTGCTTGGGCGAGGTTGGGATTTCACCAGGTTGACGAGCCTGTGAAGGCGTGAAGCCAAAGTCCCTGGACAGCTCCGAGGAGAGATACGTGAACTCTGCCATGGCGATTAGGTGAAATGAAGGTGAACGAATGGGCGTAGTGTTGCAGGGCAAAAGAGCATGGAATCAAAGAAGGCCAAGAATGATTGACAAGAAAGGGGGCGATGAGAAGTGCAATCACCACATGGTGGTGAGATGGAAGAGACGCCCAGTCATGCACGTATAATGATGATGGAATTCGCAGCTCAGTACTGGCGACTTGCTTTAGGAATTATTTTTTGGTGTTTTGAGGGCTGGAAATGCTCCGCTGGTCAAACTTCGCACAAGCTGGTACGTGTTCGGGTCGTCGTCAACTGAGGCCCTGTATTATTTGGAGGCATAGCTGGTAAATGCAAATAATTCTACTTTACTGGCCTGTTTTACTTAGTGAATTCACTTGGTTGCGCTCTGAGGCAAGTAAACATCGGGATGTAAATAAGCATACCTGCAGTGCACACAGGAGAAATCTCCGTGTTCCTCGCCTTTGGGACAGCAAGCAAACTTCTTCAAGCAACTAAGTATTCGTTGTCCTACATTCATGGAACAAACCCATGATGTGTTTCCAACGTCTAATGAGTGCCTACCTCCTGGTCTGCTACACGCACCGAGTCTCATTGTACAAGTGTGTTGTTGCACAGCTACCAAATAAATTACATAGTTGAGGCATCAGCTGCAAACAGAATGAATCTCCCCTATCACCCCTTTTTCATGGGCCATAGTGGGCGACTTGCCATTACATCAATTAAAGTGAGGTTTACCTCTCCCAAGTTCATCCAAGAGACCCAAGATTTGACTGACAGATAGAATCAGAGGTTGTTCCTTTTACTACATAGCCAGGTTTTGTATACACCAGAATCGGGACTGTGCTGTCCATCCTTTAATATCAAAACATGACTTTGCTTATAGCAAAATTAAAAGCCCTCAGCTTCACAGTTTCAAACCGATAAAATAGATATGGAAGTAACTAATCAGAGTCAGGAAAGCATCTCGTGAAGAAGTGATGTCTTGGAAGGGGATCTATTTCCTTTGCTTTGCTTGCTTGGTGATGATTTGGGGGTATAACATGGGTATTAATCCAGCTAGTAAGTTGGAACCCCTGCTGTCTTAACAGTGGGTGTTAATGATGTCAGCCATCTAGCCATGTCTTAAGACTCGGCGGATATCACCACAAAATCAAGGCCAGAGGAGGATTGAAGCATACCCTGGGTAACATCGCGCTCAAGAACTGGACAGAGGAATTTCCATGTTGCCGTCCATCCTCGATGCCTGCGGCCTTCATGATCCCGATGGGAATTGAAGTCGAAAGGCGGTTTTCGTTTCCTGTTTTGTGTGGCGGCAGCGGCAACTAAGACATTGTGCAAAAACAATAGAAGCCACATTGGCAGGGGAAGCTAAGAAGTTGGTCGCCCTGGTTGGAGGTATGGTATGGTAAGCTGATCATATGCAAGCCATGCACACGATCCTGAGGATGCATCAGCTGGCCCTCTAAATCAGCAGTAGTCGGTAAATGAGGTAAAGTATGTTAGATGGCAGCAGCAGGTTTATTTGTCCATCCGAAATTCCCCATCGGAGAGAAATCGATATCTGGAAAGGCTCTATCTATTATCTAACCTACGATATAAACCAGGTAACTTGGTTGAAGGTGCCAAAAGAACCAATCGTGTGCAAATCGTGCCAGTGTTTACATCTGGAGCGTGGGATCTGTCCCTTTAGGCCGGGAATTAAGCAAGGCCCAGGCCTGTCGGGCGCTTTTCATAAACAAGGATGTAGGGCATTGACAGGGGTAACTCGGGTGGACGATGGCAGGATGTGCAGTGGGATGGGCAGTAGATGGGGGGGCTCAAGGGGGTGATGGCCTAGTGGCTGACTGCTGGACCTGCTGATTTGCCCGGGAGTCGCAGGTGCCCCGCTACAGCTCACTCGAGCTTGCGACCAGCCCAGCCATCAAGGATGACCCACCTCCAAAACCAGGTGGTTTGAATGTTTACCTTTCTGGTATCAATGGACAACGGCCTGCCCAAACCTGACGAAAACCATCCCGCCGACAAGGACAAGATCAGTGCGGGCTGACGAGTGAGAAACTCCCACCATACTATCAACACCACCAACTGAAACTCCTCGCATATCAACTCCCAGGCCTGCAGCTCCCAGTGGCCGCTTGCTCCTTCCCAATTCCTTTTTCCTTTCTTCGCGTTACATCTCCGATCTGGGACGTGCGATCTCGGTTCCTTCCCAATGTACAAGCTTCGGGCAGCTCGGTCAACCCTGATCTCGTTACTTGACGACAAACAAACACATCTTACTGCGCATGCCAGCACTGCGGTAGTCGCTCCAAATGACAGTATGCTACTTAGGTAGTACAGAAGAAGGTCAGTTAGTTCTCCTGCAACGTCAGCTTCGAGGGAGCTTGCGTTTGCCGTTCTCCTTGGGCAGGGAATGCAACTCTTCCCACTAGATGCCCAATTTGATCGACCAACGCAACGGCCACATGCAGATCGGCGCACCCAACCCACCTGGTTACGCACTTCCAGCAGAGCTTCAGGAATGTACGATTAACACTCATCTTACCTAGTAGACAATGACGCTCGACGATGATAAAGATCAAGACAAGCCGGCAGATCCCACAACTCCCCATGCCACCTCCAAGGGCAAGGGGTCGGCGCCCGGCAGCGCTGGCGCCACCCCCAAGAGTGCGCCCGCCGCTGCTGGAGGAACACGTCCGAGATCTGCCACTACGAAACAACAGCCGACCCTGCTGACCGACTTCTTGCTGGGACGACCATCGCCAGCACGAATTGCAGCGGACAGAGAAGCAGCTCGGCAGCGACGCATGACGCTGGAGCAGGTCAAGCAAGAAATGCGCGCAGAAGTGGTGCGCAAAGTCCAAGCTCCAGGTGGTGTCCATGACCGGGTCAAATTATGGCAAAAGAAGAATGCCGCGGCCATGGAAAATGCCGATCCGCTTGCTGCGCCAAGCGAGCCCAGTGATATAGGCGTTCAAGTTGACGAACAAAGCGTGACAGAGGCGGACCGCATGAGAATAAAGAAGGGCGAAAAGAGGAAGTCTGTCACGAAGCCAATCATAGTGGTGGAACATGACAACGATGGTGATGAGACGGAAAAGGAGAACCATGGCTCCTCTGGCGTTGGCTGCCCGCCTAAGAAGCGAGTTGTGAGCGACACCAACTGGATGAAGAACAGGAAGAAGAGTCCCCCGAGGAAAGCGCCGCCGAAACTAAAAGCAGACCCAGGCAAGGGGTCGCCCCTTCCCAAAGATTTTTTGACTCGCTCAACTCCAAACCCTGCCGTTAAGAATAAAATCAAGGCCTGGGCCGAAAAGGTTGAGATTCCAGACGAGCCACGAGTGAAGCGGTACAGTGTTGCACGCTCCGTGGGAAGCGGTGATGGCATACGGGTGAGGTCTATGATGTCTGGCGAGGATGATGCCAGCGAGATGACTGAGGACTCGGAGATTGTTGTCGAACACAGAAAACATCGCAAGACCAAGTCTGCACATGACGATGGCATACGGGTAACTCCAGTGAAGAAGACAAGCGCCGACGATGGAATACGAGTAACTCCCGCGAAGAAGAAGACAAGTCAAGACGATGGCATCAGGGTTCGACCCCAAAAATCAACACTCCGGGACGATGGCATCAGGGTGTATTCCAGCGAGAGAGGAACATCTGAAGGTGCCAGTACGGTTCGTGCCCCTTCAAGTCATAGGTCACGAGGGACCAGCACTCGCGCAAGCAGCTCGCGCCGAGAGCCCTCCTCGGAAAGGATCGAGGTCATCGAGGACCCCGAGTCCGAAGCTCCAAACACTCCCACTCGACGCAGCAGTGGAAACAAATCCACTAAGCTTTCGGGCAAATCAGCAGCCAGAAACCACGCAGATACCGGTACAACCATGACGGAAGATTATTCGGACGAGGAATCGTGGTCAAGCGGATCCGAGGACTCGGCCGATGACTCTCGTGTAGACTCGGATGTACCGTCCAGCCTCCCGTCAAAATTAGCAGAGATCCCCGTGGGTTATTCTGCATTCAGTGAACTGAACTTGCCAGCAGGCGGGCAACCCAGGACAGTGCCAAGGAGGCCCAAGCCGGCGAAGAGAAACTCGAGCTTCAAGGGCGCTACTAACGTCCTCAAGCAAGCTCTGACTCAGGGCAAGAAGATCATCACGGAAAAGGTTGACCCGCCTCCAAAGCCGGTTGCCAATCAGCCAAGGAGCATCGAATCATGGCTTAACAAAACCGTTGACCCATTTGTGGAAGCTACTACTTCAACTACTGCGCCAAGCTCGGTGCCCGAGACTAAACGGAGCTCTCTTGATAAGGTGCCCACCAATGAGAGCCAAACGAGGCGTTCTACTTCGACATATAAACGCAAATCAGTAGACAAGCCAGCGGCCGAAACGAGATCGTTGGCCGAAACGGAAACAGAACTCACAGGACTGACTTCCAGTACTGCCGATGACACAAATACGACCCTTACAAGAGAAACCGCGACTACGGCCACTGAGGAGACAGAGACTATCTTATCAGAAGAGACGGCTTCCGTGAACGCACCGACGTCAGTGCCATCATCGAGCGGGCTCAGGCGAAGCCGAGCGACTAGGAGTCCTTCGTCTCCAATCAGCAAGCCCGCTTCCAAGAAAGGCTTCAAGGACCTTTTCAAGGAGGCTTTCCGTGGTGAATCCGCTGCGCCTAAGCCGATACCCACAACTTACCCCAGTTGCTCTGAGGAGATCGAGATTGATGATCATCAATACGATGATGAGAGCGAGCACCCACGCAAGACATCTGGCTCCCGCACAAACCTGTCATACCTCGATGATGAGTCCTCGTACCTCACAGGGTCAAGCAGATCCTACCTCACAGAGTCGAGCAGGTCCACACAACCTGCTACGTACCCAAAACGCCGACCTCCCACCAAAGGCATCCATGAACTGTCAACCATTCTGTCAGAAAAGTCTGGAAACACGGTTGAATCCGATCTATCCTCCATGCTGTCTGATTCGACAGTAACTCAAACAAACACTGCTTTTACGAGAGGCACCGAGTCCACCCTCTCTCGCCATAGAAGCAACAAATCAGGCCTCAAGCGGCGCCTCACGAAACATTCTGATCTGGTTTCTGTCCTGTCATTGCCAGATGAAAGCCCCAGACCCGGAAGGAGCAGCAGCTTAAGGTCAAGACGTAGTGTACGTCGGCCAACAAGCCGTCCCAACTCCGCAACAGTTGATGCGCTGCTCCAGGAGTTTGCTCGTGACGAAGATTTATACCTGCGGGAGTTGAAGACTTTAGTAGATGGCGTTATCCCAGTCCTCCTCACACAAGTGGCACAAGACAACGACTACTCTCATGCCGACTTATTAGCATCTTCATCTTCTGGCAAGGAGAAATTGGACAGTAGCGCTAAGTCTGTGGTGCAAATGGGCATTGCCCTGGAAAAGCTCCGTAATAGCCACAGGAGATGCCCAATGCATGACGCGCACCGCCTTCCCCAATGGCTCGACTCGGTCTACTCGGTGTACGACCAGTACCTTGATGCCTGGCGACTTGGCTTCCAAGATTTAATCGTAAATCTTGCACCCCGCTCCCCTGACGACGAGGACTCGCTCATCAACGCACTTCCTCGCAACGAGCAAGGAGATGTACTTAATGAGGACGGAGAGCGTGTGGACGTAGCGCATCTTCTCAAGAAGCCCCTCATTCGTGTTAAGTACATCTCGAAGTTTATCAAGGTAAGATGCACGCCGTCAATATATTGGTTTGGAACGTAGCACTAACATGATGAAGGGCTACCGACAAACGACTGGCACCGATAGGTATCAGGAGCACGAGAAGCTCTGGGAGAAGCTTGAAGGGAAAGTACGCCGGAGGCACAAAGAAGAGAGTGCCAGAATCGTGGACGAAGATGCCATCAACACCGACGTGACCCGTGTGCGAGACCTGAGAACTTTAGAAGCTCTCGACAACGTCCGAATTGATCGCTTTAGGCAAGTATATGCCAAAGATTCCTTCTCCTTGGATCTTCGCCATACCAACGGTCAACGTCTTGACTGCCAGGTTGAACTCATCTCCCGGGACAACCAGCTTTTCAAATCAGACCCCGGCGATATCTTGATTAGAGAGACCGGCAGTCGGGGCCGTACTTGGCTGCTTTTCGCGCCTGTCCTGGGTGGGGACTGCTCCGCGCGGAAGGGAGACGCTCCTGGTGAACTTGTTGTCATGATCAGAGGCAACAGAGATGAATGGTACCAAGTCATCACACTTACAACAGATAACGACGACCAAGTAGAAGACTGGCTCGATATCCTCGGTACGAACCCTGTACCTCCTGCAGTATTCAAAGCAGAGGCAGCGGGCCCCGAGTCCCTCATTTTGATACCGCAAGCCACAAAAGGCGATACACCACTGGGAGAAACGAAGCAGCGGAGAGTGCCCTCTATACACGCGCCAATCCGGTCTGATTCGAGTCCTGAGGTGAAGACTACAACACCCCCACGCTACCACTCAAGGACAGGCAGTGCTCCCACGACTCCCACCTCTCCACGCAGCCCGTCTCTGGAGAAAACACCAACTCAAGAGTCATATTCTAGATCTCATCGTGCTTCAACCACGTCACCCAAACCGCGTGAGGACAGATCCCACCCTCTGCGCGAGGAAATGCGACCCGAAGATCTCATCATCAGGGAAAAGTCTCATTCAAGCAGATCTAGCCGTCGCGAAGATTGCCCACCACCTCCGCCAGCTCATCGGACTCCCTTGTCACAAAAGACGCCGGCACTTCCTCCCCCTGAGCCTGCAACGAACAAAGTCAAGCGGCGGGGTTCATCCCCGCTCAAGCACGAATACCACCCTTCCGATATCTCTTCACAGGGATCAGAATCTGCATCAGAATCTGAAGAGGATGACGATGATTCATCTGACTATGAATCTTCTGACGATGAATTGGAGGCTGCCGACATGCCCGATACAGCTCCCGCCATCAGCATCAAACCACAAGAGGATATACCTGAGGACTTAATAGTCGAAGACAATCTCCCAAGTCTTACACCGTCTGCTTCAGCTTCTCAAGCTGCACTAAGCCAGCTTGGGGGCAAGACGCCAACATATGTATATCAATCGACGGCTTCGATATCGTACTGGGATAACAAGAGAGGATGTTGGAAGGACTTGTGGCCTGACGTCTGCTCGATCATCACGACACCTGGCCTTATTGAGGCGTATCCCATACGTGGTGACACGGTGCCACGAGAGGACGAGCGCCCCCTTATCGCGCTTGACCTTACCCCTATGGTCATGCTGCGAAACAGTACAGTTGTCGACCTGGAGATAAGGTCTCCGGTCCTCAGCTATGCCAGGCTCTACCAGAAGGTGATGAAGGTGGAATCGACGTTTTTCCGATTCCGCACCGCGTCTTACAATGACTGCGAGTCACTATATATGTCCGTGCATAAAGCCCGAATGGACAATGCTAAGTACAAAGCCCTGGAGGAAGAAGCACGTGTCAGGGCCTTTGGCCAAAACCAAACAACTATGGCTGTTGACGACGACGGGTCATCCCGACGTCGCAGCTGGTTTGGTCGCAAGAACAGCTACCGCGCATCGACCCGCGCCCCATCCCAATCAGGCGGCAGCGCCTCTCTGCACTCAAGCGTGTCTGCCACATCGTTCCTCAAGAGACTCATGGGCGCTGGCAACACGTCTTTTGACATCAGCATGTCATCTATTGACAAGCAAAACCATCGTCTCAGTGCTGATCCGAGCCTGTACACTTCCTCGTCAGGATCAGGCACCCCACCTCGCTCACCATCGATCAGCGCTGCCCAGAGCGGCAACGCCAAAATGAGCCTTACAACTAACAACCTCAAAATCCGCTTACATCTCATGGTGTCGGCAAGCAAATGGGAAGACCACGGCAACTGCACACTCGAAGTGACCAGACCCGATCAGGGCACCCGACAAAACCTCAAGAAGTATCAGGGCCTAGAGAAGCGTATCATTGTCACGAGTATCCCGAAGAAATCGGCCAAAGACGAAACACCCACTGTGCTCCTCGACGTGGTCCTGGGCAGCAGATGCTTCACTCGGCTAGGTAGCCGAGGAGTTTTACTGAACGTGTGGGAAGAACTCCGCAACAAGAAGGGAGAGGCCACCGTGGCGGACAAGGGCGGAACAAATATCGGCCAGGTCAACAAGTGGTGCTTCCAGTGTGCTACTGTGACCGAGGCTGCTTGGATTTACGGTTTGGTGACACAGGAAGTTGTCATCACTTAAATCCCGCGTTGTTGAATGTCACAACGTACTAATATGTGTGAAAAGGAAGAAGAAGTCGAATTGAAAGATACCCAGGGAAGGAGTTAGAGCATGGAGTTGGTACAGTTTGGAATTTTGGGTTTTCTGCTATGACTCTACGGGATCACCCCGCCCCTAGACACGTTTTCAGTGTTTTTTCCTTCGTCTTTTCCTTTGTTTGTATAAGAGGAAGCCACGGGTTTCCCCCAAGGCTGCGGACGGGTGTGGTTGTATTGCATCTCCAGGAGCATGGCGTCGGGATGAATTTCTGAGGCATGGTTTAACCCTTTCGTGTACACGGGGCCAGAAGCCACCGATTAGGGGAAGGGTTCTGTTGCATAGACAAGGCGGATACTTCATGGGTTTTTCTTTTGGTCGGAAGCGAAGGTGAAGCAACGCTTTGTATCTGCATAACTGGTTGATGGTGACCAGGCTTGTATGTAATATGTACATTTTAGTTTTCCTACGGCTTTCTAGAGGCCTCTCATGATATATCTGAGAATTGATAAACATGATTGACTTAAAACTTATTCAAACGATGAGATGACTCCGTGATGTTCTACAACTGTGCCACAACCACCAGCAAGCAGACAAATGACCGGATAGCGTTCTCAAACAACCAACGGGGCATGAAGACCATCTTCTACCAGACGACCATCACCACAGCTCTTTAATGGCAGCCTGCCACCGCCACCATGAAATTCTCCTTGCTTACCACCCATAGCATCAGGTAGCGCCGCTCACCCACAAAGCCTCATTTCAGCAAGCGAAATATGCACCCCAGATATACGCAAGCTCCGAGTCTACCACTAAGCTCACATCCAACGGCGAACGCCACCAACCCGAGACCTGCCCGGCCCGTAATCTGGGAAGGGGAGAGAAGCAGAGGCAAGCAGTCAGCATCCCACGGCTAGTTCTCCCATCAACCCACGATAGCGTCTGCCCCTCGAGTCCTCGTCACAGCAAGGGGCCTGCCTGCTTGGTGGGATCAATAGGGTTTGTTCATGATGATATGTCGTGTTACTCGATCGAGTCAGTTACTTCCGCTCATATCCGAACAATCGATTCAATTGTTGGTCATTCTTGGTCCCGTGGTTTTTATTCGTGATCCCGTGTCAGTAGCACTGGTGGAAATGGGCCATTTCTATATTTGGAAAGAAAGTAAGTTCAAGACCCCCCCCTCTGGGTGTCTGAGATAAAGAGTCCTTCAGGATTCCTCCAGGCACCACCATCACCAACCATCCCAGCAATCTGGATGATTGGGCTTTCAACCATTTCTGATGGCTTGTCATATGTGCGTATGTCAGTAGTGGTGGTGCGCGACGGGACCCCCCTTCTGCTGGTTGAGTAAGGTTCATAGGTAGGTACTCAAGTGTGTTGGTCGCGTACCTACCACAGTGGACTACTTACTCACACAAGATGCGTGTATACCACCCCCATTTCGAGAACTTGCCGGGCATCTACGCCGCCTGATAGATGACCGTTTCTTCCTCAAGCAGACACTGTGAAGAGGATCTGCCGAACGGGCATGCGTGGCCGTCACCACCTGGGCCGCCCGAAGGAACGAGATTGCGCCGTCGGAAGATTAGTTATCCAGAGACCTCCGCAACCAAGGCACTGACCACAAGACCAACACCACCACCAACACCAATCAGATGAGACTCCGTATGTCAAGGTATCGATTACTGGCCTCGTTGCCATTTGGTCATTGACCTAGTTTGCCTATACAGGGAGAAGGACTTACCTACAAAAGAGAATCACGATGGACATAGTAAGCCAGGTGACACTTATCACGGCTAATAACCTACTGCGCCGTACTGGAGTGATCCTTCTACGGAGTATTATGTCATGAGGAGCAAGATCATCATCGTTCATGATTTGCTGTTGTTGGCTTTCCGTATAGACAAGGCAGCCACCCGTTCATCGCCAACAAAGCTGTATTTATGCCAGTTGCTGGAGTGTGGCGGCTCAACGATTACATGAACCTCAACTCCTGCGCATACGCTCAGCCGCGCCCCCAGCGCAGTGAGATCTTTCAAAAGCGACACCTGCATCTCGGCCCGCCCGCAAGGCACGCGAATTGCGATGCAGTCAGTGAGTGGTTGTCGTCGTAAGCAGCAGCAGCACTCATGCAAGGCGACAACACCGTGTCCGCATTGCCCATGTAAGCAGGAAGTAAATAAGCGTAAGTAGTTCTGTAGGGTCTGCTCATCCTGCGCCGTAGATCATTGCCGATAGGATTCACGACATGGAGCGATAATATGGGGTAAAGAAGATTATACCAATTTTCCCAATGTCTTAACGAGTATGGAAGGCTAAATGACACCACAGCAACAACCATAAACAACAACAACAACAACAACAACATCATCATCATCATCATCATCATTGTTTTTTATGAGTTGAGTTGAGTCGGGTTGAGCCGAGCTGGTGGCAGTCAGACAGTGGATGATGGGGTTTCCTGGCCACAAGCAGCCTAGGTTGGGATCCTGGGGGATTTTGCGATAATATTTTCTTGAGATATTTCTATTCTTAGACGAGCCAACCCCGGAGAGCCTCCCGATGGATGCGGATTTCGACAGCGACACACCATCAATTGCTCAGTGCCACAAATTGAGTCGTTCTTTGCTTCACCGTTTCCTGAACAATCTTATTCTGCTGCTAATGTAACCACGTTTTATTCTATGGTCATGGCGAGTCTTCTTTAAGATCTCGGCTGTGTTGTTTTCCTTCGTATGAGTAGATGGTCATACATACTGTCATCGACAAAAGAGGGGTTTTTTTTTGTGCGTATTTGTGTAAGAGGCAGGTACAGAAGGTAGGATCAGCCTCAGCCCCCGCGCCTGTGCTGGGCTGAGTCGCGCTTAATCCAGGTCATCAGTCATCAGTAGTCACCCATCTCGCCAACCAAAATATCCCGACCAGGGAGCAAGGCTGAAAGCTGGACTGTCAGCTGAGCAAGATCTGGCTTTGGGCTTATTAGATTTTGTCTCTGTCTCTGTCCTGCCTGCACGAGAGAAAGTAAGAAAGAAAGCGACAACTACAGCTACAGCAGTCGAGTCACTCGGAAGGGGACACTGTGCAAGTTACATCTGGTATTTTTTGGCTTCTAAGCGGCATCAGCCTGATGGGCGTGGTTACAAGGTGTTCCCCGAGTTGGAACACAGTAAATTACAGAGCCGCCATCTTGCCAAACGGTGAGGCTTGCATGCACGCCGTGGAATCCCTGCCTGTCGTTTACACAGAGCGCAATGCCATGCCAATGTTTGTCCGTTGACGGGAAAACATAATGTCCGCGATATTACCCAAAAACCCCGGGAGCCACATTAGCCATGTGGTCGTGGTCAGGATGTCGTTGCAGGCCCCCCCGTCGCGTTCGGTCAATGGGAGATTTGGTGCGGAGGAGGTTTCAGGAACGAAGGGACCGAGGACCCCATCGTCGACATCGTATCGTCTGTTCGTCTGTATCCCAGGATCGCTCTTTTGCAAGGGTGTTTTCTCCTTGGCCGTTCTCCGGTCGATCAAACACACACCAAGTCAATTGCGCTAGCAAATCCCCAACAGCGAGCTGCACTCCCAGAAACACCCCATCGTCCGTCTGAGTTACCGGTGCTTTTCAGGCTGTGTTACAGGTTGCACTGACCGTTTTGCATACTCTTTCTTCTTTTTTGACAGCACACGCAACAACAACAACAATAACAACACTGTATGTTTGAGCAAGTACCCGCATCGGAGGATACTTCGATCAATATGCAGGGAGAGGAGGCCACAGCCCGCGGATGCTGTGTTGTCGGGAATAAGCTAAAGGAACCACCTGCCTGCATGCACTGCAAGAGAAAAGAAAGTAGAGGAGGTCCCAACCCCAGAGTATGATAATCGAGCTGCTTGGCATACACCTCCAGACCTCGTAAGCATGGCGACGGCGAATTCTTGAATCCCGATGACTTCAGACAATGCGCTAGACAGCCGGGTCCAGCTCAGATCTTCCACCGTCTTCGAGATCCAGTTGATTCTCGGTATCCGTATGTGCTGTCGGTTTGCGCGTCCAATAGGTTGAAAGCTGGTGGCTGGATGGCATTTTGCGATGGGGCTCTGGTCGTGCATAGCAGTTGTTACCTGCTTATGCAAGCATGATGGAAGCTGGTTACATTTTGCACAGCGTAGCGCGTATATTTAAGAATTTAAGAATAGACAGCAGACATTGAGTAGCATCGGGGGCATTGGGGAAGGGTATGGCAGGGTAAAGTATGCACTAAGCCCCAACCAGAATAGCGGCAGAAATGATGTAAAGTCTGTAAAATCCGCCAAGCAAGCATCCCATTGGGCCAGAATTCACGGTTCGGCGGCAGGATCCAATGGATGCAAACCAGGAACTAGGTTACTTACCACACTGCAACCTTGATGACGCCACTGCACTGCCAGTTGGGATAACTCGCGAGACCAAACCTGCGAATCTGGGATGATCCAACAACACATACTTATCTGCCTTATGCCTGCCCGGGCATTGCGCTGTATGACTTCAGCACCCATCATGGTTGCTGCGCGATGTCGTAAGGGGAACACGCGTGCTGCGATGGATTCCTCAACACAAGGAACTAACTCTGCGAGAAGTGGCGTGGCGAGGTTGGTGAGTGCATAGATGTGTGGGTGTGATCAACACAGTAAACAACAACAGCAATAGCCTACCTACAGTACTAACCTACTACATACTCTCGCCCAATCTCATCCGATAACGTATAGTTCCGCAGTAGCGATATATCTCGGTGAGAAGAAGAAGGGGGGCAGGGCGAGAAGAAGTGCTTTTGCAGATTGGGTTTCTAGCCGCTTACATGCACATCTCATGTACACACTGTCGCAGATTGGAACACAACATGCCTAAAGTTACGCGCCTCCAAAAGCGCTGCGGTCGGGTTTCGGGTCGGGTTTGGGGGTAAGGCTGGCTGGAGATACACATGAAGTGTGAGAGAGCGAAAGATGCATATGAAGGGGTCAGAGATTCAGCCCTTCGGAAAGACACCGGAGACACGGCGGCACGGGGGCACGAGTGTGCAGCGCCCAGATCAGAGCGCCAAAGGTTGATACTCATGAACAGACACCTGACAGTGACAATTATGATCTGGTACAATTACATACATGTATCCAGTAGGTACATAAATTATGGTGAGGCCCTGCGACGCTTTTAGGTTAATTGTTATGGCAATTGCCGGGCGACGTCAAAATCTAGCGAAGTTCAGATGAAAGAAAAGCAGGGCCGGACAGGGGGGGAGGGGGAAAAGGAAGGTTGGGTAATACAGGTATGTCCACCGTAGATCTTCCCCAACCCACAACGACAAGTTGTCATCATCGTCCAGGGCAAGGGACTAACCAATTAGTCGCCGGCCTCACTATGCACGCAATCAAGTTGCGAGAGCGCATCGGAAGTTTAATGGCACGATTCTCCCATGTCCCTTCCCCTTGTCCCCTCCCCCTCCCCCTCCAGCTCGTGACAAGGAGGAGATGAGGGAAAAGCGCGCACGAAGAGCGAGGGCAGCGCGCGCGCGGCGGTGGAAATAAAGAGCGAAGCCAGTCAGAGAGAGGTACAGGATGGATTCCGACCCTGATAGGAAATCAAGGGGAGTGCGGCACAGTTAGCATTGTATCAAAGCTTGCACGTGGGGATGGAGGGGTAAGGGGGCTGAACAGAAAAAAACCGTGGTAGAAGGGGTAAAGAAAGAAAAAAAAGACGATGTATTCGTACATGGCAACGACAGCAGCAGCAGTAGTCGGTCTGGCATCTGTCCAACAAGAAAGAGTTCAGATCTTCAAAATCCAGCAATCATTCGTCGACAGCTTCTGACGCTATGCATGCCCCAAAAAAGAGGGTGTGGGGGGATGGGTGAGTGATCTACATGGTAACGGAGCTCGAGTCTAACTGGACGAGCGGTCTCTCCCACGGTACCCACCAGGAGCCTTCATTGGCCGGTATGAATATCTCACATCTTTCGACTCCTGGTTAGGCGCTGTCTGTGTATGCTGGGCTTGGACTTGTCAGGACTTGTCACTCCGGCCCTAGCAAAGAATAAACTAGGCACGAACGTATTTGACATTGGTATTAACATTGACATTGACATTGACAGTTGGACTGTGTCTGTGTCTGTGTCGGTCTGTGGTGGCAGCGACTAAAGCTGCTCACCCAAGTACTCCGTATGGTGGAATATCATATGATGCCGGTGGGATTGTCTGTCCTATTTGTCCCGTCAAATCTCATTACATGTAAATTCGAGGGTGGCCGCCTGGGAGACTTGTCGCAACTTTATTAACCGTCACTGGTAACCTGATGGATCCAGGGCCCGAATCCTCCTACCCTGGGCTCCTACCAGACCAGCCTACCTCGCAAAGCGACACCACTAGATCTTCAAGCCGACTTACCGAATTCGACACCCCACACTGCGTACAACACCACACCACCTGTGGTCACTGGAAGTTTTTTTTTCTTTCTTTCTTCTGCGCTTTGCTCCATTAAAAAAGCACCATTGCCCGTCCGATATGTACGTCAAAGGGGGAATTCAGCGGTCAGAACTATGTTACATTTTCGCGCAAATGAACGTCAATGACCAGTGCTCAGATGCGTTGCTAGGGCATCTGACAAGACGTATCGATGGATCGCGGAGGAGAGGAAGATTGAAACTTGTAAACGAACTGACTGACTGATACGTACGTGGGGTGTGGCCATGACAAGCCCCGAGTCCGACATATCCCACGACCGCTTCCGTGACAGGAGCATAGCTCCGAGGATCCCCTTTCTGGTGAGACAGACAGGTCGGGCCAGTGTTGCTTGCCGATTCATACATACACCACACACCACATATCACACACACATCCAAGGCCCCATCACCGTCACCTTTTAGACATGCGCTTAAACAACACTGCAGCAGCAGCAGTGATGCAGGCAGCAGAAAAGCGTGCAGTAGTAGTAAGACAGCGCTCTAGTCAGTAGTCATTGTCCACTTCACAATGAGATCAAACGTGAGCATGCTTGCTTCCTTTTTCCTCATTTGGATCCGGATTCCCACAAAACCCGGTCCGGTTGTCTTCTTTTACCTTGGCAGCTGGACACAGAGAGGTAGCGAGGCGGAGAATCCTGTCTAAACATAGTACGATTCGGGTGGCTAGTGAGTTGAAGAAGGAAAAAATTGGTGACGAGCACCACAATAAAGACGTCCAGCAGCATTCGGTGCGGTGCAAGTGTGCAAGTGCAAACAAGCGGTACTAACACCCCCCATACGAGAGGATTCAGGAGCCAGGACACAGCCCGCGATCCATTTCGTTTACTCTCAGCTCAGATCATCTGGGGGCATCAGCAGCACGTAGTGAGCACCCATCATCGGCGACGCCTTGTTACCGTTACGTTACTGAGTGATTAGATCCTCATGCGTTGTACAGAGTAGTAATAGAGTAAAAAACGTTTGACTCCAAAGGGCCAAAAAGCCACCCAACGATGCCAAGGCTGGCGTGCAAAAAAGCAGATGATCCAATCAGGACCCCAGTTGATCTTAGGACAACCCTTTGTTCAGTGTTCAGGGGGGCCAAGTGGGAATCCTCGACTCCCACCCTTATGTAGTCACATCCTTGGTGCTTGGGGTCGCCAGAAGTGAATGTGAACCACTGCCAGACAGCACTCAGGCACTAACTCTAGCTGGAGTTCCAAGACTTGGACTAACCCGAACTCGACCCCACTGGTCCCTCGCAGTTGCAGCAGTCACACTCACTTACCTCACCCTCACCTCCACTGGAAAATGTATGTGTACGTGTACCAGTACCAGTACTGCCCGCGAAGAAAAAGAGATGTAGGATGAGGAAAAGCGCCATCCCCCATTCCAAGCGTAGTCCCTCGAGGTAATGGCGGCGAAGGTTAGGGAAATCAGAAAACCAAGAAAGTTCCCATCCCATTTGCAAGCTCGCTGCAAGAGGACTGACTAGAAGCAAACACAGCGTAGCTAACAAGAATAACATACTCAACAAGCTCGAATTGGAGTCAATGCCCAATGGGACCCGAACATGGCTTTTTCCTGTTATTAGGCGACGCATTCCAATCTCTTTGCGCTCTCTGCTCTCTGCTCTCTCTCTCTCTCTCTCTATCCCGTGCCCTCTCCTTCTCTTTCTGCCTCACTGTCTCTCCGTCATTTGTTGCTCTCTTTTTTTTTACCCAAGACGTATAAGTAAATTGTGTGTCGAACAGCCTCAAGACCAACAACCCGACTGACTCTGAACGCCCACTGCGCTGCCACAGCTTACAAGTTAGCTGGTCGCGTAGCGTACTTGCGTACCTACTTACTTTCGCAATTCCCATGCTCAATTTGAAACAGCCCCCCAAATCAAGCCAGGGCGTTCTCCCACCTGATTAAGCAGACTCCGAAGAACAAGGGTACCTTCCCAACCCTGGTCGTGTACTCCGTGCAAGAGTGACCTCTTCCCACTCTTTTCTGGCTCTTCAGCGTCACCCTGTAACCGTCTTGCCAAGGTTCAGGGGTTATCTTTTTTGACAGGCCCCCTGGCCACTTGAACTAAGCTCGACTTATACCGTACCCTTGGTTTGGTGTGGGTGTGTAGGTACGCCCCCCCATCGCCATCCCATACTACTAGATATACATGTATCGCCCTTCCGCCTGTCTCTATTCCTTTCCCATTCTATAATGGAAGGACTCTTTTTCAGTTAAAGACCAACGTGCCTCCCTTTTTTCCATAAACCCAATTCCACATACCCGTCTCGCGTATGGAAATTGCCTATTTTGCAAACGCTCACAAACATTGAATCAGGTCTCACAGAGAGAGCATTCCTCAATCTCGAACAAAGACCCACCACTGCCTTCCAACACACACTACTTACACCATATAGCGGCCCTGAGCCATGTCTCTGGCCGAGAGACCTCATACAATCCGCGAGAAAGAGATGCCTCGTGATTCTTCTCTTTGTGACACTGAGAAGAAGTCATCCACCACAGAACGACCCTGCGATTCCTACTCGGCTACATCATCACCGTACGACGAGCCCATATTAGACGAGTTTGTCGAGATGGACGAGACTTCCCTGATCGAACAGGCAACCGCACAGATGGTCCAGCAGAAGAGAGCTATGGACGTAAACACACCTCAGCTCCCCCGGAAGAGCTCCCGGCGAGCCTCTAGGCTCCTTCTTAGCGACTTGAAGATCGACACAGTCGACCCCAGCCAGACTCTGGTCAACACGCCTCACGACGTATATCTTTCTTCCGAGGAGGACGCCTCATCATCTGCCGGCGACTTTTCGGACTATGACTACGACTCGTCAAGCGAAGCATCACAGCCATCCCCGGTTGGCCGGAAAAGCCACGAAGACAAAGCACGCGTGGTGTCGGTTATCTTCTCGGGGAAGCCATGCATAGTGAACCTGACAGGACCCAAGAGGGCAGCATCCCCGGCAGTATCAGACAAGAGCAGCAGCAGCAACAGCAGGCCGCAAACAAGTCCCAACGTCGAGCGCTTTGACGACTCAGCTCGACAACCTGCACCCTTTACCGCTTCGAGGAACAGCAGCTTCTACTCAGTCAACTCAGTGCCACGCAGCAGGCCGGGCTCGACCACCTTCACCCGGCGGAGCAGCCTATACTCGACAGACTCGTCGAGCCGTCGGCCTCCTTCTTTCCTGAGCATCGACCCCTTCGCTCACAGCAGCGACTACTCTCTGGGAAGCAAGACAGAGGCCACCACTCCGCGGACACCGCGGACGCCCACCGCTGTTTTCAACAAGATGCAGCAGACGCTGGGCCTTCACCGCAGGCGCAGCCGGCCCATGCTCCACGAGACCAGCAGCAAAGCGACGAGCTCAAAGGAGAGCTTCTTCTCTCTGCGTGCGTCGTCGTCACTCAACCTGACCACCAACGTGTCACCGGAACCCCGCCCCAGCGTGTTGGACCGGACGGTAACCACACCAGTGGAAGCCACCGCTGTGTCGCCTCAACAGGCCACCACGCCCCGCCGGTATTCCACTGCATGGAAGAAGATTGCACCTTCGGGTAATTCGCAACCCATGTCACCGTTGAGCCCCGCTGCTGCAAAGAAAGCAATTTTCGGCACGTTGCACCTGAACAAGCGCAAGAGCCTACGGTTATAAAAAGCAAACCAGCAACTAAAAAAAACATCACCTTTTATTTATCATTCGTTTGGCCTTGTGAGACCTTTTCTCACGGTGGCATCGAAGCGGGCGTTACATGGGGGGCCCATGGCATGGCGTTCTAGCGATACCACACATCACCGGACTTGACTTGGGGATCTGTCCGCCGTCTATCGTGCTTTTTGTTTTTGATTTCTATTGTTTACTTATGGGAGGGCAACCTGATGATACCTAATGATTTTCTGGGACAACTATGGACGGATTGATAATTACGGCGGAGTTGAAAACGAAGGGCTTGCATGGCCCAGCACACTGGGAAGCCGGGGTTAGGGGGGAAAAGAAGCGCTGGAACGGAACAGCAGCGAGTATGGGTAGCCTAGGTTACTACTAGTTAGAAGCCACACAATACAATGAGGGCTTCGAGAAGTCCTCCACAAACAAACATCCATATCGCCCGCCATCCATCATACCCACTTGTGATTTGTACCATCTTGAGCGACGATGTCGCAACTATGAAACCATAATGTACAATTCCTTGCCAAAAGGGTCCTTGATTACACCAGATCTGCTGTTTGTTTAATCTGTGGGCCAAAATGGATAACACCAAGCTAGTGCCTGGAAGATCTCAAGAGCAGATGACCGTTGATTAGATTAAAAGATGCTGATCTTGATTGGGGATAAGCAGGCTAGCGAAGAGACCAAATTGGAGGACGCGTATCGCATTCGGCGATTCCCTTGGATTTCATCATGGCTTATCTTGCTCAACTCGGTGTGTATGAGTGTGTTTCTCATCCGGCCATCCGGGTGTACGTAGCGCTTTCTTGTTCGTTCAGTTCACGTTTCGGCTGAGGAATCGCCCGCGTTTCAACGATCAGCTATCCCCCGGGTTTCGTGTTTGTGCGTGCAGCGCATCAGTTGCAGCAGCAGTAGCAGCAGCAGTAGCAGCAGGTTGCAGTAGCAGAAACAGAAGAAGAAGCGCCTGCCTGTCCGTCCGCCCAAACCAAACCCCACCACTGGACTGGTCCCGCGAACTGGCCGCGAACCAAACTGGCGGGCGGCTCACGAAAAACAAGTATTGGCTAACCTAGAGGTTGGACTTGACCTTACCGACCTATGCACTTGCCTAGTATTACACGCTTCGAGTCGCATCTTCGGTATCACAACTACCACGATGAGGAGGCTAAAAGAAATGCCGGAGGCCATGGCGTGTTATGTGTGCATGGGAATGGCTCTCTGAGCAGCGCGTCGGGAGTAGGTATCAAACTTGGTACGGATTTCATTCGTGGCATCATCGCCTGTCTCCTCGATCAACCGTTGTAGCAGGTGGATGAAGCTACCACAGTCGCTTGGCCTGTGTGTGTTACGTGCTTTTTTTTCTTTGTCGGTGCTAATGCTCGATGATAAAATGCGTCAACGTGCATACATACATGCGTTGCGGTAACGCGGGCAAGGCAAGACAATGCTGCTGCGGCTACAGTGCATGGGACAAGGAACAGGATTCGTCGTCACCGCCATGGGAAGCCTTGCTTTTTTTTTTTTTTTTTTTTTTTGCGTTTCTATCCATCTAGCATACCTAGCGCAGGTTCTCGTTCACATAAAAATAGGCTTGGGGATGTAACAGCATCGATATCCACATGGCAGAAGATGGAAGCAAGCAAAAGCCTGCTTACCTAAACTACGAATCCACCGAGTCAGAACTCTATCATAGTGAAGTCTATCTCTGTCAAACAAGAAGGTTCTGTTTATAGCAGCTCATATGTCTATGTAGTATACCCCAATGACGCCGTTACATATGACGCCGCGATATAGATAGAACCAACAGAAACAATCGCGAGCCTGACTGACTCGCAGACCGGGTCATCTGTTGCCTGGGTCTTGCGCAGAGTTACTGGGTGTACCCTTGGGCACGCAAACCACATCGCCCACACGTGCTAGAATGTTCGGGGGAGACGGCATGGCCATCGAGGTTTCTTTCCCACGCTGGCCAGTAGTAATGGGCAGCGTTGCGGACCACGGGTGAAAACGTGGCAGCATCGACGACAGGCACACAGGCACACGAGGCATACACCTACGATATCCAACCAACCGCTGGCCACTTGGCAAGAGGGGGAATGAGTCGAAAGGCGCCCTGGCGCCCCCCTCATAGCCTGTTTATGTAGTTGTCTCCATATCTACCTAAGGTATCTGTCTGGCTAAAGGGAAAAGAAACAAACCTATAGAACGGCTTGTTATTAACAAGCTCCGCCTATTTTACTTTTTTTCTTTTCTTCTCAACTCACATGCATGCTGTGCAGCGTGCAGCCAGCCCAGCCAGCCTAGAGAGAGATCCACCAATCGTCGGAAAGCCGTTGCGATAATTTGCTTATTCTTTTGGTGGTTTGTTCTGCCGTCTTGTCGACTGCAATGCATGTGTGTAGAGGCGGCGTATCCACCCCTACAACGGAGAACGGAGAACGGAGGACAAGCCTCAAGCTTCATCGTATTGGTGGTGGTGGTGGTTGGTGGGGAGGAGGCAAGGAGGGCAGAGAAGAGGGGTGCGCCGGCGTGGCACGATATGCTTCTTTCTTCTTCCGTATCCCATCCCCCCTCCTGCCATAAAATGCAGCCCCCGATGCTCGTTGGTGATGGCCGGGCAGATAGGGCATAGAGAGAGAAGTTGCTGCAGTGGCCTCACTCTGGATAGATTGGTATCATAGATGCGAGGTTGAAGATGCCCCGTGTTGGGTCTCTATGAAAGATGGTCAGGCCGCCGGGTCTGCAGAGAGGCCTATCGTTGGCCCTGGGGTTTCCTGGTGCAAAAAGTCCATCTGCAGATTGCCGGACGGCGTACGGCAGAGGATACATACATCGGTCACTTGGTGCTATCGCCATCGGAGTTTCTTCCATTTGTGGGAGTAGTGGTATCAGTAGTAGGAATGTCGTCGTCCGCCCTTGTTACCGGTTGTGACCTGTGCTTGTTACTTGCCTGTTTACAGTGATAGTTCAGCTGTCTGTGCCTTCGTCTTCCCTGCTGAAGAACTACTACTACGAATTAAGGTTGCGGGACTCAAACGCGCTCAGAGCTCAGCGGACAGGCCGTGGTGCGGTACTGTTCGCTAAAGTTCAACAAGGTGCCCCACGTTACCTTGAGATCTTGGCCGCCGCCGCCAGGGCCTCGGCTCTTAGCAGCTCAGGTTTGCGCGGGTTTGCATGAACAAGTTGGATCAACGCATGAACCGCGAACATGGTCTTGCGTATAACAACGCCTCTTATCCAATCTACATACAACTACACAGCCCAAGAGAATCGGGAAGGAGGATACCTCTGATCAGAGGGGCCTCGCCGCCTGACGTCGTCGCCTCATCAATCCGCCACAGTACAGCTTCACTCCTGCCGCCGAACGGAGCCAACGATAACATATGCGCATGCATCATAGATAGGTGAAGGGGTTGAAAAATAGTCGAAACGGCGTTGCATCATTCGTCTCCCAGAGGCAATCGGCCAAGTGTCAATCATTACGTCGATTGGGTATTAGTCAAACCACGCCCAAGACCCGAGTGTAACAAAGGCGTGTGGTGACGAGACCAACTGCCAACCAGTCAACTGTCGATTCAAGAAGACACCAAGCGTCAAGAACAGAGAGCCTGAAGCCTTATCATGAGCCGTGCTGGCCGTGCTGCCATCACAGATGAAGCCTCTACCATGACATATAGGCGTGGATCTTATCGCACAGCCGACGGCCAGCAAACCAATCTTGGGTTGTTGCGTGACACCCGGGGCGGAGAGGGATCTACTGTTCTTTCGAAACAATGTTCAGGCCAAAATTCCTCGAAACGCGACACAGCCGGGCCAGGAGGTTTGCCCCTCATCAACCCGAGATCCATCCATTGATTGATTGAACCCCGTCCTGAAACCGACCACACAAACTCCTGGCTTCGCCCAACGGTATGATGGTATAATCCATTGTGGTGGTGGCGGCGGCCATGTACTCAACTAATCGTGTTGGTACCTGCGTTGCTGCCACAGGCTCATCACGCTCCCGAGAGAATGGCGGCACCAGGGCCAGGGAGGTTGAGGTTCGTTACCTTATTAGTACTTAGGTTGCTTCAGGCAAGGACCAGCTCTGTTGTAGACAACCAGACATCGTCGTCCCCTAGAAACATTCTAGCGCTTCGAGCGCCAAACTGCAACGAATTACATAAGTAGGGTACGATAACCTACATTCGGGTGAGTTTGGGGATTAGTCCTGACACATCTTGACATCCTCCACCCAAATGAACCTTTCCTTTGGGTCCAATCCGTCCATGCGAAGCGTTTCTGTTCCTGAAGATCGTTGACGCTACAGCGCATAACTGCAACCTACCTCGCACTTCGTTTGCATTGATTGCGAGTGCAGTAAATTGGGGTCTGCAACTGCTAATGAAGAATTAATGAAACCGCAACGCACCGACAGAAAGCACCGACTTTTCCCAGAGTGACGGGACGCTATGTATGGGGTCCATGCTGCCATGGTCCATGTTGGTGTGTGCCCGGCCTGCTGGTCACAGCACAGTGTGGCATGCCGACAGTACTTCACTGTAGGTCATCATGGGTTATATGCAAGCCATCCATGTAGCGCGAGCCGCCGCCGATGACAATGTCGACAGGCACTGCATGTCGAAGAAAAACATTAATGCAGATGGCATTCTCTCCACCAAACGTTTGCTGGCCATACCGACTCTTCCCGCAGTCGTACCATGTCCTGTCAATCGTTGGCCGGGGGCCCCCAAGTCACGAGAGTTACCTAGTAGTAGGACCCGGTGTGTATTACTGTGACACTCATTAGCCATTGGGGGCCCGTCGCTTGTTACTCGAAATCCTTCGGCAGCGCCACTACCACATTCACTGCTGTCAAAAAGCCAAGTCGAGGCGGAAGAAGAGTACGTGTACTACTAAATACAGTAAGAGGGAGAAATCAACGGCGTGGTTGCTAAAGGGATTCTTAGCGAGCTCCGAATCGGGATCTCTCTTCGACTGTTGCAAATTGGGGGGCTTTTGGGGGTTGCGGTGAAGGTTCCCTACTGGGCAAGGAGGTTGCCAGTGTGTCTATTTTACCCTTGCATTCAACCCCGGATTGCTTGATTGGCTCAGGTTGCCGATGCGCCCTTTTCCCGTATCGCTCCTTTGGGAAAGTATTCGGATATTAGGGGGAAGGCAGCTGCACGTGTTCTCGTTCTTTTTGGTTGCTGTGCCGTATTGCAACCTCATCTTCATCTTGGGCCCCCCCTGATCCTTCAACGTCCCGTTGAGCAGACCGCCTTGGCGATCAATCTGTATTGTTGACGACAGAGCTAACCACATGTTGACAGGAAGTGGGCGGAGGATCCTCCAATTGTAGATCCAAGTTGAATTTTGACTCGTGCTAATATGGCATTTGGTAGCGCTCTTACTCAGAACCCACAAGACGCTATAATTATCTCTGGGTCTTTATACTGCTCCGTTCATTGGGATTGTCCAAAGTGGGATTGACTATATACTAGCAGCTGATAAGCGGGATCTACAAACCTGGTTCTTTGCTAGCAGGAACACAGGAAGGACCTGACTAACCAGCTTAGCCTGTAACTCGGGCTTAGGATATAACCCATCCAGAGGGTCGGGGTCGCGCTACGATCTAGGACTCCACATAGTATCTTGAGCCGGGGTCATTCTAGCACGTATGGCCAAGGAGGTCAACGAGTTTAGCCCCATGGATTGCGTGCCTACCGTTATAGCCGTGATGAAAGGGGGTTTCCGAGTTGGCCGGACCGAGCGGTGAGGCTAGTTGGGGAGAGGTAGGCAGATATCTACGTAGAAGAAGAACCAGGGAAACCTTCTAGTCCGCGGCCGCCATCGCGCAGCGGGAAGGGAAGGAACTTGGCTATTAGCGCATGGTAAGATGAGAAAGGGGTCTTTATCCCGACTTTTTCCCACCCCGTGCCGTTCGTGGCAATCTATGTCACGCAGGCCACAGAGGGTCGTGCCCGGCCGCTACGCGTTATTGCATGAATCACGCCCACGCGGAGCCTCATCGTCGGATTTTTGGGGGCGCACTTACTGGTGGAAAGAAACGGCTACAGAAAAGACAGAATACTCCGAATGAGAAGCTCGGCCACCGCCGCGGCTCAGGTGGTTCTCTGATCGAGGTGAGATGAGGGAGCAAGCCGGAACATTTGCAGGCAATCTATATCAGACAGAGCTCGAGAGGCCGGCTTGGCTGGAATACGAGTGGGCCTAATTCTTGTTAGTGTATGTTGGTTAACAGGCGAAGGCGATGGGTGGGATGGGATTTCGTGCCTTTTTCGAGATGGGAGAATCAGGGAATGCCATCGCTTAGGTAGCTCTAGCCAGACAACTCGGCTGTTAACCGAATTGCGGAATTGCACTATACTCGGGAACACCGTTGCTGTCCCCTGCATACCAGTCAAACGTGCGTTGAAAAGTCTACTCCGGCGTACATCCATCGGGGCCGATGTTTCGTCGGGTCGGGGGGGGGGCGGGGGCAGTGGAATTGCTCGTGCTGCTTGCTTTCGCCTGCCTTGCCTTTCTCGACGGCGGTTGCGAATAGGACGAAATCAAGGCAGCCATACACGCCAACGGCTCTGTGAGAGGTTCCACCCTCGGGTGGTACTTTGGCTGGCTACTACTGTGGGTTTCATTGTTCTGGTCGAAATAGTAGCAGAAGAGGGTGTAGTTGTGTCCTGGTTTTCCCAAGAGATCCAGATAGGGGGTTGTGTGACACCTGGCATAGAGGCCGGCGACGCACTCGAGGCCTGAAGGATTAATACAGCACCAACAAGCAAATCGTCCGATATGCCTTAGTTGGGAGTTCCAATTCTTCCCCTATTGTTGCTTTTGGCTGGTGGACTCTTCTGGGGATGTGCATTTGGTACAGATGACTCCAGTCTTGTAAGGACGTTCGCCGGTGTACAATAAAAGAGTGTCAAATGGATACGGCTTTTGCGATGAAAACAGGGGGGGCCACCACAGCAAAGGAATGGAAGACTTGCAAGCCCTCTCTATTTAACATTTTTCGTAGCTGAGCGGCTCCATGACACCGTAGAGCTGCATGCTTGTATCATAAGAAAACTATCTTAGGGCATCTGGTACGTTCGTTGATGTTCCCAGGGGGGCTACCATGCTCTCCAATCGGCCAGTTCGATCTCTTGTTCCTTCTTCCCCTGGATCGCAAGAAGCTCCTTCTACATAGGTTTGACCTAGTCGAAGTTTTCAAAATGATCGTGTTTAAAACATTAAGGGAGTTCTCATGTACTGATTCACGCAGTCATCCATTTCTGACAGCCTTGGTACAAGGAAACTAACCGGCAAAGCCGACTTGGGGACGTTCGAACCATTCATGAAGCCTTGCGGACAGGTGAGCCATACTTGACACAACTCACTTGAATAGATGTGAATTTATTGGCAAGCCTCGTCACAGCGTTTCTTAGTACAGTTCTGGAAGCTCAGCTCACTCCTTTCCTACTCGAGCCTGGAATTCCCAGATTAGGTCCTTTCTTTCACCTGGGTCTAGAAGCTGTATTGCCATCAAGGAGCAATATCTTGTGGGCGTGTCATGATCTCGTCACATAGGTGCTGATGAAGAGGAGGATTGGGTAAGACAAAACTGAGGGCCCAGAAGATCTTGATATACTAATCGACTTCGAGCATCGGTTTGGCTAAGCTGTAACTGAAGAATGTATCCTGACCATCTACCTGATGAAATGTGATACATCAACAGCAGCAGTCATGAACGAAGGCCATGGATAGAATGAAGTCCAAAAAGAACTATTAAAAATGAGAGAAACGGCAGACCCGGACGACATGTGGCAGCTCAAGTTTGTCGCCTTCCTCACTTGGACGTGAATCAAAGTCGTGTACCCCTATTCACCATTAAGCTTGCCGTACCCTGACATCTGGCCATACGGTGTGGACTGCGGGTACCATCGTCTTACATACCACTCACCCAAATGGGCCACACCTGATTACCGTATCCTACTTGAGTGATTAGGTATTATGACCTGCTTACCCCCCTACTCAGCTACATAGAGAGGTAGTCAACCAGTGCGTAAGCCAGGCAATCCGATGAGTTTAACAAGTAAGTTGGACGACAACAAGGGGACTCACCTTCAGCTCACCGTTGGGCTATACAGCTACCAGGTAGTCTAAGTTGTGTCTATGTACCCAGTTACTGAATGATCCTAACTTGAGATGGTGGCTGGTTCGTTACTCTTGCTTCATGGCACGCCCGGTTAAATACTGACATGACCCCTTCCTCTGACTGTCCAGGCGAATATGGTAACCGAATGGGGTGAACAAGTCTTCTGGTGCCACTGAGCTCTAGCATGGAATAATGATTGCGCTTCCTGTAAGCCTCCTTTTTCTTGAACACTCTCTCGTTCGAAAGAATGCCAACAATCACGTAACTTGTCGAGTTCCAAAACTCAAACCCGCGCGGTATGTCCTTTGGGCCAGTGTTTCTCCAACCCCAAGTACGGGAAAAGAAGAGGGTGAGATAACACTAACATCTTGGCCCTCCTTCGCATCGACCTAGACATTTCAGCCCAGCTCATCCATAAATAAATGTCTTGTGCTCCAACCACTATGAATGAATACGATGATGTCTCAACCCAAAGTACGCCTTCACTGATAGCCAGGTCACCGACAAAGGGACAAGGAGCTGGAAAGAATAGCAGCGAGAGTACGTGGTGGCTATTAGTTTTAAAACCAACCCCTCGTCGGCCTCCTTTTTCTGGTCTCAGCCATGTGAAATAGATATTTTATACTTCAATAGAATGAGTGAATCTAGATGTCCGCCATCAGTGGAACTTGCTACTACATATGCTGCCAAGCTCGTCCGTGTTGTCACGGCTATAGCTCATATTCAATACTCATAGTAACCCGGTATTCAGAGACCCAATAAGACGCATACATATGCATATTTCCGCCCCGGTGAGCCAAGGAGGAGAACACTGGTAGTTGCGTTGCGTTCCGAACAGAGCACAGTCAGGGCCCCCTTGGCATAATCTAGGAAAAGGGGTCGGAGGTCCAAAAGGGACGAGGAAAAGGCGGGTCAGATTGACCTCTGACAAGACAAGAGGTAAGAAGCAAGACAAAATAAAACAAAACAAACCACAGCGCGCCCAGAAACATGGCATGCAGGTACCAATATTTAATTTGGCCCCATGTGCTGGGGAAACTTCCCTTTCTACTCCTTCCTTTCTCTTGTACGACTAGAGGCGCATGGCGTAAAGCTTAAAAATGCTTTTTTCTTCTTCTTCTTGTCTCTCACATCTCAAAATAGTCCTTGGCTAATCTTAGCTTTGGCGAAAGACTTTCACATTGTGTCTCACTTCTTTCCCATTGTCAAGTGGCGAAGAATTGGATGGAGTTGAGCTCTCGTGGGGTGTTTGATCCTGAGTTTAGAAAAGCATGTTGCCTCTTGGCTGACTTAGATGAGCTTCATTGGCTTAGTTTCTGGGCAATCAGAGAAATACGAGAGCGTGCTTGTCCTGGAGGTCAAGATCAAGGGAGAATATAGTCGATTACACCTACTGTGGAAGAAACAAGTATCAAGATAAGCATGAGGTTCGACCATAACGATCACGTTACAGGAGTATGCATTTCAAGCACATGAATGACTGGTACAACTGTTTAAGGCATTAAGAATTATGAACTTTAGGGTATTTAGCACAACTCCGCAAAATGTCCAATTGAAGCGACGGAACCCCCTTCCATCAAGAAACGTGTTTGACCTGAAGTTTATTGCATCATCTTGACTCCTAGCTGCTCGGGCTGCTCGAGGACGATGGCGGGTCCGGCAATGATGGTCTCCTTGGTGGGTGCGCCAGGAGTATCGGCGATGACGGTCACGATGACACCCTTCTCCTCGAACTGGGCGGGGATGGTGATCTGAATGGGCTTGGCGGGCCAGTCGCAGGTGTCGATGGGGACAGAGATGTTGGCGACGCCGTGGAAGAAGACGGCGTAGTACTGCTTGTCGTCCTCGAACTTGGGCTGGTTCTCCGGGTCGCCAAAGGCGAGGTCGAGGTGCGCGCCGGGCGCCAGCGACTTGGTGTTCTTGCTGGCGCCGAGGTTGGCCAGGTGCTGGTTGGGGAAGGGGTACGGGGGGTTCTCCTTGGGGCAGCTGCCGGGCACGACGAGGCCGCTCGTGCCGCCGAGGATCTCGTTGGCGTAGGGAAAGACCGTGTCCGACGGGCCGCCCAGCGGGTTGATCTTCCAGATGTCCATGAGCGCCCACACCTCGTGGCGCGTCTCCGTCTCGGCGATGGCCATCATGGCGCCCTTCGCGGTGTTGAGCTTGACTTGCTGGACCAGGCCGGTGAGGAAGGCCATGCTAGAAACCTCCAGGATGGTGCCCAGGGCAAGGAAGGACTGAGGGTCTTTGTAAGGGAAGTTGTATTGGCAAGCGCCCGGCTTGACCGAGGTCTCGGAGATCTGGTTCTGGAATATGCGGAGATGGCCGGCCTCGTTGTTGCGAATCTCCATGACGCGGCTGTAAGTGGTGTTGGGCATGCCTGCCGCGATGAACGACGTCTCGTTGAACATCTCGACAGCTTGTTGGTAGAAGCTGAAGATGATCCACTCGGCCGCTAGAAGGTTTTGCCACACCTGGTCGTCAACCCCTGGGGCGCCCTTCTTGGTCGGCAGGATGGCGTCTCTCAGGTTTCCGGGCCATGTCGGGTCCTTGCCCCAGTATGTGTTGAATATGGGATCCTGGCCGGGGACGGGTCCGAACTTAGGGTCTGCCAGCTTCTGCGCTTCGACGAAAGCAGCGCTCCTGACGGGTTCGACGGGCTTGGAGAGGGAAACGGCGCCTAGAGAGGCCAGCGCACATGCGCGGAGGAAGTGTTTCGCACCCATTGTTGATGATGTTATGCCCTGGAGAGTGTAAAAGGAGAAGAAGGAGATGGATGGGCTTTAAGTGTTAGAATGGTTGTGCAAAGAGGGAACCAGAAGCCTTTTGATCGGCTGGAAGCCCGTTATCTTATAGACTTGAGACAATCCACACTGAACACGGGCTACATAACACGACGCGTAGCGAGCCACAACATCTTTGACAGGCCAAGCCGGACAGCCAAGACTAAGAGATTGATCTTGCCGCAGGTGAGCTCATGGATTTATGAGCCAAGGCTACATGGACTAATAGGT
The DNA here is from genome assembly GCA_006508115.1 of Apiospora malaysiana. Classification (NCBI taxonomy): domain Eukaryota; kingdom Fungi; phylum Ascomycota; class Sordariomycetes; order Amphisphaeriales; family Apiosporaceae; genus Apiospora; species Apiospora malaysiana. Next base: position 1,179,325 of record QUSE01000041.1, on the reverse strand, counting down.
TTGAGTCGATAATATCACCTACGTAGAATCCACCTGCATGCATACTTCTCTATGAATAAGACGGCTGAGATGGCATAGCCCCGGTCTCAAGCCATCCAGCTGGAGAGGAGCTGTTGATCGACAGAACCGCCTGGCCGCATGGACCGAACCAAGCCATTGGATACTTTTTGGAGATTAACATGGATGTGATGGAATGATGCCATGCTAACCTTGAGATGGCAAGCGCTGAGTTGGAGGGAAGATATGGCCGAATCTGCAGAAGGCGGCCAAGAAAGGTTAAACCGCCACCACCACATTGTTGTGGCCGCTCGGGGTGTGGTGCCGCTGATGTGAGTGAGCGAGTGGGTGTGAGTGTGTGTGGGCTCAGGGGGCGATGAGTAGGACATAACAACACCCCCCAATGTGTACTCTCAACTAGCTGTATGCTCTTGTAACCAGCGTGCAGCGCGAAGGAGCGGAAGTTCGAGAAGTCTTAGAAATCTTCTTGGAACGACGCGCTACAGCCATTGCCAAGTCGATAGCAAGCCAAACTGCACCCATAGCAATTCGCAGATGAGTTTGTCTGCTTCTCTCGCCATAGGCGGATAGGAGGTCGTTGTCCAATGGGGTGTGACCTTCGGAGGTCCTGTATTGTTGTCATCAAATATGTTCCAGTATAGCGGCTGGGCAGAATGAAGATCGACACCGATCTAGGTAAACGCGGCTCGGGTCTCTTTGCAGAGTTATACCTTCCCACCGTAGTTGAGATCTATTTACCGGGTCAGACCGAAGCAGCCGGCTCTTGGCCGCCAATCCCATTATAACCGTATCGTGATCACTTGATTCCTGACTATACATTGCATTGTATTGTCTTTGACATCAATCTCTGATAGTTGTAATGCTTTCTGGGCTAGTCGAGCAGTATACTGGGTGAGATGCGAGTCTTCCGAGGAGAGAAAAGAAAGGAGCCCAAGTTTTTCCTTTTGCTGAACCTTATTGACCTTTCTCGGAACATTCGATACCGAGCCGTGGCATGGGGCGTACAGAAGGCGCCGCTGTCGTTTTGTGCCACTGATATCTGGCCCAAACCCGTCTAGTTCGTGCTATCACGATTGCACCATGTTCGGGCCTTTGTGCCAATTGGGGAAGAAGAAGCATGTGCCAGCGACTTTGCCGGTGAGGCGGCTTCGTGTACCCCAAGCGGCTTGTCCACTTTCCCACCAAAGGCGCCACGGGAAGCGAATAGCGCTCGCCTTCCGACTTCTATACGAACCGTGTTCTTTGTGCTAGGCGAAACAGTTGTCATCCTGCTTGAGGTCGCGATGTAAAGCCATTTTGGGCATGGCGCGTTGATTTGATCAAGATCTCGCATCTAGTCCTAGTCAATCGGCAGTTCCTGAACTCTATACTCTTTTGGGACTGTTTCGAGAATGCTTATTGGACGGATCTTCAATCTCTAAAGACTTAGTTATTCGCTTAGGAAAGCTTGCTGAAAGGGCTTTGGATGATGCCTAAAGACGGGACGCCACTGGAGTCGTCGGCGCAGCTATCAAACCGATGAAGCATCGATCAGGATCTCTCCCCGAAACCCCTCATGCCATCAACGATAGATAGTATTAGCTAGTGACGATGTTGTCAAATAGTTTTTAGTCAATCGCTAGAAGACCTTTCGAGATATGTACCACAGCATTTATTCCCATTGGTGCCATTCTCGTGCTTTAGGCATAACATTTCTGCTATTAGGAGTTGGGCATAACTCTCCAATGATTTTACGCCTGATGCACATTTCCTAAGGCCTAGCAACCTGCAAGTGTGCGTTGTTTCACGCTTAGGAGATATGCGGAGGCATGCGGAGGCATGCGGAGGCCTTCGCTTGAGAGCCGGACCAACGGGCGCATGCGAACATCAGCCGTTATATGAAAGCGGGCCCGCCGCGCCCCTCCGCATGTCATACATATATAAGCCGGGAGTCCAGGGTTTGGTGTTTTCAAACACCGAAGGACCGAGTGTGCAGTAGTTATATACCAACTAAGTTAGTTGCCACGGGCCATGGCACGATATTTGGAATTCGCCCTCGCTCAGCATCAGCTCACACATACGCCGGCGGAGAAAACCCTCCATGGCGACTAATAAGAAAGGGTGGGCAAATCTGAACTGTGCGCCTTTAGGTGGCCCCTCTTTGACGTCAAGAGTCTAGACTGCTCCCGTCACTGCCGACCACTGCTCAACCACCGTATGTAACCGCCGAGAAACAAACAGGTAGACAATAACACAAAAGGACTTAAAGCTGGACGGTCAGTCGCCTCTAGATAATCTCATAGATAATATATTTCGCTCTGGAGTTTTTGCTCATCGCCCAAACGCTTCTCTGACACTCACCCGTCAACTAACTACCTAATACACCGTACGCCGGATAATTCCAGTATTTCATCATACAAACTTAGACTTAAGAGATAAGACAGAGAAACCGCTACCATGGCAAGCCATACTAAGGGGTTGGAAGTGAAGAAGGTAAGTCCTCAACACCCCACAGAGGTCCGGAAGAATCGTGCTTACACAGGCGCAATAGCTGGGGATGCTCGGGGTAGGGAGCATGGGTGCAATGATGTCGCTGCTGTACGCCGAACATGGCGCCGAGGTGCATTTCTTTGACCCGAGTAAGTCCTACCTTAAGTGCCACCAAAAAGCAAAGGACTGAGGTTCGTTGTTGCTAACCTTGCTATCCAGACGAGAAGAACATGGACGCTTTGGCAAAGCAGGCCAGGGACATCAGGATGGACAGGATGGTGGTGCGGGAGAGGAGCTACGAAGCCGTCTGCAGAGCCATCGAGACCCGGGGAGAGCCCAAGGTCTTCGTCTTCAGCACCCCGCACGGCGGACCTGCCGACCAGTGCGTCGAGGGCCTCAAGCCCTACCTGAATAAGGGCGACATCATCGTCGACTGCGGCAACGAGCACTGGACCAACACGGAGCGGCGGCAGCGGGATCTGAAGCCCAAGGGCATCCACTACATCGGCTGCGGCGTATCGGGCGGCTACCAGGCCGCTCGCGCGGGCCCCTCCATGTCGCCGGGTGGCAGTCCCGAGGCGCTCAAGCTGATGATGCCCTTCTTCAGTAAGGTGGCGGCCAAGGACAGCAAGGCGCGGCCGTGCGTGGCGGCCGTCGGCCCCGGAGGCAGCGGGCACTACGTCAAGATGGTGCACAACGGCATCGAGCAGGGCATGATGTCGGTATTCGCCGAGGTGTGGCTGATGCTGAGCAGGGGGTTGGGCCTTCGCTCCGATGAGATTCGAGATATCTTCAAGGCGTGGAACGCGGAGGGCCCGCTCCGCAACTGCTTTCTCGTCGCCATCGGCGTGGACATCCAGAATGCCAAGGACGAAGACGGAAGGTCTATTCTTGACACGGTGCGGGACAAGGTGGTTCAGGACGTGGACGAAGAGGAAGGGACGGGCATCTGGACGTGCGAACAGGCCGTGGCAATGCACGTACCAGCATCGTCCATCCTCGCCGCACACCTCTTCCGCTGCGCGTCCGCCGACCTGGGACGGCGACAGAAGAACAAGAAGTCGGCGGGCGGGGGCGTGGAAGCACGCAAGTTGTCGGTGGACTCGAAGCAGAAGTTCGTCGAGCAGCTGCACATGGCGACGTACTTCTGCTTCCTGACGTGCTTCGCGCAGGGCTTGGACCTGATCCGGGCCAAGGACAAGGAGCAGAAGTGGGGGCTGGACTACCGCCACATCCTGCAGCTCTGGCGCGGCGGCTGCATCATCAAGGCCGAGTTCATCACCGACATCGTGCTGGACCGGGCGTACGCGCGGCCCGACCACGACGTCGACGACGTGCTGGGCAACCCCGAGGTGGCGCGCGAGCTCACCCGGCACTACCCGTCGCTCAAGGCCGTCGTCCTCCGGGCCCTCGAGGCCGATGGCTTCGTGCCCAGCATGAGCCAGTGCCTCGAGTACTACAAGTACGAGACCTCGACCGCACTGCCCACCCAGTTCATGGAGGCCCAGCTCGACTACTTCGGCCAGCACATGTACGACCGCCAGGACGACCCCGTGGGCGGGCCGACCAAGGGGCAGCACCACCACGAGTGGAAGCCGGCTAAGGGACTGGCAGACAAGCGAAAATAATGGACACGATTATCAGGATGGCATACAAGACATAACATCCGACTCTTTTTTCATTGATTCTATTGTGGAGTTTGGCGTCAACTTAGAGGGGCTAGTAAAACAACGATATATACGAATTTTCTTTTGCATCAACTCAATGAATTGTTCAGACTCAAGGAGAAAGATTAGCAGGGCGACATCCCGCGGTATCACATGGTCTATACCAGCTAGCGAGTAGTGCAGACTCGCTTGGAAGCCACGCGAAGTGCTTGCTATGATCACGGTTTTCACTTTGACATTGGGTGATGACAACTGGATCCATCCAGCACTTGTTCGTTGTTCGTGATGGACCAACTGTGGCCAGCACCACGGACGTACTACTTTGACCGAGTACATTACAAGGTTTTCTCGAGGGATAGCAGCCACTCAGGATCCAACGTACAGATTATTGGCGCTCGCCCTCGGCAGGCACGACTATCAAATACAACGCACGATATCAACGTTCTTTGATACTGGGCTTATCGTCGTCTATCGCTTGCAGGCGGATAGCCGGGAGGCCAAACCGCTGCAAGCTGTTACCCATATTAAACCTGTGGACATGATCAACGTTCAAGATCTACGTGTAAGTCCGAAAGGAACCATCTCATGACTCTGCCGTAAGTCCATGAAGACGGATTTGTTGCGGAATGGAGCAATATGCGGATTTATAGGTGGAGAAGCCGGAGAGCACCTACTTCGGGAGCGGTGACGGTCCACTGTCTCCGGTATCCCCAGATATTTGAATATGCGGGAAGGAAACACATGGGAAATTTCGTGTGGCCAAGACGACAGGACTTGCCCGTCCAATCGACGGGGATAACTCTGGAGAAAGACGAGGGACCGTCATGGCATTGTTTGGGTGTGACAGCAGGTGCAGCAGCTATTGTTCACAGGCGGCGAGGAAGCGTGGCACCAGGCTTTCGCAAAAGTCTATTATCTGCATTATTCCCGCCTCTACCTGTATAGATGCCGTGTCTAGAGGTGGCATATTGTCTCCATCTACATTACTAATCGCGGTTCATATTTGGGGGGGTTGCCTGTATCCATAACACACACCTCGGATGGAACACCGAGGTAAGAGCTGGTGCTCTTACGTTATTGCACGAGAGCCAGCATAGGACTACTGGGTCAAGCCTGCCATGGATATGGAGCAAATAAGCAGATTCTGCAAATAGTGAGCATTATCTATGGAGTTGCAGCTGAGTCTGGCAGGCGAGCATTGGGGCATGGAAAAGTTACAGCAACGAAGTTTGACTGGTGACTGCTTCTGGCAGCTTTGCATTGAAAAGCAACTTGGTAGGCGTGATCTGGCAACCGAACTTTGACATCTGATTCAGATCAGACAGGTGAACAGGCGCAATCATCAGGTATCGTAGTTGCTTTGCGTACAGCTTCCAGAATCAGACTGAATTCAATGTTCTGAGTGATGTGTTAACCTAGTAACCGTTCAATGTAAGTGAGGCCAGTGCTGTGTTAGCAGTTGCCTGGTACCTGGTTCCTACCTGCATTTTGCTTCTCGATCCATTCAATAGCGGGTACCTGCAGTAAAAATGAGTTTTTTCCTAGGGCACCTTTGGGCACCTTGAGGACCAGTCAGCCAGTCCCCCACCAGATAAAAAACAGGAAGGCTGGGATTGGCTGATCCCTCTGCACTGAGGCCCCACTAGCTCTGGATTCTGCTGTATAAATATCTGCCTTCCCTCCCTCTCTCTTGGGATTTCTTTTCTCTTTTTCTCTTCATGTCGACAATACTCTAAAGAATCATTTCTATAGTTTTTGTCCCAATCTCTGTTTTCTCCAAAACAGCTACAGATCCGACCCTGGTTGATGAGACCAATCCCTGCCACTCAAGAGTGAAGCCTTTTTCTCAAAAGGTGGCCGCTTGCGGCCGCTCCCACTTTCGCACTGTCCGCAAGGACGGCGGTTCCCTCTTCGCGAGGAAGCTGTATAGAGAGTATTTGATGATCTCAACCCCGATTGCTGCGGTCTGCCTTCGGGCGCGCGGCCGGGGTGGGTGGTGGTGGACGTCTGACAGGCGTTTTCTTTTTCTCTTTTTCATTGCTCGCCATGGTTCGCCCTTGGCAGTGAAGAAGAAGTGTTCCTGATCGCGAAAAATTGAGATGCACAGGCTCTTGCTGTTGCCATAATGTAAAGAATCAAATGACGTGCGATCCCCTTGAATTAGAGGCCAAAATGTCTGTAGCATGCTCTTGTCGGTTGGAATCTGCGAGTGTCCTTGCCGCTGTTGGAATTTTCTTTTGTTTCTTGAGATCAAGAAGTTGGAATTCATCGCGCATCATACCAAATCACAGACTAGGTACTCAATGATATTACTGGGGCTTTTTGTCAGATGTTCTTGCTTTGCCTTGGGATTGTTTGCCATCGCTTCATCCTGACTCGATTTTTGTGAAGCTTAGTACAATCACGTGCGGTTGCACAAGGTCTGAGGAGCACAGCGCAGCAACGATTCACGATGCAAATTCTTCTTGGCTGCGTAAAGCTCATAAAATGTCATAGAGATTTCATTTCAGGCCGCACGCACATATTGTTCACAAATTTTTTTTGTTTCAAATTCAATTCCGCTAGCTAAGTGAAGTAACTCGTTATGTAAAACAAGGAACGGCATCATCCCATCCATTCGCCCTTGATATCGAAAGCCTGCCCATCTATAACGGTGGCAACTCCTCGCGACAGATGGGACATTGCAACCGGAAACGCATCCAGCCCTCGAGGCATTCCGAGTGGAAGATGTGACGACACGGCGTGACCATGTATACCCGCCTCGCGAACACGCCCGCCACGCCTCCAACAGCCGTAGGATCCGCCTCGCCCGATTTGATAACGGGGACCTCGAGGACCTCGCGACAGATGGCGCAATCGATGACGTGAATCTTCGTTGTAGGCTTTGTTCCCGCACCGCCGCTGCTTTCGTCGCTTCCGCTCTTCCTCCGCTCCAGCGAGGGACTGCCCGGCGCCGAAACCGAGACGAGTCCGATAGGCAAGCCGCCGCTCTCGACGTTGTCCTCGCGCAGGATGGGGTGGTACTCCCAGGCCTCAGGCATCCAGTCCTTGGGCAAGCCGAACCTAGGGCCCAGCACATTCTGCCCCACCAGGATCCAGATCTGAATCCAGAGCCAGCCGGCGAGGACGGTGAAGGCGGTCCAGTCGGGCTCCGCGAACGCGAAGTTGTCCTTGGCCGTGTAGAAGTAGGAGATGGGCAGCAGCCGCAGCACGCTCTGCCCCACGACGAAGCGCCACGAGAAGGCGCGCCGGCAGTTGCGGTAGATGTTGCGGTAAATCTGTGGTACCCAGAGGGACAGGTAGGAAAAGGCTAGAAGGTTAAAGTAGGTGGTGCGGATATGCGGTCGCCAAGTGATCGCAGCCAGAGACAAGAACAGGATACCGATGCCGATCAGGATGAACCGCCCAAAGATGGTGCTCACTGTCGGACCTGCTGGTGGTGCGGCGCCGGCGTTAGCAGCCGTCGCAGGAGCAGGTAGCCCACCTGCCGTCGTATTATTTGTAACCTCTTCGATCTCGGCGTCAATGTCCTGATCTGATGGGATGATAATAGGTGGTGAGGGCGGCCTCGGGTTTGCGCGTCGAGCGGCAGTGGATAATATAGTATTCGAAGCAGCATCAGGGTTCGCATTGGGCGGCGGTGTAGTCGTGGTGGTGTTCGCAGGCGTCTCAGGGGGCCTTGGCGTATTTGCGGCAGATGTGCGCTGCCTTTCTCTTTCCTGTCTCCTCCATTCGGGCTCTTGCACTTTGAAGATCTCGATCAGAAATGCGACAGATACTATCATTGCCAAGAAGGATGCAACTGTGACGACCAATGATGGCAGCATAGTTGTCGATGCCGACAGACTCCAAGCCGACGACCCGAGAAAGGTAACACCGTCGGCTAGCAGTATAATGCTCGCGGTATAAAAGCTGACACGACCCAAGGTTGATGGCGTCGAGGTTTCCTTGATCTGCATTTTGAGCAGCTGAACTTGGCAGAAGATGACCAAAGCGAAGCCCAACAACCAGGTGCTCACGCTATGCAGCCAGAACTCTTGTTTCCAACCAACAAGATGCAGCCCTTCAGCTTGCGTGAACTCGGGAGGGCCCCTTGTCTCGAGGAAGAAGGCGCAGTCGGGAGAAAACATGACAGCAGACATCTGGAGTTTTGGGTGACGCTGATGGGGAGCCCCTCGGGGAAAGCGCAACTCATGTTCTAGATCCGCGATTGCCTTCGCCACATTCTCGGGGCCGGTGAGCAGGGGCTCGACCTGTAAAACATTCTTGTCCGGCGGATGGATTTGTATGTATGCCACATATTCGCAGTGCGGTGCCGGAGTCCAGCCTTCCCCAGGAGAATCGAGGCTAGCGGCCCAGGGGTTTATAGGATCACTGAACGTACGCCTTTCTTTCCTCTGCAACACTTCGTCCAGAGTCCTGTTTAGCAGTGATTTGCTAGATTCGTAAAAGTCCTGTCGCGTCGTCAGATGTGGCAGGCCGAAGATGCCCGCAAACTTTTCACTGGTCGTCGTCAGGAGCAGTGCTCCTTGCCGGGGCCAGTGCACGCCATGCAGCCGCATGTCGAAGCTGGCGCCCGTGCCTTCATCGTCGTCTATCGTGAACGTGGCGGAGACTTCGCGCGCAACCACCCGAGCCGACGGCAGGGAACCTTTATGACCATGCGGTCGTTCTGGTTCAGTGCCCGCTTCCTCCTCATCTTCAATCCGCAGCATCATCTTGCCCTCGCTCCCCGTGGCGTTGCGCAACCAGTCGGCCTGCCGGCCCACCCACTCGATGCCCGGTGTCATGGCCGTCAGGTTGTAGCTTCCATGCACTCGGTGCACCGAGGCGTTGCGCCGGACCCAGGGCCCCTTGACCACCCCGGAAACGTTCTGCCAGACGGGCGACTGGGCGTCCGGCTCACCGACGGCGTTGCGACTCCACGCCTCGCAGCGGCTCTTGAACCGGCCTAGATCGTCCCATGCTAGCCCGTCTTCCTTTCGAAACCCTGTCAGGTTAAGGTAACCCGTAGGAATCGTGATGTTCTTTCCGACATCGAGGTCGGGCGGCGGATTTTCTTTGTCGTCGTCGAGGTGGAGGTGAGGGGCGAAGGCGCCCCAGTCCGTCGTGTTCAGGACACCATGCGCATGTCGCTGGCGCGCAAGTCGGGCGCGGGTCAAGGAGGGCGCGGCGACGAAGCCCGGGCCGTTATCGGGGCTCGTCGCGACCCAGAAGAGGAGGATGATGAGGAAGACAACTCGGGCATTGTCTTGCGGAGGAGGCATGGCCACACGGGAGGGGAGGGGAGGGCAGGGTAGGATCACCGGGTGGTGGGCATCGTAGCTTCCTAGGGAAAGAATACAAGTCGGTCCTCGGATCGGGGGGATCTATAATCGCAGGAACCCGCCTAGAGAGAAATAAAGCGATATTTCGTGTAAGAGGTAGATGCGTACTTCAATTCAAGGATAAGAATAGAGTGGTCGAGTCGCGTGGTGTACCCTGAAGTTTATTAACGATGCCTGTCTCCTGCCTAGCTGCAGCGCCGTAAGTGAAGTCACCGGCTTGTCGGTGCACTTGGCCGAGCTAGGAGAGCCGCCGGCCCACCCTGGTCTTCAGGGGTCTCGCAGCAGCTAAATCGGAACAGCAGGGGTTTTAAGAGCAATTGAGCGCATGCCTGGAGGTTGGAGTGCCGTACCTACAGACTGCCCTACAGATACGGCAGCATCCCGCCCGCGTCTAAATTGTTCAATCAACTGTGCATCTTCTCTATATCGCCCACGCCAGCACCAGAGTACACCACCCACGGAACGAGACACGACTTACCACGAAGAGAACGACTATCACACACAACTCAAGAGGAATTTTGATTGATCTGCTCTCTCTATCTCACGCCCTGCGACCGACCGACCGCGCCAAGATGTCGTCCAAGAAGCCGGAGCCCAACAACACGAACAACAAAGAAGAGGGAACCGTACGTCGTGACTTACAGAAGTCCGTAATCCGATGCCAGCTACTTACGAAAGAATCTACATCTAGCCTTCCGATGAGTTGACTGTGGTAGTCGAAGAGTTACTCAACTCTCTCTCCAATAAGTTTGCTGGGGTCTCCAGCGAGATATTCGCAAAGAGTATGCACTGCCCACCCAATGGCGATCGGACGACTTGGTACGACGAATTCTAATCCGATTCGCAGTGGATGAAATGTCGCGCCGATTGGATAACCTCGAATCCGCTTTGAAAGCCAGCCAAGCCAGCGATTCGGCCTCGGCATCAAAACCGTGAATCATTCAATACAATCATTTCTACAGGGCTATCAGGGCCATACTATAGGGAGGCTGGCAGCAAACGGGGCGTTAGGGAGTTTATATCACAGACGGTTGATTTGCGTGCTTAGAGTGCGGTGGATATGGATATGATTCTATTGTGTTGGCTTTGTGTCAAGAATAGGTATCATGCCTAATGCATTTCTCATCATCGTCGTAGCGTCAGACGGGTGTCAGAGCACTTCGTGAGTGTTTTGAACCCTTGTTTACAACTCATCCTTCTCGCCAGTGACCTTGTCGGCCACACCCTTGAGGAACTGGCGCAGCACGTTGGTCTTGCTCTGGAGCTCATCTGCCTTGGCCGGGGCCAAACCTCCTTTCTTGAGGATACCATCCAGACGAGCAAGCTCTTTGGCAACGTAGGTGTCGCTCTTGGACAGCTTGTCGAAGACACGGACGTAGTATTCGGCGTACTTGTACTGGGCGTCCTTGGAGAGACCAGCGGCGGCCTTCTTGGCCTCCTCAGTCAGGTCGGCCAGCGCGGCACCGCCAGCAGCGAACTTCATGGCAACGTCGTTGAGGAGGCCAATGGTACCAGCGGTGGCATCAAGACCGCCGCCAGCAACACGGTGGGTGCCGGTCTTCTCGTTGAGGAAGGCGACGAGGTCGGCTTCGGATCGGCCACCGTTATAGGCCTCGCCGTCCTTGGAGCCGGCGGGGAAGAACTTGATAGTCGGGTACGAGGTAACATCCTGCTCAGAAGCGGTAGCCTTGCTGTTCTCAGCCTCAGCATCCACCTTGGCAACGACGACGTTGGTCTCGAGGATGAAGTCTTCGGCCAGGGTCTCCCAAACAGGAGCCAAGCTCTTGCAGTCTATCAAAATAGTTAGTACGCTGACCAATAAGGGAATTGGAGGGGTAGGGTGAACGTACGGCCACACCAGGGAGCAGTGAAAGCAACAAGGACGTTCTTGTCACTGCCAATGATCTCCTTGAAAGAAGCATCCGTCAACATGTTGACCTGGCTGGGCATCTCCAACTTTCTCTTGGCCTTGACACCAGTCTTCTCGGTGATGAATTTGGTCAAGCTCTCGAGGTCGCGTCCGCCATTGTAATCTTCGGGCTTATCGCTCTTTCCATCGAACCATTTGAGGGTAGGGAAACCCTGGATACCGAATCGCTTGCCAAGGGACTTCTCGGCATCAGCGTCCACTTTTGCGATCTGGACGTCCTTGGAGGCGGCATAGACACCAGCGAGCTCTTCGTAGACAGGTGCAAGGTTCTTGCAGTGACCGCACCACGGGGCGAAGAACTCGACCAGGGTGGGCTTGCCCGACTTCAGGACGACCTTGTCAAAGTTGTCGGGAACGAGATCAAGGACAGCGGACTTGGCTGCTACGGCGGCAGCAAGGCCGGAGAGCACGAGGCTCTTAAGGAGGACCATTTTGATGTAATAGACACAAAAAAGCCTGATGAATTGGTATGTATAAGAGATCGATCTAGAAAACCGCGATCAAGATCAAAGAGATGCCACGTCTTATATAACGCGGGGTTTGGGAGGGATATAGAAAAAGAGCCGGCTCTCTTTACAAATGCTGAGAAATGCGCTGGAATGATGGCAGACTGTCGAGGCAAGCTGTCCAGTTGTCGGGCCCAAGCTCCAAAGGCAGCAAAGCTCCCTCACCTTGAATGGATGGATGACGACCGACCCGTACTAAGCAGGCTGGCTGGCAGGGGCAAGTGGCGTTACTACTGGCGTTACTCCCTCCAATTGCTAACCAACACTGATTGCCAATTCAATCCAACACTCGACTGGCTGATAAGATAAGGTGAGATTGTGAGATTGCTGGATTTGTGCACAGCCATCAATTGGATGGCTCACTAGCCACAGTCCACCAAGCCCCCACCAGCGTCAGCCCCCCTTCCGGCAAAGCACTGACCAGACACTTTCCGCTGGTGGCTTCCCACAACCCAATTTTGCAAAAAAAGGCCATTCGCGCGAACATTTCGACTTTCCACTCCGATCTTGTACATCGACGACCGACCAACGCCAGACCTCGCCAATCCGCAACCGCACACTCCCACCAAGCAAGCTTAGTCTACGTGACCAGCTGCATCGACAACAAACCGCCATCATGTCTCACGAAACTGTCTGGAACTCTCGTCCCCGCACCTACGGCAAGGGCGCCCGTGCCTGGTACGTTTCCTGTTGGAGAGGAGGACCTTGAAAAAAATACAGAATGGGCTCGGCGATGATGGACTGCTGCCGCCATGCTGTTCAAAGAAAGGGAACCTGTACTAACATATTGCCCTTCACTATAGCCGTGTCTGCACCCACAAGGCTGGTCTGATCCGCAAGTACGGCCTCAACATCTGCCGTCAGTGCTTCCGTGAGAAGGCTGCCGACATTGGCTTCGTCAAGGTACGAATTGATCCGAAACGCGAACCACCTGCGTGCAGTTTCCCCCGGCATACGGGAGGACTGAACAAATCGCAACGGAATACTAACGTCCTGCACAGCACCGTTAAACGACCGAAAAAGACCAACATGTCTTTACACGTCCCATTCCATCATCTCTCTTGCATCTTGTCATCTACGATACGAACAACGTTCGCGGATATGGAGTTGGTCGGTTTATGATCTCGCAAGGGGAATAAAAAGGGCTCACGGTTTCCCCTGGTGCATTCCACCTCAAACATTGGAGGGATTGGGCTTCGTGGAAAGGAATAGCCAAGACTGCGATTAGGTCAAGCTAGTACACCACGACAATGCATATGGATTTTTGATGACAATCTACCGATCATCCGATTCTTACTCTCGACTATCGAGCCGCGTTTGGTGGAAATGATACTGTGAAACACTGGGTATCGGCATCGCCAAAAAGCACCTTCTCTGGGCTCCGTTACCGATTTCCTCCGAGGGAGATTGATGAGAATGTTTAACCCCGAAACTGCTCGATGCTCGTCATATCTGCGAGATTGTCCACGCACTAATTTATACTATGTGCTAATGTGTTATCTGGCCCCCAGTAGCACAGTCTTGTGACGTAAAACTTCGTCAAACCTGCCGCGGCTTCAGTCTTGCGACGGCTTCCTGAAAGTAACCGTCCTGCGTATGTGTTTTGCTCCCCGTTTTAGAGATACTGACAGACAGTTTAATTCCCATATCGTACTCCATCAATCTGGCCTACCCCTACGAAGTTGATTCCTATCTGTATATCTGACTGCGACTTAAACAACCTCCGATGGTTTTCTATCGGCCAAGGACCATACTTATCCAACTCGCTCCAGAATGACTTTGGTTATACTGGACGTATGAATACATGTATCAGTCTCAGAACGTGATCATCCTGTCCCCGCTCACAACACTCTGGATTCCACGTTGCACGTTCTCGAAGCGGGTGAACCCACAAGCCTCGCTCTCGAGATGATTGATGATGGCCGCGAGCGACTTGAACTCCTTACCGCACCCCCCGCGGTTGGGGCAATGATACAGGGATTGTTGGTCTGTAGCCGGAGTTTGCGGCGTTAGCCCCATGCTCATCACTCAAGCACATACACACTCCCCGTCTCCCTTCGGCCGGCCCACGTACACGAGTCGGCGGGCTGGTGGAGCTCCGGCCGAACTAACTAACTACCTACAATGGTAAAGGAAAACGATGAGCAGCTGGCACTTACGGATGGGGGAGCTCAGATGCTGGTTCAGTCCGTGCAGCGAGCTGAAGGGCCGGTGGCAGAGGTAGCACTCGTAGCAGCCGCGGTAGGCGTTGTACGACAGCTCGTTGGCCTCGTAGTGGCTCGACCCGTGGTAGCCGATCAGGTTCTTGGTGAAGACGCCACCGGCGTCCTTGCCGCGCACGAACTTGTACAGCGTGTCGCGGTTCAGGCCCCGGGCCACGGTGCAGGAGCCGGACTCGAGGTGGTGCGTCAGCCCCGTCGCCGTGGCCCAGCAGTTCTTGCAGAAGGGGCACTTGATGTTGTGGCCCTGGTGCCGGCTGGAGCGGAGATGCTATATCCGGGGGTCACGATGGGAGTCTTGGTTATCATGGATGGCTCTCGCTTCACGGATCACGTCACCTATGTCTGTGTGGGAATGCGGACTAATGAACTAACTGACCTGGTTCAAGTTGTGATAGCTTATGAACACCCTGTCGCACTCGGCACAGTAGTTGTGGTCTTCGTGTTCGTGGTCCACCAATTGGTCTTTGGTTGGCCAAGTCGAGTTGCAGCGATGGCAGTCGAACTCGAAATGGTCCAGGTCGTCCATGTGCTGGAACCGCGCTGCCTCGGACCCGAAGGTGCGGCTGCACGAGTCGCACTCGAAGTCCGGCCACTGGTGCCCCGTCGATCGGACGTGGTTATCTCGCGCCCGCCAGGTCGTGAAGGACTTGTAGCAGGTCCCGCACTGGTAATCGTCGTAAAGTCCCATGATGATGTCGATGATGGCGTTTTACTTTGTCTCTTTGATTGGGTGGTGTGATTTGACCGGGTGGGCTTAATTGCAGAAGTGAGGGGAAAGAAGAGAACAGACCGGGTATAACAAACGATACTGGCGATGGCGTTTTTTCAGTCTGGGATACCAACCTCGTCTACGATTAGTGCAAGCTCAAGCCTGAGGGGGTTTTCCGCAGGAAAAAGAGTTAGAGAGCATTGCATTGGCGAATTGAACTTTTTAGGAGTTGAGACCCATTCGCTGCAACCTCCCGATGCCTGTTTGTCGAGGCGCTGTCCACAATACATCGGAATAGGTATAGACATATCAGATCCATCACAACTGCAGGCCGAGACCAGACCCTGGACCAAAAGACTTTTTTATTTACTTTACGATCGAGACGAACTTGTATTGCCGATGATATTGGGAAAATTTTGCCTAGAACGACGAATGCTAGAGAACGAAAGGGGGTTTTCTTCTACTTAGAAATACTTGGGCGAAGCCATCGTGGTCAGGGATATCTCATTAGCAAACGGCTAGTAATGGCCGAGCTGATACATGGATAATCATGCCACCAAAAACACATTGAAATCAGGCATGTGTGATTTTCATGGTTGTTTCTTTTTCAAAGGGTGCATCAGCCAAGGTGACACGAGACCAGCATCTATTCCCGCCCCGGATCAACAGTAACACTAGCAGCAGTTGTTGCTGCTACTGCCTTTCGGGGGTCCTTCGTCTTGTTGCCCAGCAGCTTGGTGATTTGTGCCTTCCTTCTCCAACAACTCCGACACCGTTTTGACAATGCACGATCCCTCGTGGAAAAAGGGGGGGGGGGGGGGGGGAAAACCCCCCAAACGAAACAAAATAACCACGCCAACCCCCCCCCCCCAAGGCAGGG